>OY740802.1:15231188-15686188 GCA_963514005.1 Raja brachyura
CACTAAATCTTCTTTTAAAATGATTAGACACCCATTTGCTGCACAGTCAATGTAGTTTGGTGGAGAGGCGTCATATTTTCAGCCCAAAATATTATCTGCAACCAGAGGAGCTATCAAGTTTAAATGTCAGCGTTTTGGGGCAATCTGACGCTGGTCAAAATGCAAATAAAAGAGCTGCATTTGTAACATTTCATGCCTATCGGGATGAGGTGGAGCAGCTGGCAGTGTGGTGTGGAGAAAATAACCTGCTCCTGAACACCTTAAAGACCAAGGAGATAATAATAGGCTTCAGGAAGAACAAAACGGAAATGGTACCACTAATCATCAGAGGGGACTGCGTGGAGAGGGTGGCGGATTTCCGCTTCCTGGGAATCCATATTGAGGAGGACCTGACGTGGAGCGTGAACACCTCTGCGCTGCTGAAAAAGGTCCAGCAGAGACTGCACTTCCTGAGGGTGCTCAGGAAGAATAACATCACACAGAGACTGCTGCTGTCCTTTTATCGGTGCTCCATTGAGAGCATCCTAACATACTGTGTATGCGTGTGCTACACCTGCTGCACAGCGGCTCAGAGGAAAGCGCTCCAGAGGGCCATTGACAATGCCCAGAGGATTGTCGGCTGCCCTCTCCTTACCTTGGAGGACTTACACAGTTCCCGCTGCATCAAAAAATCACAGAATATTATAAAGGACATTTCCCACCCCAGACACTCCCTGTTTGAACTGTTGCCGTCAGGCAGACGGTACAGATCTACAAGGACAAGGACAAACAGACTTAAAAACAGTTTTTACCCCACTGCTATAAAGGCACTAAATGTAGCCGCCAAGGAACGCGGGGACTAAGGGACTGTGGTTGGTACACTGTGAAATCGACAGAAGGATGTAGGGTTGGGTGTTTATGCGTGCTATTTTCATATTTCATATTTATTTTAGTTGTTTATCTTTTTTAATATTTTACCTTGTATGTATCGTTAGAGTTTATGGTTTGAATGGTGCACTGACTGGCTGACATTTTTAAATTTTGTTGTACATGGTTCATGTTACAATGACAATAAAGAAACTATTCTATTCTATTCTATACTAATATGATTGGGACAAATTGCATTCAAATGTTAATGTTCATAAGTTGTAGGAGCAGAATAAGGCCATTTGGTCCATCAAGTCTACTCCGTCATTCAATCAGGGCTGATCTATCTTTCCCTCCCTTCAACTACATTCTCCTGCCTACTCCCCATAGCAGCCCCTAATACCCATGCTAATCAAGAATCTATCAATAGCCATCTTAAAAATATCCATTGACTTAACCTCCACAGCCTTCTGTGATAATTAATTGCACAGATTCACCACCCTCTGACAAAATAAATTCCTCCTCATCTCCTTTCTAAAGAGACGTTATTTTATTCTGAGGCAATGGCCTCTGGTGCCAGACTCTCCCACTAGTGGAAACTTCCTCTAGTCCATTCTATCCAGGTAAAAGACCAGGGTCAAGGACTGAAGTACAACCAATGAAGAAGTCACAAGAGGTTAGAAAGTTGTCCTCTGTTGCATGCAGTTTAACCTATGCAGTAGTAATCTAAGGGCACTCAGAATAAAATTCAATACACACAAGTTACCACATGGGGTATATTGTGCACACAACAGAAGATGGATTGGCATCTCAATGTGTCAAGCAAGTAATCACTATAGTACACCACAATTAAAATGAAGTTTCCTGTGCCGAACTATGTAGCCTTATATTAGGTGCTTTGTCTGCAGGGTGAACTGAAAATTTGAACAAAGCTTCAATGTTAAAGGACTTTCTATGAAGATAGAATGAAGACATTCTGCACCAGTCACACAATTATTCACTCAGTCCCTCGAGCTGTGAACAGAGGCAGTATATCAAAATTCATAACATGACAATCATTCAATAAATTTTTGCTCACTAAGTACCAGGGAAGAGTTGATATATAATGTACATTTGACTTTGGTAGTGAACAGAATACTACAACTGCCTGGTTTGGTTTCTAGCATTTATATTCAACATACATACTAAGACATAGAATAAAATTGAGAGTTGGATTTAAGTTGTTCTCGAGGAATGAATAATGATCCACTCATAACGGAATTTTATTTTACCTGACAGGTTATCAGGCAGTGACAAAAAAAAACTTATATAAGGCCACCATAAACACTGAAGAGCAGCTTGTGCTCTGACCCAACCAATTTAATTTAAAGACATGTTTAAGATAGTACCAGATACTACAGGCTCAGAGAAAGAAACTATACTTCTTTAGTGACAGTGAATCCCGAATGTTCCTTCTGCTATGCAGACGACCAACTCGTAACCTCAGGAATTCATGAATTATAGGTCTTTCATGCTCACGTAAGAATATCAGTACTTCACTGTCACCAGAGGGGCTGCCTGCAGAAAGCCAAACTGTTTTAAAGGGGAGGGGAACAATCCTCTGGGGAAAACAAGCATTTTAATTTAAATTATATTTCCACATATTCATGGCAATAGGTGGCACAGTGGTGCAGCGGTAGAGTTGCTGCCTATATACACAGGTTAGATCTTGACTACGAGTGCTGTCTGTACGGAGTTTGTACGTTCTTGCTGTTTTCCCTGGGTGTTCCAGTTTCCTCTCACACTCCAAAGACGTACAGGTTTGTAGGTTAAATGGCATCTGTAATTTGTAAATTGTCCCTAGTGTGTCGAAGAGTGCTGGTGTACGAGGTGATCGCTGGAAGGGGCAGACTCGGTGGGCTGAAGGGCCTGTTTCCACACTGTATGGCTACAGTCTAAAGTAAAAGTCAAGGAAAAGAATAATTCAGAACATCTTGCAATGGACCATTAGGCTAGAAATTGCATTAGCCATGAAAACACCTGTTAAAGTGGCATTGGGCAAAGCACCTGGGCCAGTATCTGGGGCTGCGCAAGAAAATTACACAATTTATAGACTTGCAGTTTCATCGTGTGCAACTAACGTGAACCAGCTACAGTGTGTCACGGAACAGGAGGGAAAGAGCAAGGTAGAGCAGTCAAAGCCTCCTGCTTCCACAAATAATGGCCACTTATTTTCCCAGGGTAGGGGATTCTAAAGCATCAAGGCATAGATTTAAGGCGAGAGGGGAAAGGATTAAAAAGGGCCTGAGGGGCACTGTTTTCACATAGAGTGGTGGTGAGTATATGGAATGAGCTACCAGAGGAAGTGGTAGTGGTGGGTATCATTACAACAATTCAAAAACATTTTGACAGCTACATGGATGGGAAAGGTTTAGGGTGATAAGAATTAAATGCAGTCAAATGGGACTAGCTGTGATAGACATATTGGTTTGTAAGGACCAAGGAGTTTGTTTCCCTGCTGGGCCAAAGTGCATGTTTCTGTGCTGTATGGCTATTGGTAAGAGAGCACTGAGACATCCAGTCCACTCAATTTGGTCAACGATGAGCCTTTTGACATGTAGCAGGAAATCTTCATCTTCACATCAAGGCTTGCACATTGCTTGAACATTGCTTGAACAGTGTTTTAACGTCCCAGCTGCGTCATTGAAGCTGATTTTGTGTTCCAATTCTATCATATTAAATGTTAAAAGCCCAAACTAATTAATTGAACTTCCGTTTAATCTCCGTGAAAACTAAAAAATCTACTATGATTGGTTCTGTTGAGTTCCAAATAAATTTTGCATCTTAAGTGTCTTTTTTTCAGGATCTTATCGATTTAAGAAAGGTTAATTTGAATGATTAATCTCAACTCAGAAGTTCAAACCTACATGAGATTGTAAGGATACCAATCCTGATTAATTCAATAAATTCAACTAGAGACAGGGACCTCAGTAACATAAAACAACATTTTTGTATTGAATAAATGGAACATTTACGTCCATGAGAATCCAGAAGGCTCCTTTACAATAGAAAGCACAGATGTCAGAGTTGTATCAGATTTGGACTGGATTAAAATTGACAATAGAATTTTATCCAAAATCTGATTGCTAACCAGTCAGGAACTATTTATATTGATAATCACTGTTAAATTAGTCATGGATCATTCATGTATTAGATGAACAAATAGACGGAGGACCACACAACAGCATCAAATAGTGTGATGTCGGCTTGGTGTTATACTGTGCAGAAGAGCTATGAAGCAGATCCTAAGGACTGAGTTTCATTTTGGTAATACGTAAAGAGAGTCTTTCCTTATGTAGACCTCTGTTGATATACATCCATGGGAGCTCTTCATTATGCATTCATTCTCATAGTTTCACAACATGCCATGGCAACATCCACTGTCTTACCCTCACCGATCACCTTTGTCACCTGCTCAAAAAGTTCAATCAATTTCATAAGGCATGACCTGCCACAGTCAAAGCCATGTTGACTGTCCCTAATTAACCCATTATTTACCAAATGGGAGTCAATCCTATCCCAAAGAATCGTCTCCAGTATTTTCCCAACCACTAGCGGAAGTCTCACTGGCCTCTAATTTTCCAGATTATCTGCACTTCCCTTCTTAAACAAAAGAACAGCAATGGCTACTCTCCAGTCCTCCGGGACCTTCCCTGTGGCTGGAGAAGATGTAAAGATCTCTGTCAAGGCCCCTGCAATCTCATTTCTTGCCTCTGTCAATAACCTGAGACAGATCCCATTAGGCCCTGGGCATTTATCCACCTTAATGCTCCTCCGGAGTCCCAACACCACTCCTTCTTGATCTCAATCTGCCTTTGGCCTTTGTACATTAGTATTTATCATAATACACCTAGATGAAGAGGAAAATAACCCACAGAGCCCATCTCTTGACAGAAATAATATTACAATCCACTCTTCCTTACATAAAATGTAATGCAGTGAAAATACATTAAGGGCCATATTACAAGGAGTAAAATACAAGATGCTGAATAATTTAGGTTGTGGTTGTGAGTTTGGAACATCAGTAAGGATGTGCCACCAGTCCCTGGAGTAAAGAACAAGAAAATCATTTACACGACGTTGCATAGGCACCCCTATGCATAAAATAAAGTAACTTGGTAATGTTCAAGAAAAAGTTTAGTCCACTGAATGTATGTAGATGCCAAGAAGAGTCTATCATTAGATATGTGTTCAAATTCCATCCACAGTGCAATATGACATATCTTTGGTATTTTTATCATTTGATTGTCATTTGAAACCCCATAGGAGGTTGGCAAATGTACATCAAAAAAATATATATTTTTTCATATTCAAGGAAAAGATGCAGGATGATGCTAAAATGGATACTTGAAAAAAATCTAAATGTATCAGAGATGCATTCACTGTGGGATGCATACTGCCTGATATATATAGTTTCAAATCACTGGGGCACCTGTTCTTAGCCAAGTTCAGCATGTGTGGATGGAGTGGTTCAAAGTGTCACTGCAACAGCAAGACTATATTGCTCTTACATACCCAATGATACCCCACACTTCAATGACATCCAGAGGAAGAGAAATCAGCTCAAAATGCATTTTAGGGATTTGAAAGAGGCAAATCCACATAAGTATTTGACATTTAACTTCTTGGCTGAACACTAGTTAAGTGTAACAAAGCCGAAATTCTCATTAATTACAAGAAAGTAGAAGTGTGCAGCAAACTCTCCAGGGTGAATATATGGAAGGTCAAATCTTGCTGGAAGATTGCCAAAGGAAATCCAGTGAGGGACAGTCCATCTCTTCTGCAATTGTAAGGCTGAGGTCCTTTGTCTTAATTTTCTTAAGACAACCGAGGCAGACTGGTGTACCACACAGAGGAAGTGTGTGGCTATGTTTAGAATGGGTGCTATTTTCAATTAGTTGCTCTCTGTGGCTTCCTTTAATTGGCGAAAGAAAGGAGACTAACACACAGGATTTCAATGCAGAATAAAAAAAGTCCCAAATGGTAAAAGCAATGATGAACTTATTCTGGTTGAATGATTGCTTGTAATTCCATTTCTAGCTGAGAACTGTTAACATAGTAAAATGATTTATGTTTGTTGTTGTTAAGCATTATGTGAGTCAGACATTAAGATAAAACACAACCCAGAAAATTATTGGTCCATGTAATAATAAGGCCCCCAAATCCCACTGCATGCAACCTTTTTACCTTTTCTTATGAGAATGCAATAGAATTTTCCATCATTTACAAATCACAAACAGCAGTGACATTTTAGACTATAAAACCTGGTGGATTATGAAATAATAAGCTACTTCCTGATGTACCATTAACCCTTTTATGGTTGAATGGAGGAACTGTAGATGCTGCCCTAGAAGATTAAATGCAAATTCTGTCTGTGGCATTCAACAGTTCAGGTTAACAATTCCTTTACTGAACGTGATGCCTAAAGTAAGTTGCTCGATCGTGGAAAGGAAGTAGGTACCTGCACATATTCCACAAACACATAAAAGGTAGCCGAGTCCTTGTAAAAATCTCAAGAATAAAATCGTCCCAGATTTAAAGGCCAGTTATTATGACATTCTTCACAACATCACAGGAATCAGTAATAATTTAAACGTTTACAAATAAATTGTACTGATCACCTCTACATGAATCTCAAAATCATTATGCACACTGTGGGAATTCAACAATATAGTGTTCTTGAAGCCGTCCATTACTGTTTAAAACATAAAACCAGGTGGTCCATTACATGGGTTTCTCCACTTAAAAACCGTGTGTAATATGATTCCATATCTACATGTGTACAATGGGTTTACAGTCTGTTCCACTACTTTAGGTAACATTGATAGCAGTGCTACCGATTAAAATTTCAGAGCTTTGTGTTTAAAGTATGTACCTATGTTTTGGCAGGCTCTGCACTCAACTCTCAGATTATAGATAAAAGCAGAAATAGGGTGCTATTAAAGGGGTGATTGATTGCTGCCAGTCACGCATGCCCTCATTTTGGCTTCAGCTTTTACCTCTGTAATAAGTAGCTTGTCACTAACACCGACACACTGTAAAAGGCTAGCATTCATCCACAGCCAACGGAGTGAGAGCAGAGACTTTGATGGCTACAATAGTCCATTTAAAGAGACAGTGTCCCTTTTGTTGGTTTTCCAAGGGTTATATATAACAAGTATCAATAATAAAATACATAACATCCTACTTTAACTCTGAGTGGGTGGTGGAATGAGGGGAACCAAAGGTTATATTTCAACTTAATAGCTTTCACTTCCACAATCCGTTGATTCATAACTACTTATTTAGCTATTTTTATACTTTCTAGTTCTTTTCCCTCTGTCTTTTTGGTGCTGTTGGATAATGGTGGGGAGGGGGGAGGGGGTGGTTAGGGAGGGGATGAAATTCTGCTCCCAAAGTATCAGTGTAACAAACCGTGGAGAATTAGTGTCTTCCTATAGTGCAAGGAATGGATACAAATGCTCTTCAAAATGTATAATTCATGTATACGCTTTGTCAGAGTTGTTCTTATGTTTAATTAAAGGATCAATGAATGTTGGCTCTTTATTTTCTATTAAACATATTTATTGGCCAGATCATAGAGAAAGTTAATTAGGACAATTATACATTCCAAGTAGATCACAATGGTGTCATGCTTCTTTCCAGAAAATGAGCCGTAATAAAAATATCGCCCTAATGACATACAGGATTTTTCTACAAAACAATTTCAGTGATGGGTGTGAGATAAAATCTTTCCCTCATTTCTTCCCATTGTGTTATCCTATTTTCTTTGTTTTAACGGTTTTCAGGCTCATGAAAAGATCATAGTTCAGGTTTTGAACCTCCGACATGCTGATCAATTCCTTTCCCTGTATCTATCCAATATACCAGATTGGAGTAACTATAGTGAAAGGCGCAGCAATATCCATTCTCCAATGTTTTGTAACAATACACGTTAGTGTATACTAGCGACGTTACAAAACCTAACATCAGCGGCGCTGTAGATCTGCCACTGCCTGTGCAGGCGATTCCGGAGATTTGGGGGTGGGGGAAGGGAGGCGGGATTAAAATGCAGGTTTGTATTGATTGTCGGAGGGGGATTTCCTCGGGCTGCTAGCTGATGAAAAAAAAGTTTGCACTTCCGGTCTCAGGTTTAAAACAAAATTTGCTGGTAGTTTGCTTTGCTGGATTAAATTTAAACATGACTAAAAACGCCTTCAACACCTTTAACATCATGGATCACAATATCAGGACAAAATAAAAGGTATGTCGTTTATTTAACGTATTATTTTGCTTTATGGTGTGGCTTTATTTTAATTTTATGATGCGAAAAATGTTATTTAGGCCCACATACGAATCGGCCATGTCTCGCCTGCCGATATGGGCTTAAATTTACGGCAACGGCAACATTCCAATCGATCACATTCCAGAAACATCCACTCTCAAGATAATCAAATTCATTATTTTGTTTGGACAATCATGTCATAAGAGCTTCTAAATCATCTATATTTTATGTTATTGTCTATCCATTATGAATATTTTCACACTAAATATCCAGAGTACAGTTTTAGTAAGATTTATTGTGCAAAAAATAATTATTTTGATTATCTAAAGAGTGGGTTTTTCTGGATTAATTTATGGGAATTAAACATTAAATTCCTTCCATTTGGCATATAAATTCATGACAAAGTGAGATTTAAAAAACATGTTATATTTTGAATTTGTGTGTGAATGGAATCAGTTAGTTATTTGTTATTTGGATACTTAGGTTTTAAAATGTTTTAGCCTTTTGTTAAGAAATGGATAGATGATTAGATCTAGTAATTGAATTTAGATGAATTTAATTGATTAGATGAAACTAATGAATATGAATTTTTTGTTGGGTATTTACTATTTGTTTTAGCCTTTAACATTATCATTTCTACCTTTTTCCTAAAACTGCAAATAATAACTTGTTTCTGTTAATGCTGTTTAGTGTATTTTTTTCTTCATTACATTTTAAACATATCTCCAAAGAAAAAATGCAAAATTGTCAATCCAAATGCCCAGCAAAAGAGACTGATTTAGACAGCATTCGCAGAGATTATCTGAATTTGGACTACTCCAAATGTGATGATCTACAGGACATTCTTAATGGTAAAGTAGTGGGCAGAAAGGCATGTCATGCGCGGTTAGAAGAGCAAAAACCTGTAGTTTACAATGCCAACATTGTAAAGTTGAGGAAAAACAAGGTGTACAGAGTTGCTTATTGGTTACAATCTGAGGAGTAATGAGGAGTTACAATCTGATGATGCTACTGATTATGATATGCCGATGTACCAGCTAGCAACTGATCTTCTCCATAAAGACTTAGTCTATTGCTAGAAATTGTAATTTATTTACCTATCTGTTACAGACTTACAGCATATAATACAATAATATTAAAGTTCTGATCTTGAGAATATCACATTTTTGAATTTTCAAGGCAGTCTGGGTGTTTATTACTATTTCCGAAACAACGGTCAATTTTGTAATTAGCTACAATTAGGTAACTGTCTAATTATATGGTTTAATTACAGGTCATCCAAGTAAGATGCTTTATATTTGTTTCAGAATGCTTCAATCTATAATAACTGAAAATTCCATTCAGTTCTCTTAATTTTTAGGAAAGATATGGGCTTTTGACTGTCCTCGATCACAGCTTTTGCCTCAAGTCAATGGAAAAGCAATAGGGAACAAGATGCTAATTTCCAAGTATGCCATAACTTTTTTTAAATACTGAAGATATGAAAGTGAATTAGGTGTCAAATTAAACTTCTTTTTATGCTTTATCTGATGGGATAAATTAGATGCTTGATTTTTAAAATCTCATTTTTTTTAAACATTCCTATGTATACCCTTGCTGAATCCAACTTCCACATAGGGGAAGCAAGGGAAACTTTAGTGAAATGATGTTAGCTCAGTAGCCTGGGTGCAGTTCAGCTGCTTCTCCATCTCAGGCAGGCACGGTGGCGCAGCGGTACAGCTGCTACTGACTACGACCCAGACTACAAATGCTGTCTGCACAGAGTTTGTTCATTCTCCGCGTGACCTACTTGGGTTTTCTCCGGGTACTCATGTTTCCTGCCACACTCCAAAGATGTATAGGTTGGTAGACTAATTGGCTTGGTATAAATGTAAATTGTCCTTAGTGTATGGAGGTCATTGGTCGGCACGGACTCGGTATGCTGAAGGGCCTGTTTCCATGCTGTATCTCTAAACTAAACTAGTAATGCCATTTTATTTAGACTGTTATATTGTTTCAACTATTACATGGATAAACCTATACTTAAGGGAAAGGAACAGAAACTTTTGTGTTTGAGTGAAATGATGTTAGTCCAGTGGCCTGGATGCACATTAGCTGCTTCTCCATCTTGGTCACAATGGCGGGTATTTAACAAGGGACAGGATTCCGTTACGTTGCGTTACCCAAAAGATATTCCTACGCAGCTCACTTTTAAACAACTACCTCCTTATCCTGTAATAACAATGTTCACACATTCAAAATTCCCCATCACTAGTGGAAACGTATCCCCTGTGAAAGAGAAGTTTGTAATACATTAAAGCAGGGCATGTTACTTGAGGGCATTTTATGTTATGGTCATTGTCACTGCCTGCAGGCTGGTGCTGTGAATAATCCCGATAAACTGTGTACATTTAGTATTTCAATTATGATAGGTTCCATCTGCATCGTGCTATCATGTTATGCCCTATTTTTATGCACAGCAAATTTCTCTTTACCAGGAAGATGTGGAGATGTTCCAATAACGGGGGAGAATTTCTAACAGAGGGGCATAATTGCATACAAGAGGGTGGTCATTTATAATTGAGGCCCTTATGAACTAGTTCTTCCAGAGGATGATGAATCAGTGGATTTCTCTACTCCAACCGGCTATGGAGACTGATTCAGTGGGTGTACCTAAGGAGAAGTAGATCATTTTTTGGATTTAGGGTTGTGCAGAACTGGCACAGAGGAGGTGAGCCTGGCACATTGTGTGGCTGGGTAGGCTTGTGGGGCCAGGCAGCCCTTTCCAGCTCCTATTTTCTTGCATTCACATGGTAAGAAGAGCTATGAACCCAAACAGGTTCATTCTGCATTATCCTGAGTATACTTTTTAAACATGTTCTTGCTGGAGATCGGGACCGGTAACAAATTGCTATTTACTCCTAATGAATGCACATTTTCAAACATACCTGATTTGAAAGTATAAAATCAATTCAGTTTAAGATTATTTATATATGTAGTTTCCAAGTTCCAGAAGACTTTCTCTGTTATATCATTTAGTGTATGTGCCATTCTGCCTGGCTTTGTTAATCTGCAGTTACATCAAGATTTTTATTTCCCTTGCATCTTTGAAGCAAAATGATATAATCACAAAGTACTTGTTTACATTCCACAATAGCGTTAGTGCATTGTTGCCATATTACAATGTGGCAAGTCATTTTGAGATGGCACTTATGCAATTTGGTTGGTTAAGTCAGAATAAAATATTGCTTTAAAAACCGGGGCTAGGACCCAAATGTGATTTAATAAATCATGGGTTTTGCATCATGATTACAAAGTTCACATTATATTTATAATATTAAATAAGAATTCACCTGGATTTCACAGAAATGTAACAAAAACTCTATCCCACTAGAAATCAATCGACATTTTTAGATGCGCATTCTCTGTAAAATGTTTCAACTGTGACAGTCAAATCAATGCAAGAGGAGGGATAACAATAGAAACTAAACGTATAGCAGGTTCAAATCGAACACAGGGTGTTCATAATCTGTTGGGGATTAGTCTGATGGTGAAAGATGCAGAACAATAATCAAATGAGGATACAATTCTGAATAACTGCTTGCATACCTTTTGATTTGTGACTTAACTCATAAGTGACAGGAGCAGAATTAAGCAATTAGGCCCACCGAGTCTACTCCGCCATTCAATCATGCCTGATCTATCTTTCCCTCTCAACCCCATTCTCCTGCCTTCTCCCCATAACCCCTGACATCCAGGGATACCCCAAACTCTATCAGATTTAGACAAAGGCTCACAATTAGAAATATAAGTTAACATTACTTTCAAAAAATATATTTTCTTTTGCATTTAATTTATATATTAAGATCAATTTGCTTGATCAAATTTTAAAAAACCCCAACTACATGGATTTTGAACAAAAGGGATTGGTTCACACTTGGGTTTCACTTGAAGTTTATCAGGAAGATGAATGAATTCAATGACGCCTAATTCTATTTTATTCACCATGCTATTTTCTGGTCTATTGTGTAAATATGGAAGCAATGTTTGAAATATAATGAAACTGCAGCGAAAATTGATTCAAAATCTCAATGCACCCGTATTTCTCAAGATTCAGCATCGTATGTTACGTGTAATACATGTGCACATGGTGCTGGGTAGCAGATGAGCGCAGGAGTTTGAGAGAATCGGCTATTGTAAAGCAGTGGATTACATTTTCTGACTACTGCTGAGTAACGGTGGTGGAGATAATATCCAAATTCCAAACTCTTCTATTTAGGGCGAAAATCCTGAGCCACAGAACACTCTCTGTATTGCCTGCACTTTAGACACGTTGGGGGCCAGGCTGTTTTCACATGAAAGCGCATTTGAGGGCAGCCAAATCTGAGTGTTCCACAGTCTCTCATGATTGACGAAGATAAAGACTTCAGTGAGGTCAAAGGCGGCCGTGTACAGTGGTTAGTGCTGCTCATGCATTTTTTCTTGAGAATTATCTTGTGGCGACTGTACTTCTAAACGGACTGAATCGGTGCTGTGATTCGAGAAGCATCTCTCAGACCACTGGGAGGAGGCAGTTGAAAAGGACAGTGGCAATGAATTTCCCTGTGGCAGACAGCAGGGTCATCTCTCTGTCATTAAGACAGTCAAACTTGTCTCGTTTCTTGATGATGGTCACATTTATGGCATCTCTCATGTCCCCTGGCAGTATCCGCCTCTTCCTGGTTGTGGTCGATGAGATTATGGATTTGTGACTGAAGCTCCTCACCACAAAATTTTAGACAGTCCGCAGGGATTCTGTCTGCTCCTGAGGCCTTGTTATTTTTTATTTGGGATGTGGCCTTTATGACTCCTTGTCAATCTGGGGAGGCAGCAAGGCTGGACCATGTTGATTGCCACGAGGTGGATTCAAGGACACTCACATCAAGGACAGGCCCACATCAGCAGGTCACGACATCAATCAGCTTGCAATGCTGATTTGGCACCGGTACCGCAAAACTGGAGCCATGCGCTCCAGCTAATCCGCTCTCTTAACCTTGCCTGGCTAAACATATATGGAAGTCAATCCTACCAATCCCTATTTAAAGGGATCATCAATCTCAAGGTATTTTCACTGCTGATTGATTTTACTGGTTGTCGTTGTGTGAGAATTTTGTCGCACAGTGGTGTGACAGGTGCTCGAGGATTTTGTCTTGACTTCAAGTTTCTGCCACCTTCTCGCAGGCATGAACACGGTCATAATGAATGAATGAAAGGC
The DNA here is from genome assembly GCA_963514005.1 of Raja brachyura. The sequence continues at coordinate 15,244,571 of OY740802.1, forward strand.
TACATTTATGTAACATCTTTCGCATCCCTCTCAGGATGGTCCAACATGCTTTACTGCTGTCTGAGAACTACCGGACTCATTGCTTGTGTGAAATTGGAGCTGATCTACACTCAACAAATTTCCTAAAAGAGTAATGCGATAATAAATAGAGAATCTTTTAGTATTTTTGACTTATAAGCCAAATATTGGCATAGCTTTATCCTTATATTTTCTTCAATATATCGGTAAAGGATGTTTTACATCCACCCAAGGCAGCAGAAGGATCTACAGATTGTTTCCACATGGTTACCTACCTTACAGCATGACATGATCACCTCTGTACTCCCTGACCTAAGGTGGTTTCTATTACGCAATATTTCCAATTTAAAATCCTCAACATTGTTTTTAGATCATTCCATGATCTTGTTCCTCCCTTTTGTTATAGTCTCTTCCAGCCCTACAACCAACTGAGGGATTTACACGCTCTAACTCAGTCTCTTTATCATCTCCAACTTTAGTTGCTTCGCCATCAATGGCCATGGCTATACTAACCAGGATACCATACCCTGGGATTTCTCCCAAAGTCTCAACTCTATGCCTTCCTTTGAAATGTTTTATACAATGCAGATCTTTACGAAGTACTTTTTCATGTGTTGCTCGTATCATCTTACATGGGGCACTGTTAAATTTGTTTGATGACACTATAATGAAGTGTCTTTGGAGTTGGTACACTGTGCCACTGTAGCAGCGTTAATAAGGAACAAAACAAGAATGATGTTCCCTGGACAGAGGAAGACCACCAACATGCACTAACATTCAAAGTGAAAACTCAACTTAAAGACAAGCATATACCATATGTGTGCTGAACATCATATCAAACCTGGTGGCTGAATTGGCAATGCAGCATAGAAACTTTAAAAAGCTGTCTTCTCTTCAGTTACATACCCGAGGAGGTCCTGTTCCAAGCTCTTCTCAATTCACGTCAACCAATTCACCGAACCCAACTACTCCTACTTGCCTATATCTGGTCCTCATCTCTCCAAACCTTTCCTATCCAGATACCTGCAAATGTGTAGCTAAAATGTCATAATTGTACCCACCTCTACCACTTCCTCTGGCAGCTTGTTCCACATCCACACCACCCTCTGTGTGAAAAAGCTACCCCTCAGATCCCGTTTAACTCTTCCCACCATCACCGTAAACCTATGCTCTCTAGTTTTAGTGTCCCACACCCTTGGAAAACATTGTGGCTATTTAGTTTAACTATGCCTCTCATGATTTTATAAACTTCAAGGTCATCCCTCAACGTCCTCCACGTTAGGGAAAAAGTCTCCGCCCATCCAGACTCTCCTCACTTTGCTTGTCCTTATAGCTTGCACATCTAGTAACAGATGAGCACTTAGGTCCAGCAACAATATTGCAAAGTTAGATGTGTTATAGCGCACAGAACGTTTAGGCAGCACTAACAAATTATCCGTTTTCCATGACCGGAGGTCTCTCCAAGATAATGTTCCCTTTTGAAGAGGCTAACAAATGGTTGGTTTTACAATTTGAAACTGCTCAAGCATTAAGACATTGCAAGCACTAGCTCAAATACACTCGTCGGCAAGTGAGGAGGCACTTCTGTGTCTGACAGCAGATGGGTGGCATCCAGGGAGGGCACCATAATGTGCAAAATGCCAGAAAATATATTATTTCCAATTCCTGTGCCAAGTCCTCGTGCCCCAATGTGCTAAGTTACTTTGTGGTATCAACATCCTCTGCTAATTTAAATAAACCACAGCTGCATAATTTAGCTGAAGAGATAATGCCCAGGAGGTATGATTTTCACAGAGTGAATTCCGCTTTACACATGGGCACAACAAAATGTGCCCACTACTTAAACTCAAACAGCTGTCTTCCCTTTACCCACATGGTAGAAGAGACCTTCACTTAACCACCTAGCAACCACATTCTCATCAATGAAAGGCCTCTCACTGCCTAATTAAAATGGCCCCACAATCAAATTCATGACAATGATGGAAGCAATTGTCCTTTCTCTGCTGTTTACAGGTAATTTGGCAGCACAGCACAAAAACAATGTCTTTACCTACTGCTTGGTTGTCTCACTTTTACTATCATTTACTGGCCAAGGCTAAACTTTGAACTATTGAAACAAAATAAGCTGTCTTATATGATGCTATGTATCCGTTGCACTAAATAAAAAATGCACCATGGATCCTTTAAAGATGACCATCCTCTAGACATAGGGCAATATAACGTAGTCAAGTTTTTTCCCTCTGCTCAATATTTTTATTGAAAGGTTTGCTTTGTATGCATTGGCAATTATTTCATTATGATTAAACTTAGCCGAGATTATGGATCCACTGGTAGTTGTTCCTCAAGCGCGATTTTTGAAATTGGATCAGGCAATCATTTCTGGGGGAAATATCATGGTTGGGGAAACTGGTAGTCACTTTCATGTGCCATTCACCTGAGCATGACTGATGTGCTCCTGCATCAGTCATGTGCTCAATTATATCACGTGGCAAAGAGTGTAGGAAAGAACTGTAGATTCGGTTTACACCGAAAATAGACACAAAATGCTGGAGAAACTCAGCGGGCACAGGCGGAATCTCTGGGATAGAAGGATTGGGTGACGTTTTGGGTTGAAACACTTCTTCGGACTGAGAGTCAGCGCGGCAGGGTTCTTCCACCGCCGGTATAAATAGATACAACCCACAATTTGTTTTGGGCAGTCACAAAAATCTGACTGTAAGTATATTGTGCTGAGATCAACAACAAGACATCAATTAAAGGATCTGCTTTATGACATGGAGTCACTGCACATGGCATCTGCCAGCTGCAGTTTTCAATGCTTCAGCATAATTGAAATAATTTCACTGATTGTCTCTTTATTCTTCACAGCCCTTTTATGCAACCACATCAAAGGTGTGTATAGTGCTCTTTGATTATCCCATACCTCTCTGTAACATCAGGTCTACCTGTGGCATGGTACTGAATTGGGGAAGACCAATCCACAGGTGTTGCATCCATACACTCAGATCACAGTGTGCCCATGTCGGCACTCTAGTGCAGCTGCTGTGGGGAGATTCTCCTTAAGGTCTGATGCTCTTCCTGGTGGATAGCACATTAGAGATGCAACAGCTGCAAGTTTTTTAAGCAGCTTCCACAGCAACAGCTCCTCCATGTCCCCTCCATGACTTCACTGGGGCGGCACAGTTGAGCAGGGGTAAAGTTACTGCCTTACAGCGCCAGAGACCTAGGTTCGATCCTGACTACGGGTGCTGTTTGTATGGATTTTGTACGTTCTCCCTGTGACCAAGTGGGTTTTCTCCGGGTGCTCCGGTTTCCTCCCACACTCGAAATGTCTGTGGAATTCTCTGCGTCAGAGGGCGGTGGAGGCCGGTTCTCTGGATACTTTCACAAGAGAGCTAGATAGTGCTCTTACAAATAGCGGAGTCAGGGGATATGGGGAGAAGGCAGGAACGGGGTACTGATCAGCCTTGATCACATTGAATGGCGGTGCTGGCACGAAGGGCCAAATGGCCTACTCCTGCACCTATTGTCAATTGAAAGATGTGCAAGTTTGTAGGTTGATTGGCTTCGGTAAAATTGTAAATTGTCCTTAGTGTGTAGGATAGCATTAGTGTACACGATGATCGCTGGTCAGCGCGGACTAGGTGGGCTGAAGGGTCTGTTTCCATGCTGTATCTCTAAAGTCACTGGACCTAAAGACTCTTAGTCTGATGAAGGGTCTCGACCCAAACCGTGACCTCTTCCTTCTCTCCAGAAATGCTGCCTGATCCGCTGAGTTATTGTGTCTATCTTCAAGTCCCATAATTCTGAATGAAAACAGAAACATTGCAGATTGAATTTTTGTTCAGTTTCCAGATCTTTGTGTTTGAGATCAGCAATCTATTAGAATTCTACACCACACACGATTCGTGCGTTAAGAGAGGGTGAAGGCCCATTTAGAGGCAGTTGAGCTTCTATAAATTCCATTGTAAAGAAAAACATGAACAAGGTTGTGCCTGTAACACAGCTGTTCCAGGATAAATGGAGGACTAACTGCAATCAGCCTGCTAAAGAGGAGCACACTGCTTATACAAAACTGGACCCATTACTTGCGATCAGGCAGACACCCAAATTTATGTTGCCTGTTCATTGGCTGTGTGTAGCCAAGCTCACTACTTTATTTGTAAGAGACAAAATGCTGGAGTAACTCAACGGATCAGGCAGCAACTCTGGAGAAAAGGAATAGGTAGCGTTTTGGGTCAAGACCCTTCTTCTGAGTTTCCCTCACCTCTGATTTTCAGTCTCAAGGTCTCGACCCAAAATGTTACCTATTCCTTTTCCACAGAGATGTTGCCTGACCCGCTGAGTTACTCCAGCATTTTATGTCTTTCTTCAGTGTAGATCTTTCTTTAGTGCAGACCAGCATCTGCAGTTCCTTCCTACACATTTTCACTATTTAGTTTATTGGCTTATCACATTACCATAACACTGGGTGATTTAGCCAGCAACACATAAAGAAAGCCTGCATCTTTTAAAAAGTTGCATTGGAGTTGGGCAACGTTTTTCTGCCACAGAATGTAACCTGGGAAGCTGGAAAGGATGTCACCATATGTGAGCACAGTTCAAAGCATCCAGGGCATTGACGTCAAGGCTGTAACGATGGAATAGAAAGGAGCGACAGGATTTCCTTGCAGGGGAATGGGAGGTTCTCCTGTCCAGTCAACATAGTCAATGGGTGGAGATAAAGAGATGTGGTGGCCATTGCCAGGTGTGCTTCATGATGATGCTGTATTGCAGCAACCTACAGACTCATAAGAATTTTTACCCGTTCTGTGACTACTGCTTTGTTCACCAGAGCTGTTAAGAAAAAAGGAACTGCTGTTTCGGCAAGCCAACGGCCTGCTCTATCAAATATATGCACAATGCCTGCCTCAGTATGAACTGCACACTGGAGTCAAGAGTCATCAGTGAATAGACCACTTGCCCTACATTTACTCAATGGTTCATTGTGGTGGTAGCAACAACACGTAGGAAGGAACTTCAGATGCTGGTTTAAAGTTAAGATAGACGCAAGAAAGCTGGAGTAACTCAGCGGGACAGGCAGCATCTCTGGCGAGAAGGATGTTCGCCAGGAGTTTGCATCAATCTTCGGTGCAAACCAGCATCTGCAGTTCCTTCCTACAAAACTCATTCTCCCACTAATTTTCTTCTAATTTATTCTCCACTAACTTTGCCACCACACCCCTGCGGTATTCTACCAATCACCTAGATATAATGGGCAATCAATCTACAAACCCACACACTTTTGGGACATGAAAGGGTATTTGATCAACTGGGAGAAGTCCATGTGGCCTCAGTGAGAACATGAACCTGGGTCGCTGGAGCTCCGAGGGGTTAAAGAAAACTTTAAAACACAACACAAAATCTGGCAAGCCAATCAAGACTTTATTCAAAAGCGCCAAATACAGTGATCACTGGGAGCAATCTTAGAAGATTGCTCAATGAACAAAGATTCATCTGCTCCTCATATACATTTACCTTTTGATGTTCTGTTTACCATAGCAAGCACTTTAGAGGTTTTCCTTCTTTCAAATGGTCTTATAACAAATATACATCGCGCACCTCCGAAAGACACAGCAGAGTAAACACGGCCCAATTCCACACCATTACAGATAAGCAAATGCCTGTTACCCTTTTGACCCTATTTTATTGCTTTATGATTTGCATTTGTCCTTTGACAACAGAGAACAGATCTGATTGAAGTAAACTGCAGTGAGTGTCAGCTGCGTATGCTCAGTTTCAACCTTCTTTAAAGCACAGAATTATTATAATGAATGAAGAGGACGCTAAACATTTTACACACTCCACCTATCCCTATCCTATTCTGTCTCCTTGAAGCTTTGCTGTTTATCCTTTGTCAGAGGGAACAGCACTAATGACTGCACCGTTGTGCCACCCATCGTGGTGCAGCACTGGCAGTGGAGTCAGGTTGGAATATATCTCAGAGTTGAGAGAAGACTATGAAAAGTTAACATGCGTGTGGACAATTTGAATGGCATCCTTTACCACGGGAGTTGGCAATCTTCAGAATTTGTGAAGGTAACTCTCCTCCAACAAGTCAGAAGAAAATGAAGTCAACTGCCATGGAAAAGAGAGCCTCAGTGAATCCATGACTCAAAGGTGGATGGCAAACTCAAACATCACCATTCCCAGATGGCCAGAAACCTAAATCACAAGATATCAATGCTCATGCAATATTGAACAACCACTAGCAGTGTGGTCCTTATTCTGCTCTGCATTTGCAACTATAGCAGCGGGAAGCTGTAGATATTATTGGTTTGGGATAGTTTGCACATTCTCTCTCCTCCTCTCTTTCTTTCTCTCTCTCTCTCTCTCTCTCTCTGCATCAAGTAGGAAAATGAAATCCTGAACAGCTATGGCCTTCTGATGCGATACCTAAGCTCCGCCCCTGCTTTGCTCTTCCTATAGGGCGTCCCACACTGCATGCCTTGTGCTCATTCTTCCAGTCATACTGTGTTCTGAGGGTAATCCATTAAGCGGCTGTGAAAAAATAATTTGTGCAGGAGCCTTGACACTGAACAAATTGCTCCACCACCTGACATAACAATCCCTTGAGTTAAAGAACGTTGAAGAGCTCCAGAAAATGGTTGAAGTGGAAGAAAACCCATGCAGAAATGAAATTGCAACCACTTTAACAGCAAACAATGATTGCCTTAAATAGTGCTACTCATATCCCTTTCTGGCACTCAATGTATGTCCAGGTGTGCAAGGCTAAGAGATTACAGTCTAATAGGGCCTGTCCCACTTACGTGTCCTTGGCGCGCAAATTACTCGACCTCGTCGTCGCGTTGAGGTGCACCGGCATCGTATGGCTGCGTGGCGCCGATTCCACTGAGAAGCTTGGAGGGGTATGTAGTTGTGCGCGACATCGCGCGGGGCTCCGAAACTTTTTGTAGTGAATGAAATCTTCGCGCTCCAACGGCCTGTCGCGTAACTGACGGCCAAAGTGGGACAGGCCCAAGACCCTGGCACAATGAAACGTCTCACCTCCAACAGCAGCAGAAGCAGGCAAACGATTACCGAACTCAGCCTGGGGCTCATGGCCGTTGCGGTCCGGATCCGCCCCCACTTCTGCTCCCAGAGCGGGGCTAAGAAAATTGAAGATAGACACAAAATGCAGGAGTACCTCAGCATACCGGCAGCATCTCTGGAGAGACGCCATGGGTGATGTTTCGGGTCAAGACCCTTCTTTCAGACTGAAGAGTCTCGACCCGAAACATCATCCATTTCTTCTCTCCAGAGATGCTGCCGGTCCCGCTGAGTTACTCCTGCATTTTGTGTCCATCTTCAAATGATGTCACGCGCGCCAGACTGCTGTGCAGGCGCATGAAATCGCGCGCAACATTCGCGGGACCGTCGCACCTCAACGCGACCTCGAGGTTGCGTAATTAGCGTCCTTATGGATACATGGTACATATAAAGGAGCATTTGGGGAAGGATTTTCTGGCACTGTGAGGCAGCCTGGTGGGAACGGAGCATATCCGTGGGCCTTCTCTCCCCACTCCACCTTGAGCTGCAACAATCAGGAGCTGGATTGAGCCAAGTAGAGCTGGGGCCGCTGTGTTGACTCACTCGATCACCCACGGAGTCAGAGAGGCAGCTTGGCAGCCACCGTTCCCACCGTCTATTCTCACCGCGTGACAACTATTTGCGTGATGCTCTCCCACACACTTTTTATTCATTTCTGACTTCTCAACAGTTCAGATGACAATCAGTTCTCAGGAATAGAACCCCATCGTAACCTGGGGACTATCAGTATCTTTGTTAAGGATTCGCCGTGCACATGTTGCCTTTTTCACCAAGGTGGCTTCTAATCAACTTGTGTCGCAAAAATGGACTAAAGAAATGTACTCATTTTGATATCTTCCAAGCAAGTGCAATGTTTTTTTTTTAAAGCACGATAGAATCAACTAGTACAGCCTTAAATTTTGCACACTTTTTTCTCCATTGCACTTGAGAAAAAGAAAAATGCCACAAGAAAATTAGCTAATTTATTGAGCTAATTATTGCCATTATTGAAATAATACATTTTACAATTTATTTATTCTGGTACTGATTGCATATCTAATGGCACAAATGATTCCTGGAATGTGAGGACTGTCTTATGAACAAAGACTGCATAGACTCGGTTTATACTCTCTAGAATGTAGGAGATTGAGAGGGGATCTTATAGAAACTTACAAAATTCTTAAGGGGTTGGACAGGCTAGATGCAGGAAGATTGTTCCCGATGTTGGGGAGGTCCAGGACAAGGGGTCACAGCTTAAGGATAAGGGGGAAATCCTTTAGGACCGAGATGAGAAGGACTTTTTTCACTCAGAGAGTGGTGGGTCTCTGGAACTCTCTGCCACAGAGGGTAGTTGAGGCCAGTTCATTGGCTATATTTAAGAGGGAGTTAGATGTGGCCCTTGTGGCTAAGGGGATCAGAGGGTATGGAGCGAAGGCAGGTACGGGATACAGAGTTGGATGATCAGCCATGATCATATTGAATGGCGGTGCAGGCTCGAAGGGCCGAATGGCCTACTCCTGCACCTATTTTCTATGTTTCTACAAGTTAGATTTCGATCTATGCCATGATATCCTGGCTTAGACATTAACCTCTCTACTTAAATATTCAGAGTGTGAGTTGAGTTCAACTTTCAGGAAAAAGTCCATTGAGACTTTCTTCTTTGCAAAGATGGATTCATATTGGTGCGGTTTTGGGGAGAGTGGCTGGGAAGGTGAGCAATAACAAATAACAAGAGACATCAAAATGCCAGTCAAGGATTTATTACAGGCATTCCAATGAACCTTTTAGACAATAAACAATAGACTATAGGTGCAGGAGTAGGCCATTCGGCCCTTCGAGCCAGCACCACCTTCAATGTGATCATGGCTGATCATTCCCAATCAGTACTTCGTTCCTACCTTCTCCCCTACCTTCTCCCTTAACTTCTCCCCTGACTCTGCTATCTTTAAGACCCCTATCTAGCTCTCTCTTGGAAATATCCAGAGAACCGGCCTCCATCGCCCTCTGAGGCAGAGAATTCCACAATTCTTTGTGAGAAAAAGTGTTTCCTCGTCTCAGTTCTAAATTGCTTACCCCTTATTCTTAAACTGTGGCCCCTGATTCTGGACTCCCTCAACATCGGGAACATTTTCCTGCCTCGAGCATGTCCAAACCCTTAATAATCTTATATGTTTCAATAAGATCCCCTCTCATCCTTCTAAACTGCAGAGTATACAAGCCCAGCTGCTCCATTCGTTCCGCATAAGACAGTCCCGCCATCCCGGGAATTAACTTTGTAAACCAACGCTGCACTCCCTCAATAGCAAGAATGTCCTTCCACAAATATGGGGACAAAAACTGCACACAATACTTCAGGTGTGGTCTCGCTAGGGCTCTACACAACTGCAGAAGGACCTCTTTGCTCCTATACTCAACTCCTCTTGTTATAAAGGCCAACATGCCATTTGCTTTCTTACCACATTCAAACAATTGCAGTGATCATTACATTGATGTAACCTTGATGACAAAGATTGGAGAGTTAAAGAAAAACTGTCTCTTGTAATTAGCAAACTTCGTTAACACTGAGGCTATGGTTGCAAAAGGGATCCAATTGCAGGCACAACAGGTATGGACTTTATAGGCATTACTGCTTAAGAAATTAATGTGTTTTTTTCTCCTTGAAAATACCATTCAATCTGGCAGTCATGAGGTCACCTAGCTGTGAGACTCCCTGAACTAGTTACAGGGTGCGAAGATAATGTGGTACAGATGTGACCATGCCTCTGTGTTTCAAGTGGGTGTATACTATTCATATGCTCCTCCATCACATGGAAATTAGTAAATCAATATTTCCTGTAACTTCTCTGGGATGAAGGCCAACATATGAATGGTGCATTTCTTAGACTTCAATGAAACCTTTACCACAAGAACTATTACTATTTCCAAGATTAGGGCCTTTCTTTGGATACCAAAGTAAGGATATTTCAGACTTAAATGTTTTTAATCTCTAAAGTGTGAGCATTATCATTAATAGCAGCAAAGACAAATGAATACTTACCTGGAATAATTTGCATTTTCTCTTTTAGTTGTGCTCTTTATTGAGAGCTCCAAATATGTTTTGCTGAATAGTTTCTGACATTGCTGATTTTAAGGAGCCACAAAGGCCGACGACGTAAGGAGTTGAATTAGCAGATGAAATAAAGACATTCACCCCAGAGGTGTTTCAGCTTTAATTGTGCATGTTAATTCAGCTCCACTGGTCTCAGAACTCAACCAATTATCCTGATTATGACATTAGAATGTAATGCTGAACAGGAAGTGCAGCTGGAAGAAAAAGACAGTAAAGAGGAAAGCTTCAGATTAGATCAGCAATTCTGTATTTTTACTGCCATTTTGTCCATCATCATGGTTCTGATCTCTGGCTGCAATTTATTTGTTTCATTGCTATTATTCATAATGCAATTCTTGTGGCTTTATTTGACATTAAGTAAAACTGCGCACTTTACCTTCTGAACCTAAAGGTTATGGGGAAGCTCTCAAAACTCAGTTAGTAGGAACCCATCTTCAAACACTCCCTTCAAACAATGCTAAGTTTTCTATTTTGCCCAGGTTCTTGGTAGAATTTATGCAGATAATTCCAGCAAGGCAGCACAAGACACTTTGGTCTTCAAACAAAATCAGAAGGCAGAAGCAGAAGTAATATTTAGTTTTTGAAATTTGAGATATTTTGTGTGAAGGGGTTAAGTGTGTAAGTAAAATATGGAACATTATTTTATACGTTCATGCAAATGAACCATTAAAACTACGGGAAGCAAGATCACTGTTGCACTCATAAACAAACATTTTTCTGTATGCTTTGGACAATATTAAATGAGTAGTTTAGTTTAGGGCACAGTCATGCATATGAATCATCACAATTCATTCATTTTGTAACACGGCAAGATTCATGCACCCAAAAGAGTAATATCCCCAAGAACAAATGAACAAACCCCTTTATTGTTAGCGAAGGGGTAAGAATCAGGAGCCAAATAATGTTTGATCAGACTCATGGTATGAATTAAGTGCAATTTGATGTTACGTGCACAGTTGTGATGTGTAACTTTCAAAATGACATTGAAACTCAGTCAACCACATTTACACACGTTCTTAATGTGTCAACAAGCACAGAACCCAGAAACTACACACATTGTTCTCCAATGTCATCTACTCTTCTGCCAACATATTTTATATAGCGGCAGCCTTATTCTAATTTTGTTGTGTTTTGGAAAGACAATGATAATTAATATCTTATAGTTAAAAAAATATATTCACATCAAGGAAATGCCACTCCATATTGGCTATTTTTGCCTATGATGATATTCAATTTTATAATGGACTCTCAAATGTAATCTGGAAAGAAAATGGCCGTTGGGTACACTGAATAATAAGTTGACCGTTCAATTGTTTTTAAAGAAATTACTTTAAATGCTATTTGCTTGGACATTTCAGGTTCACGTTTTTCCACAAGTGTGTTCTATTTAACAACAGGATTTTTTTTACTGTGAAGGCCACCTGACAGCAAAAGCTTGAACAAGCATAAAGCGTTTTAGTGTTGTAGAGTCATAGAGAGAGATTCTGCATGGAAACAGATATTTTGAGAAACTGAGTCGACACCAAACAACTAACATTATATTACAGTGATATGTACAGTGCCCTCCATAATGTTTGAGACCCATCGTTCATTTATTTGCCTCTGTACTCTGTTAAGATTTGTAATTTTAAAAAAATCACGTGTGGTTAAAGAGCACATTGTCAGATTTTAATAAAGGTCAATTTTTTATGCATTTTGGTTTCACCATGTAGAAATGGCAGCAGTGTTTATTCCTTGGCCCCTCCATTTCAGGGCACCATAATGTTTGGGACACAGCAATGTCAAGTAAATGAAAGTTGTCATGTTTAGTATTTTGTTATATATTTTGATGCAATGACTGCTTGAAGTTTGTGATTCGTGGACATCACCAGATGCTTGTGTCTTCTTTGGTGATGCTATGCCATGCCTGTCTTTCAGCCATCTTTAGCTTATGATTGTTTTGGGGGGCCAGTCCCCTTCAGTTTTCTCTTCAGCATATAAACTTGCTTCATGCTCAGTTGGGTTCAGATCGGGTGCTTGACTTGGCACTCAAGAATTGACAATTTTTTAGCTTTGAAAAAATCCTTTGTTGCTTTAGCAGTATGTTTGGGATCATTGTCTTGCTGTAGAATGAACTGCCGGCAAATGAGTTTCAAGGCATTTGTTTGAGCTTGAGCAGATTGGATGTATCTAGACCCTTCAGAATTAATTATGCTACTACCATCAGCAGTTGTATCATCAATGAATATAAGTGAGCCAGTACCTTCAAGATGCCCAGACCATAACACCCCCACCACCGTGTTTCACAGATGAGGTGGTATGCTTTGGATCTTGGGCAGTTCCTTCTCTCCTCCATACTTTGCTCTTGCCATCACTCTCATATATAAGTTAATCTTCATCTCATCTGTCCACAAGACCTTTTTCAAGAACTGTGGTTGCTCTTTTAAGTACTTCTTGGCAAACTGTAACCTAGCTATGCTATTTTTGCAGCTAACCAGTGGTTTGCATCTTGCAGTCTAGCCTCTGTATTTCTGTTCATGAAGTCTTCTGCAGACAGTGGTCATTGACAAATCCATACCTGAGTCCTGAAGAGTGTTTCTGATCTGTTGGTCAGGTGTTTGGGGATTTTTCTTTATTACAGAGAGAATTCTTCTGTCATCAGCTGTGGAGGTCTTCCTTGGCCTGCCAGTCCCTTTGCAATTAGTAAGCTCACCAGTACTCTCTTTCTTCTTAATGATGTTCCAAATAGTTGATATATGAAAGCCTAAGGTTTGGCTGATGTGTCTAACAGTTTTATTCTTGTTTCTCAGTGTCATAATGGCTTCTTTGACTTTCATTGGCACAACTTTGGTCCTCATGTTAATAAACAGCAATAACAGTTTCCAAAGGTGATGGAAAGACTGGAGGAAAGACTAGGTGCTGAGAGCTCTCTTATATCTGCATTACGGAGGCAATTAAACACACCTGCGTAATGGCAAACACCTGTGAAGCCATGTGTCCCAAACATTATGGTGCCCTGAAATGGGGGGGACTATGTATAAACATTGCTGTAATTTCTACATAGTGAAACCAAAATGTATAAAAATGGCCTTTACGAAAACCTGACAATGTGCATTTTAACCACGTGATTTCTTTCTATTACAAATCTCAAATTGTGATGTACAGAGGCAAATAAATACATGATGGATCTTTGTCCCAAACATTATGTAGCGCACTGTATATTGACTACTCAAACGGTAAGTAACCCTTGCTTTCCCTCTCTCTCCATCCCTCACCCTTCCCAGTCTGACTGTCCCCCATTTACATTTTATCTCTGCTTTGTTGTCACCTTCTCCTAACTGACAATTATTTATTCTACAGTTTCCTTCAGCTGCATCTCTTTTGATGTCTTGTTTTCACACCTTACCCTTCCTTATCTCTGTGTCTCCTTCTCCCCTGACACTCAGTCTAAAGAAAGGCCGTGACCCGAAACTTCACCCATTCCTGACCCAGAGATACTGCCTGTCCCGCTGCGTTACGCCAGCATTTTACATCTTTATTTTATATCACACTGATCTTAAAATGGATAAAATAAATCAAATTATTTGTAAGAGACTTGATGGGTTTTACGTTTTTTTAATGAAAGGTGGTGAGAGTTCATAGATTTGTTTTAAACAAAGTATACGAAGCAGACATCAATCATAAGAACTGCTCAATTTGACATGATTGACACATTTATAGCAGGTCTCTCAACTTAGAAAAAAAACTAAAGTGCATTGCAAAGTAGCTTAGCCATCATCATGCAGTAAGAGGCATTCTTATGGAATTAGCACGTCCAGCCACTGTAATTCCACATCTCTAACTGGTCTTGAGAAGGTAGAAGAAGGGGCCTCACTGCAATCCTTCAAGTAAAGGTATTCCCAGAACATTGTTAGAGAGGGAGTTCCAGGATTTAGATCCAGGGAAGATGAATGAATGATAATATGTCCAAATCAGGACAATGAGGGACTGTGAGGAAAAACTGCAGATGGTCCCAGGTGCCTGCTGCTCTTGTTAGTCGGTGGCAGAGGATGCAGGTTTGGTAGATGTTGTCAATGTAACCTTGGCAAATAACTATAGTGCATTTTGCAGATGGTGCATACTGCAGCCACTGTGTGTCAGTGTTGGAGGAGATTAATGCTCAGAGTTCTGAATGGGTGTCAAGTATGTTGATGTTGCACTGATTCAGGCAAGAGGAGAGTTTTCTGCCCTGTGAATGATGAAAACGCTTTAGGCTGTCAGGAGATGAATCACCACAGGATACCCAGCCTCTGATCTTCTCGTGTAGCGATGGTATTTATGCGGTGCCCCAGTCATCATTGAGCAGGATGTTCATAATGCGCAAGCTTGGTAATGGTTGTGGCATTGAACGGCAAGCATCAGTGGTTACACTCTACCTTATTGGAAATGGTCATGGTCTGACACTTCAATATATAGTAATCGAAAAATAAGTGTTACCACAATTGTTGCAGAGCAAGGATTCCCAACCTTCACCTATCCAGGGGGTAAATTTGTTGATTCTAGATTTGTAAATACCTTTCTCATTGACTGACTGTGTTTGGTTCTGGTATACCGGTATCTGTTCATCATTAGTTGTTCATAAACAAGTGAAATAAAATTGTTATGTGCTGTTAAAGTTGCCAGGGGTAAACGGGACGAAAAAGGTTGGGAACCCCTGTTGTAGAGCATACATTCTCCTATGTAGAACAGCTCATTACTCACTGTGTACTGGGCTACCATAATAGTGATATTCCTTTGCTAATAAACATATTGGTGCAGTGTCATATTGTACTTAATAATGAGTGGTCCTTCACTGGTTTTTCTTAATTTGTTTACTGCTGCCACCACTGTGATACAAAATACCTAATTATGCTTGCCAATTTTTAACATCACTTTCATACCCAGCTGCTGACGGTCAAAGACATTTTGAAAAGATAGTGAATTAATCCTTTGAAGGACATGCTAAGAAATATACTTCTCCACCTGATTGCTGAGCCATTGGATTTAGGTAGCACAGATGCATCACTTCCCACCCAAACCACCCCCTCCCCAGGTACTTTCCCCTGCAACCGCAGGAGATGCAACACCTGTCTCTATAACTATAACTAGCCCCCTTGACTTCATCCAAGGACCTTGACAGTCTTTTCAGGTGAGGCAGAGGTTCACTTGCACTTCCTCCAACCTCATCCACTATGTCTGCTGTTCCAGGTGTGGACTCCTGTATATCGGCGAGACTAAGCGCAGGCTTGGCGATCGTTTCGCTGAACACCTCCGCTCAGTCCGCCTAAACCTACCTGATCTCCCAGTTGCTCAACATTTTAACTCCCCCTCCCATTCCCACACTGACCATTCGGTCCTGGTTCTCCTCCATTGTCCGTGTGAGCCCTAGCGCAAATTGGAGGAACAGCACCTCATATTTCGCTTGGGCAGCTTAGTTTCTCCAGCATTTTGTGTCTATGTAACTCACTGCTCCAGGGATGGTGGAGGCAAGTGCACTCATAACATTTATTAAGTATATATATGGACACCAATGTCGTCACCTGTGCGTAGATGGCCGTGGAAGGAGTGCTGGTAAATGGAGCATGATGGTCAGCATGGATATATTAAGTGCCTATGGAGCTGTCATCACTTGGGAATTGAAGAATGCCTCTTACCGCATGATGATGGCTAAGCTACTTTGCAATGCACTTCCTTCAGGTTTTTTTTAAACTTGAGAGACCTGCTATAAATTTGTCATTCATACTAAATTGAGCTGTTCTTATGATTGATGTCCTCTGCGCGTGATTGTATTCATTTGTACTTATTCCGCGTGAAGGATTTTTATTAAAGAGAGGCATTGTGGCTGCAGTGTGAATCAGGCCTCTTCTAAACAGTACGGGTAACTCACTGGTGGAAATCATCAGCTGCTTTGGCCACTTTGCTGCTGAGGCAAGATTCAAGAGTTGATAAATCCCCCATCTCCCTTCCCTTTATATTGGAGCTACATTTTTTTAAGAAAAGGTGCGGTGAAAGTAAAGGTTGTTGCTGATATTCCAGTGCATGTCCTGTCAGACTGCTGATTCTAATTCATGCGACACATTTCAAATTGTGCTGATATTTGTTTTGCTTTAAGAAAATGATGTTCTTAAATCTGTAATTTTGTGCATCAAAAATCCAGGGAGTGGCAGGAATCATGTGATACACCACTGAGTGGAATAATGAAACGATTACACAAGGCACAAGCATTAGTCAGAGATAAAATATTACTACCATCTGCAACCAGTACACCTTACGAAATACAGCCTCAGCAGTGAAACTACTGCAGATGTAACTAATGTAATGAAAAATATTTTGTCATTTAAGTCCTGGCTGTTTAATCGAGTGTACAAAAGGGGAACACCAGCTGTGCAAGCATATTCTGAAGTTATTAATGTACATTAAGGCAGGCAAAATAAGCAAGAATTTACTGGTTGAATTCTGCATGTGCATTGGGAGTGCAATAATTATTTTGTGAATTGATTATAGAGGCTATGCAATGATAAGTGGAGGACTCTCAGCCCACCCCACGAGAGAGCAAAGGTCTTTCTTGTAAGTGGGGTAAGATCTATACAGTATCACTGTTAATCAGTGTGTGTTCTATTATACTTTAACTAGTAATGAAAGCACAGTCTTAAGATGGGAATTGCTATCTACCGAAGGCATGTGAATGCCTCCATACAATCAGTGAAGTGAAGCAGGATCCCATTTTTGGGATGTGCATAACAATGCCAGATGTCATTTTCTCACATCATTTAAAGCCAAATGCACTACAGCAAATATTGTATTCTGGTGGGTAGGTAGTATAAAAAAAACGAGCGAAAGTGTACATTAACCTGAGGTTCAGCAATAAATTAAAGAGTGCGATGACTTGACAGGAACGCCATGGCTAACATGGACAACGGCCAAACGAAAACCAAACAGCCTTGGAATTATGCCCAAGAATAACAGATTAGCACTTCTCAGATTAGTGGATCATAGTTGTAAAGCATAGAAACAGTCCTTCGTCCCACTACATCCACTCTGACCCATTTGCACATCTACATTAATCCCATTTTCCCACACTAGGTCCATAAAAAATGTAAAGGCAGAACTATAGACTCGTTGATTAATAATCTGATGCTATTCTGATGCTAGGCTCTTTTGCTAATTTCCTAATTTCTCAAAAGGGATTTTGTTCTTCCTTTTTATTCTTCAACGTAAAACTCCTCAAATTAACACCAACAGTTCAGTAACAAGCAAAGTTCATCTGTTAAGATTTATTTTCAACCTAACTATAGGTATCCTTTCTCCTTATCTCACTACCTTTTGTCTTTTATCACAAGCCTTTGTCCAACCACCTGCCGTTCAAAACCTCCCTCACCTGTAGATTGACACAAAAAGTTGGAGTAACTCAGCGGGACAGGCAGCATCTCTGGAGAGAAGGAATGGGTGATGTTTCGGGTCGAGACCCCTCTTCCAAAAGTCATCTTTTCCTTCTCTCCACAGATGCTGCCTGTCCCACTGTTACTCCAGCTTTTTGCGTCTATCTTCGGTTTAAACCAGCATCTGCAGTTTCTTCTCACACACTCCATTACCTGTATCCTTCACCTATCACTTGCCAGGCTTTTTTTCCTGCCTGTACTTCTCTTCCAGTTTTCTCCCCCCTCTGAAAACAGTCTGAAGAAAGGTCATGATCCATGTTCTCCAGAGATGCTGCCAGACCCTGGTGTTACTCCTGCACATTATGTAGGTCAGGTTCTGCTAATCTTATTTCTTCTGAACTATTCTATTTGAGGGGACAAAATTGAAATGTAGTTCATGACCTCTAGCCACCACCAAACTTAACTCCCACTTTGCTAGTGGAGGTTGGGATTATGTTACTCTCATTTTCCTAGTCCCTCGTTTTCCTGCCAATATCTGCAACAAGCCATAGTTTTCTGCTCACTGCTGCATTAAAGTTACCCAAGCCACATACAGAAGTAAGCACGGGCATTTGCTTGCTTTGCATGCATCTTTAAAGTTGTAGGCCTTCAGATGCTGTGCTCCTGTCCTGAGAGACCTCTTAGTAATTCCCTGCCAAGAGCGCTTTCTGTATGCTTTGGAGGATCTCGGTGACCAACTTGCCGAGAGACCGCTGATCCTCCTGGGAGCAGTCTGCCCACCTTCTCCGATTACTGCAGCATTCATTAATTCAGAAGCACATTCACCTGGAACTGGATGTGTGTCCCAATTAAGAGCTGGCTGTAAAAGAATTGCATTGTGCTACTTGCTGAGCATCACAAAAAAAGTACAACAAATCCATGAGGAATGTGGCACTAAAACCACAAACATCGGTTCCCAGGAAGTTCATCACTACTGTTCTGTGCACTTTGGAAATGTAGTTGTCTCTTCATGCAGCCTTCACACAGAGATCGTGGGTGATCTATAACAGTGTTAACACTAAACTGTTATGTAGAACAATTTCTAGCTCTTTATCTTTGTATCCATTGGGGAGATTTTTACTTTGGGTGAATTTCTGGTATACTTGGGTATCTAGCAGAAGGACATGGAGAGAGAGAGATCCAATGGAATTTTTTTCTGGATCCTATCAAGGTAACTACCTGAGCTCAATTGACACCACCCTAAAATGATATTGTTTAAGATATCAAGATGTGTTTTATTCTCTGGAGTACTTTAAACAGATATAACAATGAAGGAATGAAATAAAGCTTGCATTTTACGGCCACAAGCTACGTATCTGCAGATCCAATAGTGCCAAATACATATTCCAATGAACAAGAATGTAGACCTGCAAAGTTTGATCCAAAACTGGAATATTAAACTAGCAATAAGTATTGTGCTCATTTTAAAAGTTGCACAAGGTCATGATGTTAAGATATGAATATTGAGTAACATCCCAGGCATTTCTTTTTAATTGGTAGCAGACACACCCTGCAAAAAAAAAAATGAAGTTTAGCTCAGATGCCAGTACCTAACCATACAGCTGTGAGTTCATGACCCTAGCTGTTATAGGGAACCACACAACACACACTGTCACTCTGCAGAGGGAGACAGAGAAACAAGAGTGGAAAGATGATTTACGGTGCAAGACCCAGAAACCTCAGAGAAGGAGATCAGCAGGAAGAGTGTCAATTGCAGCAGGAGGCTGTTGATGACGATATCAGGAGATGGTACCATAACCTTACAAGATACTGCAAGAGGAGATTTCTATCGCCTACGTTTGCTCCTGATAATGTTAATACTGGCCAATTTAAAGACACCATAAAATGGAGGATCTCTGCACTTGTCAGAATTGCTTAACCCTTGTCAGCTGAAATTTACAGGCTTTGGATGGCGCCAGCTAGTCTAGGCTCAGACTGGTATGCAGGATGGTGAGGGGTCCAGGTGTTCTCCTTGTTTCTCCTAAATTGATAAAATGTATAGCAGTTTTGCAAAATAACCCTAAATGCATCATTTCGATTGGATCACTGCAAGGGCATTGTAAATAGTATAAATAATGTTGCGAGACGGTCATCCTGTTGGTTGATGATTGGTCGAACTGTTGAGCCTTGGAGAAACCGTTTGAATCCCAGGGCACATGTTTCAATGTTTATTCTTGTTTGCTTCCTTCTAGAACTTTCTTTCAAATACATTGTATTCGTCATGGTATTATTCGGTTAGGGAAATGTCTATCTGTGTTAATCGATATCTGTTATTGGACTGTAAAGAGACCACCCCCATATGGTTCGGCCCCTCAAGGTTCAGGGACCTATAAAAGGTAGCCCCCACGAGGTCTTGTGTCGATCTTCTGGAAGAACGCTTGGGGCTGCGTGCCCTTTTGGAGTGTCTCTGCTTGCACGAGGCTAGAAGGGCTTGGCCAAACAAATACAAGGATCGAACCCGTGGTGGTTAGGTATACTAGTGGGGAACTCAGTATTTTATAGACTGAAACTAGACTGGGGGAAGCTTAGAACGAGCTATTTACAATGTTTACTACCAATAGCTGTAATATGCTGACGATCCAGACATCAGTTAGCCCTTCCCCACATTCACCAATGTCCAGAGAGCAAGACACAAACATTCATCAAGACAATTTTGTCTCACAACCAAAAATCTACTGCCTGTCTCGCTGGATAGGAAGAAGGTCATTGTGGACTATCAGGGAGACTGGTCTATAGGGAAGGATCCTTCTCTTCCTCTTCCTGGGCATTAAGGCACTTAAGCACATGACTCAGTTCAGACGAGTAGGCTCAAGATTATTATTATATGCAAATACTCCATATTACCTATCTTACTGAAATGAACTGTCTATGCGTGTGATGGACATGCTTTTTTACAAAACCATCTTGCACACAATAAAAAAAAAGCAAATTGTTGGAGGAACTCAGCGGGTCAGGCAACATCAGTGGAAGGAACTGTTTGGCACTGTACAATTATTTAAGCAAGGAATGTAAAAAATGCTACATTTTGGAGACAACTTCTCATGACTTCTTCAGATGATGCTGCACCATTACTGAACTCAGAGAGGAGCAACAGTAATGAACCGTAAACATTCATCATGGCCCACCCAAATCATTGTTTTTAAGAGAGCAACATGAAGAAATTAATTATTATGGACATTTATCTTCAGCATCTCAACTAGTGGGTTCAAATGCAAAAGGACAGGCAAAATTGTGTGAGTTTCTTCGCCACTCAGTTCCATGCCATCAACACCCTATCAGTCCCAAAAAATAGATACTGTCAACAATAAATGGTCACATATTCATCTCAGAATAATAGATTCACAAAGCTCAAACTCAAGATTTAACTTTGTTTCAACATGCAGCACGGAAATTGGTTCTTCGGCCCACCGTGTCTGCGCCAACCAGCAATTCCCACACATTAACACTCTCCTACATACACTAGGGACAATTTACATTTATACCAAGCCAAATAACCTACAAACCTGTACCTCTTTATGGGGCCTGTCCCGCTTGGCGATTCGTTCGGCGACTGCCGGCATCATATCAGTGTCACCAAAAGATTTTGAACATTTCAAAATCCAGCGGTGACAAAAAAATGTTGCGACACTTGTAAAAACACCGCGCGTCAATACGTCATCACGGCGCGTCACGCCGCAAATGTTTTGGTAACCTCTATATGGCAGACAATGATGCCGCCAGTTGCCGAAAAAAATCGCCAAGTGGGACAGGCCCTTCAGAGTGTGGGAGGAAACCGAAGATCTTTGAGAAACCCCAAGCGGTCACGGGGAGAACGTACAAACAGCACCTGTGGTCCGGATCGAACCTGGATCTCTGGTGCTGTAAGCGCAGTAATGCAGCAACTCTACCATTGTGCCATCATACCGCCCCTATTGTTCCACAACGCCAAGATTGATAATGCATTATCTTGCAATGTTTAGGTATGTTACAAAACTTACCTTGAGCAGCGCTGCAGTTCTGCCGCTCCCCGTGTGCGCGACTTTGGCGCCTTTCAGAGGGGGGCGGGCTTAAAGTGCCGTTTTTCAACAGACATGGAAAATCGATGAATGTCGGGCGATTTCGTTGCGGAAGAAAAATCGCTCCGACATTTCATGAATGAAGATATTTTTAAATTACTCTAAATTATTTATTAACTAGAGTAATTTAAAAATCACCTTCAAAAGTCGTGAGCACCGACAACCGGAAGGATTTTACGTAGGGGAGAAAAAAAGAGAAATAGTTTATTTTTATATTAAAAGTTGGTTTTTCGGGAGGCTTTAATAATATTTTCATGTTGCGAAATGGGGTCCAAAAAAATGTATGAACAAACAGTATTTTTCCTCCCGACTTCACCGTTAACTGCAACGTTCTAATCCACCGCATTCCACTAAAACCCACTCGCAAGTTGAAAAATTATGTTATATTGTGGATTATTGTGTGAATGTTATTTGGACACTTAGGCAATTTTAAAAAAGTTTATATTTTCTTAAGAAATGGCTAGATGTTTAGATCTACTCATTGAATTTTGTAATTAGCTACAATTAGATAACTAACTAATTATATGCTTTAATTTCAGGTCATCCAAGTAAGATTGTTTCATATTTGTTTCAGAATGCTTCAATCTATAATAACTGAAAATTTCATTGAGTTCTCTTAATTTTTAAGAAAGTTATGGGCTTTTAACTGTTCCAGATCACAGCTTTTGAGTTAAGTCAATTGAAAGGCAATGGGGAACAAGATGCTAATTTCCGAGTATGAAAATGGCCATAACTTTCTTAATACTGAAGATATGAAAGTGAATTAGGTGTCAAATTAAACTTCTTTTTATGCTTTATCTGATGGGATAAATTGCAGACTTGATTTTTAAAATCTCAAAATTTTGTAACAATGCTACAATGTTCAATCTAAACAGTGAACATCTTCACATTTCAGCCTCCCATGGAATTCAAATTTTTTCTACAATATTATGTTCTAACTATTTTTTTCCAATTCAAGAAATAAATCTAGATTAATATTCAAACCAGCAAAACAAGGAGCATAATAAAACCACCAATACTAGAATTTAATATGGAATGATGATCTATAACCAGAGAAGCTGATCAAAAAGGCACAGCAGCGCCTTTACTTTCTGAGGAGGCTCAAAAAAGCCCACCTGTCCCCCCGGATCCTGACGAACTTCTACCGCTGCACCATTGAAAGCATCCTGACCACCTGCTTTACGGTATGGTACAGCAGTTGCACCGTGGCAGACAGGAAGGCACTACAACGGGTGGTGAAAACCGCCCAGTACATCATCGGTGCCCCGCTCCCTGCCATGGATGCCCTCCACCGAAAACGGTGCCTGAAGCGGGCCGGGAAGATCATCAAGGACCCCTCACACCCTAACCATGGACTGTTTGCCCTCCTCCCATCAGGGAGGCGGTACAGGAGCCTCAGGTCCCGCACCAGTAGGACGAAGAACAGCTTCTTCAACTACACCATCAGACTGCTGAACTCGGAGCCCAGCTGATAGACTTGTCTGTACCCTGTATTTATTTATTTCCGTACTGCTACCACTGCACATAGAAACATAGAAACATAGAAAATAGGTGCAGGAGTAGGCCATTCGGCCCTTCGAGCCTGCACCGCCATTCAATGTGATCATGGCTGATCATCCAACTCAGTATCCCGTACCTGCCTTCTCTCCATACCCCCTGATCCCTTTAGCCACAAGTGCCACATCTAACGCCCTCTTAAATATAGCCAATGAACTGGCCTCAACTACCTTCTGTGGCAGAGAATTCCAGAGACTCACCACTCTCTGTGTAAAGAATGTTTTCCTCATTTCGGTCCTAAAGGAATTCCCCCTTATCCTTAGACTGTGACCCCTTGTTCTGGACTCCCCCAACATCGGGAACAATCTTCCAGCATCTAGCTTGTCCAACCCCTTAAGAATTTTGTAGGTTTCTATAAGATCCCCCCT
The DNA here is from genome assembly GCA_963514005.1 of Raja brachyura. The sequence continues at coordinate 15,268,161 of OY740802.1, forward strand.
CAATCTTCTAAATTCCATCGAGTACAAACCGAGTCTATCCAATCTTTCCTCATATGAAAGTCCTGACATCCCAGGAATCAGTCTGGTGAATCTTCTCTGTACCCCCTCTATGGCAAGGATGTCTTTCCTCAGATTTGGAGACCAAAACTGTACGCAGTACTCCAGGTGTGGCCTCACCAAAACCCTGTACAACTGCAGTAGAACCTCCCTGCTCCTATACTCAAATCCTTTCGCTATGAATGCTAACATACCATTTGCTTTCTTCACTGCCTGCTGCACCTGCATGCCTACTTTCAATGACTGGTGTACCATGACACCCAGGTCTCGTTGCATCTCCCCCTTACCTAATCTGCCACCATTCAGATAATAGTCTACCCTCATGTTTTTGCCACCAAAGTGGATAACCTCACATTTATCCACATTGTACTGCATCTGCTATGCATCTGCCCATTCACTCAGCCTATCCAAATCACCCTGCAGCCTCCAAGCATCCTCCTCACACCTAACTATACCCCCCAGCTTGGTATCATCTGCAAATTTGGAGATGTTGCATTGAATTCCCTCGTCCAAATCATTAATATATATTGTAAATAGCTGGGGTCCCAGCACTGAGCCTTGCGGCACCCCACTAGTCACTGCCTGCCATTCTGAAAAGGACCCGTTTACTCCTACCCTTTGCCTCCTGTCTGCTAGCCAGTTCTCTATCCACATCAATACTGAACCCCCAATACCGTGTGCTTTAAGTTTGTATGCTAATCTCTTATGCGGGACCTTGTCGAAAGCCTTCTGAAAGTCTAGATATAACACATCCACTGGTTCTCCCTTATCCACTCTACTAGTTACATCCTCGAAAAATTCTATCAGATTTGTCAGACATGATTTACCTTTCGTAAATCCATGCTGACTTTGTCCAATGATTTCACCACTTTCCAAATGCGCTGCTATCCCATCTTTAATAACTGACTCTAGCAGTTTCCCCACTACCGATGTTAGACTAACTGGTCTGTAATTCCCCGCTTTCTCTCTCCCTCCTTTTTTAAAAAGTGGGGTTACATTAGCTACCCTCCAATCCTCAGGAACTACTCCAGAATCTAAGGAATTTTGAAAAATTATCACTAATGCATCCACTATTTCTGTGGCTACCTCCTTGAGTACTCTGGGATGCAGACTATCTGGCCCTGGGGATTTATCGGCCTTCAATCCGTTCAATTTACCCAACACCACCTCCCGGCTAACCTGGATTTCACTCAGTTCCTCCATCTTATTTGACCCCCGTTCCACTGCTATTTCCGGCAGATTATTTATGTCTTCCTTAGTGAAGACAGAACCAAAGTAGTTATTCAATTGGTCTGCCATGTCCTTGTTCCCCATGATCAATTCACCTGTTTCTGACTGCAAGGGACCAACATTTGTTTTAACTAGTCTCTTTCTCTTTACATATCTATAAAAACTTTTGCAGTCAGTTTTTATGTTCCCTGCCAGTTTCCTTTCATAATCTATTTTCCCTTTCCTAATTAAGCCCTTTTTCCTCCTCTGCTGGATTCTGAATTTCTCCCAGTCCTCCGGTAGGCTGCTTTTTCTGGCAAATTTGTATGCCTCATCTTTTGTTTTTATACTATCCCTGATTTCCCTTGTTATCCATGGATGCACCACCTTCCCCGATTTATTATTTTGCCAAACTGGTATGAACAACTTTTGTACTTCATCCATGCAGTCTTTAAATACCTTCCATTGCACATCCACTGTCAACCCTTTAAGAATCACCTGCCAGTCTATCTTGGCCAATTCACATCTCATACCTTCAAAGTTACCTTTGTTCAAGTTCAGAACCCTTGTTTCTGACTTAATTTTGTCACTCTCCATCCTAATGAAGAACTCAACCATATTATGGTCACTCTTGCCCAAGGGGCCACGCACAACAAGACTGCTAACTAACCCTTCCTCATTACTCAATACCCAGTCTAGAATAGCCTGCTCTCTCGTTGGTTCCTCCACATGTTGGTTGAGAAAACTATCCCGCATACATTCCAGGAAATCCTCTTCCTCAGCACCCCTGCCAATTTGATTCACCCAATCTACATGCAGATTGAAGTCACCCATTATAACCGTGTTACCCTTGTTGCACGCATTTCTAATTTCCTGTTTGATGCCATCCCCAACTCCAATACTACTGTTAGGTGGCCTGTACACAGTTCCCACTAGCGTTTTCTGCCCCTTAGAGTTTCGCAGCTCTACCCATATCGATTCCACATCCTCCACGCTAATGTCCTTCCTTTCTATTGCATTAATCTCCTCTCTCACCAGCAACGCTACCCCACCTCCTTTTCCTTTTCGTCTATCCCTCCTGAATATTGAATATCCCTGGATGTTCAGCTCCCAGCCTTGGTCATCCTGGAGCCAAGTCTCCGTGATTCCAACTATAGCATAGTCATTAATCGCTATCTGCACCTTCAACTCATCCACCTTATTACGAATGCTCCTCGCATTGAGACACAAAGCCTTCAGGCTTGTTTTTACAACACTCTTACTCCTTATACAATTATGTTGACAAGTGGCCCCTTTCACATCGATCCCTATTACACTTGGCCATACTCTCCTATCCCTTTGTGAGCTTTCTTCCCCGTTAATTCTGGGGTCATTAACCATCGCTTTACTCTCTTTCCCTCTAACTCCGTCCTCGACTATCCCATTTGATACCCCACCCCCCTTATTCAGTTTAAAACCATCCGTGTAGCAGTGGCAAACCTGCCGGCCAGAATGCTGGTCCCCCACCTGTTAAGATGCAATCCGTCCCTTTTGTACAGTTCCCCCTTACTATAAAAAAAATCCCAGTGATCTAAGAATCTAAATCCCTGCCCCCTGCACCAGTTCCTCAGCCACACATTCAGGACCCATATCTCCCTGTTCCTGCTCTCGCCAGCACGAGGAACTGGAAGCAAACCGGAGATAACAACCCTGGAAGTCCTGCTTTTCAGCATTTTTCCGAGCTCTCTGAAGTCCCGCTGCAAAAAATTCATCTCCTTCTTTCCAACATCATTTGTGCCAACATGCACGACCACTTCCGGCTGGTCACCTTCGCCCTTGAGGATTGTCTGCACTCTGTCCGTAACATCCTGGATCCTGGCACCAGGAAGGCAGCACACCATCCTGGAATCCCGTCTGTTGCCGCAAAAACCCCTGTCCGTACCTCTCACAATGGAGTCTCCAACTACAATGGCGTTGCCCGACTTTGGCCTCTGTGGGTTTGGCTCATCAGCCCTTTTTGTTTGGCAAGCCAGTCCGCCGCTCAGTGGGATACCGTCTTCTGTCCCGGCAGCTTCCACGTGGGTGAACCTGTTCACAAGAGGTACAACACCCGGGGACCTTTGCATTCCATGTTTTCCTCCCTTTCTCACCGTCACCCACCTTCTCTCTTCTAGTGCCTTGGGTGTAACAATCTCACTGAAGGACTTGTCGAGGAACGACTCTGTTTCTCGGATGAACCTGAGGTCATCCACTTGTTTCTCCAGTTCCCCAACACGGTCCTTCAGGAGCTGTATCTGGATGCACTTCTCACATTTGTAGCATCCAGAGGCACCAGCAGTGTCCTTGACCTCCCACATACTGCAAGCATCACACTGCATCAGCTTGCTTGACATCTTCTTTTGCCTCGGTCTCGCCCTATCCAGTATTTTGCGCAGCCTCCTCGCCGAAGACTCTCGAGCCAAAGACTCACACTTTACTCACAGGGCACTTCCCTCACAAGGCCGCTCCCTCACTGCCGCTCCCCAAGAGCTGCCTTGCTTATATTGACTGTTCAATTGCCTAATTTACAAACCAAATTCCTCAGTTTTGACTCTGTATTTATTTTTTTATATCGCTATCACTAAGAATGACGCTAAACTGCATTTCGTTGTACCTATACTTGTATTTGTGCAATGACATTAAACTTGAATTGAATTGAATTGAATTGAATGGTTCCCCATTCTGTCCTTGCTATGGTCATTCACATGACTTGCCACATGTATTGCATGTAAATTATTAACTCATATGCTAAGTAAGAATACAATTCACAGTAAAAATAAAATTAACAGCTTGTATGAGATTCACATCAGTCAAGTGGTACTTCATGAAACCATTTTAGTTTCATTTAGTGATATAGAGCGGAAACAAGCCCTTCGGCCCACTGAGTCCGCACCGACCAGTGACCCCTGTACGCTATTCTACACACTAGGAACAATTTACAATTATTACTGAAGCCAACTAATCTACAAAGCAGTACATCTTGTGTGGGAGGAAACCGGAGTTGCGGAGTGTGGGAGGAAACCGGAGTACTTGGAGAAAACCCATGCCGTCATGGGGAGAACGTACAAACTCCATACAGACAGCACCCGCTGTCGGGATCAAACCCGTGTCTCTGGCGCTGTAAGCAGCAACTCTACGCGGCGCCACCATGCCGTCCCTGCTTAATTTTGTACAAAGTATGACAATAGGTCAAACCATGTCTACAATCGGAACAAATTATCTCAAAAGTACCAGAATCATGCAAATAGATTGCATTTAGAAGACCACTGTCCTACTGATGCTTCACTGGCAATCTCCCATAGTTCCCTTTATCAGAATGTAAAATTCTGCAGCTTTCAAGTTGATTGATTGAAGTTTTATGTACTGTTGCTGTAACATCTAAATAATTATTGATTGAAAAAGTAAGATTCACATTTCAGATTGTGTTAATTAATTTCTCAGCAGTCATAAGGCGTACTGACAGATTTTATTTTCCAGAGGACTGTAAAGGCAATTATTTATGTTATTCATTAAGATTTGGACATTGCTGGCATTTATTGGGCAGCCTCAAATGCCCTTGACGAATGGTAATTAACTATATATTTGAACTACTGCAGTACTCAGCCAGAAGAAGAGGGCCTTCAGGAATGGTGACAGGGAGGAGGTGAACCGGGTGCAGAAAGGCCTGAAGGCGAGACTAAGACAGGGCGAGGACGGCTACAATAGGGAGCTGGAGCGGAAATATCAGCAGAACATGAGGGATGTGTGGAGCGGGATGAAGAGCATTACATGCTACAAGAAGACCAGTGGCCTGGGGAGGTCAAGCAATCAGGACTTGGCCAATGAGCTAAGCCTGTTTCTTTTTTAATAGATTTGATGGTGGGGCTTCCACCCACCCTCAATCCCCCTGGTCCACTTCCTCTGCCCTTTCTTTGCCGAGCCTGACCATCAAGCCTGATTAGGTGAGGAAGGAGTTGAGCGGACTCTGCCCCGGCAAAGCTATGGGCCCCGATGGTGCCAGCTCTGGGGTACCAGTGTGTGCCAGTCAGTTGTGTGGAGTACTACAGCATATCTTCAACCTGAGCCTGAGCCTGGAGCGGGTTCCTGTGGTGTGGAAGACATCCCGCCTGGTTCCTGTACCAAAGAGGTCACGCCCCAGCTCCTCCAATGACCACAGACCGGTGGCGCTGACCTCACACATCATGAAGTCCCTGGAGAGGCTGGTGCTCACTGACCTGCGACCCCTTGTTAAGCCCTACCTTGACCCCTGCAAGGTTCAAGGTTAGTTTATTGGTCACATACACCAATTGGTGTAGTGAAATGTTTCATGCCAATGCAGCACATAAAAAAAGAATACAGACATAACACGAATAAAGAGATTTAAACATTAAAAACATCCCCCCACAATGGTTCCCATTATGAGGGAAGGCACAATGTCCAGTCCCCAACCCATGTCCTCCCATAGTCAGGCCTATTGAAGCCTCCGCAGTCGCCTTCACGGAGGCCCGATGTTCTAGGCCGTTCTCGCCGGGTGATGGTGCTCCGGCGTTGGGAGAATCCTCTCAGCCGCTTGGGACACCCGGAACGGCCGCTTCCTTACCGGAGACCACGGCTTCCGAAGCCAACAAGGCCACGCTGAATGGAGCTCCCCCACTGGCTCCCGATGTTAAAGTTCAGCGCCGTCGCCCGCCGCTGGCCGCTTCTCAGTCCCGCAGCTCCGTGATGTTTCTGTCGGCAGTCTAAGCTCACCGGAGTTCCAGCGCGGCAACCCAGGCAAGGCATCGCCCGCTCCACGATGGCGCTCCAGCGCTCCGCCGCCGCCGAGGATCTGGGCGGTCCCCACAGGAAACGCCGCTCCAGGCCCACTGGTAGGCCGTGAGAACGGGTCAAGAGTACAACCCGGAGAAAGGCTGCCTCTCCGACCAGGTAGGGACACTGAAAAGTAGTTTCCCCGTTCCCCACCCCCACATAAAAAAGAATAGACCTCCAAAAGCAAAACACTTTAACTCACTAAAAATAAAAAAAAGAGTGAAAAACATACAGCTGCAGGCTGGGCAGCCATACCATACAGGACGGCGCCCCCTACAATGCAGTTCACTAACCAAGCAAAGATGGGGGTTGAGGACGCCATCATCCACCTGCTCCATCGTTCTTATGCTCACCTGGATAAGCTGAGAAGCATTGTGAGAGTCATGTGTTTTTACTACTCCAGTGCTTTTAACACCATCCGGCCTGCACTGCTGGGGAGCAAACTGACGAATATGTGGGTGGATGCTCCATGGGTGTCCTGGATCACCAACTACCTGACTGGATGACCACAATATGTCAGGTGACAGAACTGTGTCTCGGACATGGTGGTGAGCAACTCAGGGGCCCCGCAGGGGATGGTCCTCTCTCCCTTCCTGTTCACCATCTACATGATTAAACTCCGCCTCCTGCTACCTGCAGAAGTTTTCAGATGACTCTGCAATTGTAGGCTGCATCAGTGAGGGGAGGGAAGGTGAAGATAGAGGTGTAGTCAACGACTTTGTTGAGAGACAAGACTAAGTTGTTGGTGGTGGACCTTCGGAGGAGAGGAACACCCCTGTCCCCTGTCTCCATCAGTGGTGTGGAAGTGCAGTTTACCAGGGAGTACAAATACCTGGGAGTGTACCTGGGCAGTACACTTCCAGGTGCACTCCCAGGCTGGTCCAGGAACACTGAGGCCCTGTACAAAAAGGGACAGAGTCGCCTGTACTTTTAGAGAAGGCTCCGCTCCTTCAACATCTACAGTGAGATGCTGCAGATGTTCTACCAATCGGTGGTAGCCAGTGCCATCATCTTCACTGCCGTGTGCTGGAGCAACAGGGCGAAGGCAGCGGACATCAACAGGATCAACAAACTCATCAGGAAGGCTGGCTCCGTCCTGGCGGCAGAGTTGGATTCTCCTCAAACTGCGGAGTATCCTGGACAATACAGCTCAACCCCTCCATGACACACTGGTCAACCTGAGGAGTACCTTCAGCAATGGATGGTTCCACCAAAGTGCAGGACAGAATGCCACAGGAGATCCTTCTTCTCTGTGGCTACCAAACTTTACAACTCCTCCCCATTCTGTCATGGGGTAGACTGGGAATAGGATGGAGACTGACCCCTCCCCCCCCCCCCCCCCCCCCACACCTCCTCAATCTTTACACATTCCCAAAGCCTTACCACTCGTCACTTTAATTTCATGTTTCATGTATTTTGTGTTTTGTTATGACTGTTGGCAAATTAATTTCCCTCCTGGGATAAATAAAGTTCTATCGTATCATTTGTGGGATACCAGAACTCTGGGAAGGAAGTGGAAAATTATTGGAGCTAAAGGATTTAGATCTAGTGGCAATGGAGGATGGTGATACTGTACGTATTTCCAAGTCAGAATGCTGTGTGTATTCAGTGGGGAACTTATGTGTGGTGGTGTTTTCATGTGCCTGAAGCACTTATCCTGCATGTGGGTCAGTGGTACGGTGATGCGAGGATAGCTTGGTGCGTAACTACAGTGCATTTAGTAGATGGTACACATTGCAGCCTCTGTGCACTAGTAGTGGCGAGGCAGAGCGTTTAGGTTGGTGAACCGGATGCTACAAGCAGGTTGCTTTGCTCGGCATAAACTAACCCTCTACACCACTGCTGAAGATGCAGTCATCTCGGCAACTAATGAATACTTCATCAGGCTAAGTTGTGCCTACCATTGAAGGGAAAAAGCCTCTTGGATATCCAGAGGACATCCAGCCACATACCTCCTGTTGCAGCTACAGTATAAAAGTGATTAGTTTAGTTTCTTGGTCAATAGCAAGACCCAAGATTTTGATGGTGATAATTGGCGATGGTAATGTGATTGAAGGATCAGTAGTTCGACTCTCTCTCTTGCTGGTTATTGCGGCACAAATATTAACTGCCACTGATTTGTCTATGCCACAATGTGGTCTTGGTCTTCTCACTTGCAGGCAGGGGGGGGGGGCTGCTTTATTTGCTGAGGTATTGTGAAAGTTGTTCAAGGCCCACTCACCCACCCAATGTTGATGAGCTTCAGGCACATGGCGACATCACCACCCACAAGGTTCACTTAAGGGCCTGTCCTACTAACACAACTTTTCAGCAACTGGCTTCGACATGCAAGCTCGAGGGCACTCGCCTGAAAAACCTCGAGCTGGATCGACCATCAGAGCGCGCGCGCGCGCGCACACACACACACACACACACACACACACACAGCAAAGGCGGGGGAGCGCTGACTGAAATTCACACCCGCGGTGAACAAGAAGGTAAAAGATGGCTGGCAGGGGGGGGGGAGAAGGGGGTAGAAGGGGGGAGAAGGAGTGGAGGCACTTTTAAGAAGCCAGACAACTTTTAATAAAATTTAGTTGGCAGTTAACATTACCGGTCCGTTTTCTCCAATGAGCCAATTAAAATGCCCGGTCAACAAAGGAGATTGCCTACGGCTACCTCGACTGCCTATAACTACATAGCGATCCCACTGACACTGCACTACAAGTTCAAAAGAACCATGCTGACCAATTTTTACTCGCGGAAAAATTTTCAGCATGCTGAAAAACTTTTCTCGACCAAACTGAGGCATGAACTTCCCTCGAGCATGAAGGAGAGTAACAGTGACCTCCTAGGACCACGTGTCGACCATGCAGCAAATTTGAGACGAGCGCAAACTCTTCTAAACTCGCAAATTAGGTCCCCGCAGTGGGACAGGCCCGATAACTTCACACAACATTGTGCAATTATCAATAAATTACCACTTTTAACCATAGGAAGGAGCAGTACAGAGTTAGGTCTAGCGTACTGTATCGCAAGCTCTGTGATGTTCTGGGGCTGGATGATTGACCTCCAACAACCACTGCCATCTTCCTTTGTGTGAGATGGAACTAAACTGTTAGATTGTTTTCTCTTTGGTGCCCATTTACCTCAGTTTTACTCGGAGCCCCTTGACCCCAAATTCAGTCAAATGCTGCCTTAATGTCAAGGGCTGTCGCTCTCATCTCACTTCAGATTTGTGAATGTCATATTAAAAATGTTATTAGAACTGCAACACAAGATTTTTAATCTTTGGGAATGCAATTCCACAAACAACGATTTCATTGAATTTATTTTCCTGAACCTGAAGGTGATTACTTCACAGTAATACCAAGATATGGTCTAGAATGATAAAAGCAATATACTTCCTTCATTGAAATTTAAAATAAAAAGATTAATTTCACAATGGTCTGACTCCAGCTTCAGCTTCCTAAGTTGTGTTCATGCAGTTACAATCACTACCAAGACCAACGCCTCTGCTCGTTCCATTGTCAGCTCGTATTTGTAATTGATCCGATCCTCACACTGACACGTTCATAATTTAAGGATTTTGTAATGGAGAAAGTGCATTTCGTAGATTCAGATTGAATATTAACACAGCACACTCTGAATGCAACACCTCTTCTTCATCAATGCTATTATTTTATATGCCACAACTAATTTCCCCTCTCAGAAAAATTGCAATTCAACCAGATATCCTTGTGCTCCTGGCAACTGATTAGGAGCAATAACGACAGCGAAAGGAGAATGGGAAATAGAAAGAGGAGAAAAAGTGGAGGGAAAGAAAATTCCATGCTTAAACAGCCTTCTTAACATTTCTTTCACGTTAGTTGAAATAGCAGTTGAAAAAAAAAATTAGAATGTCAAGACCCTATGTTTAAGTATTACTTTCAGAGTCCTAATGTTCTCTCGCACACTGAGAAAGAAATTACCATCTGCGGGTCATCATTATTCACAAACCTTCACCATTACTAGACTGCTGTGACATGATTCAACTTTGACATGTTAGTTAAAAACAAGGATGTTATGGTACTTCAATAAGTAGTGATCATGTATCATAGTGCAGCACGTCCAGCAGTATTCGGGATCCTGTGAATGATAACCATAAAACTATGATGATGCCATGACACCATAAATTTGTTGAAGAATAGCACATACTTTTAAAATGTATACAGCTCTGTTGTCAATTCTATTGTTCTCCCGATGAGGAGTCTTTCAATTCAATATATGCAGGATCTTACAAAAAAAATAAAGATGTACGTGAGGGTGAATTTGTTAATGTGTAGTTATATGGGAACACACAAAATTCATCCCAGTGGTCTGCTGTTGATTTAAAATTCAGCCTCCAGCAGTCCCTAGAAGTCAATGTCAATTCATAACTAAAAATGTTTTTTTTAAAAACAAAAACTTGACAATAATGAAATAGTTTTTTTTTAAATCATGTGACTCTCGCATTTATTCATCCATTAATAATAATTTTCAATTTATATTTAAAATAATTTTTTTAGGCAATCACAGAAATTGTGATATCTACATCAAGACTGGTTATATCACTATTAAAGCATCGCAGTCCGATAATATACTCTCATACATTAGAACCAATATGAAGCTGAAGCACTCATTCAGCCTTTTCATACAACAGCTCAATGTGAACAACTTGTTTCCTGATAAGAATCTGCTTCTTTTTATAAGTAACAGGCATTATTTTTTTTTAAAGTTGTCATCTAGACTCTTAAGCAGTGGAGTCATCATGAGGGTGGTAGGAATTGTCATACCTGTTTTAGTCAGAAGCCAGAACACAGAAACATTGGTCCATTTCATTACAAATTGCAAACTCCGAGACCCTGGCATAAAATAATTCTTCATTACAGGATTTAAAATTTAAAATATATTTTACAGATTTGACTTTGTGATTGCCTCACTTAAAATGAAAGTGGAGTCTTTTTGGCCCTCTTTGTTGAGACAGAGGGTGGTGATACTCTCCTTGTATTTCAATCTGCTTTTTCTTTGTGAACCATTGTTGGTGGAATGATTTAATCTGTTGAACATAAAAATGAATAACCATATGATTATTTAAAATAAACACATGTAGAGTGCGAGATTTCGGTCTTAATTATCCAGATTGACCATTAGGCTTAACACGAGGAATCAGTAGAGGTTTAGCTGTACTTTCCATGATTCCTATAGAATCTTGTCATCCATCTTGCCTTAATCCTGTTCTGTGAAGCTTCACATTTTCATTACTAATCATATAATCATAGAAAATAGGTGCAGGAGTAGGCCATTTGGCCCTTCGAGCCTGCACCGCCATTCAATATGATCATGGCTGATCATCCAACTCAGTATCCTGTACCTGCCTTCTCTCCATACCCCCTGATCCCTTTAGCCACAAGGGCCACATCTAAAGCTCTAATGTTTCATGGAGCAAGGACTTTCAGTACCAACAAGAAGATTCAGAATGACAAGTGCAACAGTAGCTGTAACAGCAACAACTACATAGGTCTGGTATCTGCAGCAGATGTGTCCGTCAGTCGCAAGAAAGAGATGGTCTGGACACAGCCAAGACTATCACACAAATCAAACTCCCTTCCATTGACTCAATTTATACCTCACGCTGCCTTGGGAAGGCCAGCACCATAATCAAGGGCGAGTTGCATCCTGGCCACCCTTTTCTCCCAACACGCAAGAGGTATGAAAGTGTGAAAACGTACACATCCAGATTCAGGGAGAGTGTTTTCCCAGTTCTTATCAGGCAAATGAATCATCCAACCGCAACTAGAGAGCAGTCCTGAACTATTATCTACCTCATAATATCTTTGATCAGACGTTACTGGCTTTACCTTGTACTAAACATTATTCCCTTATCATGTATCTATACACTGTAAATGGCTCAATTGTAATTATGTATTGTCTTTCTGCTGACTGGTTAGCACGCAACAAAAGCTTTTCACTGTACCTCGGTACACGTGACAATAAACTATGCTGAACTGAACTGGGATGTTCACCTCAATCCTTAGTATTGTAACTTAGCTCGCTTTTCAGACAATGGAGAGCACAGATGATAAAGTTGAATGATAAACTGTTTAGTACAGTATTACCTATCTGCAGCTGTGCAAAGCTACCAAATTATAAGATCCTTTCACTTGCAGTGGAAACCTTTGCACACATCACTGCTTTATATCCCCAATGGTCAGTGAAGTTTTTAATGACTGAAAACATTTTGCACGTAGTTCACATAAATAATTTAAACTGTGATGCAACAGGCCACTGCAGTTTATCCTTCTGCCGTCTTGCAAGGGCTGCTTTTATATTGCAATTTAAATATGCTGCAGATTATCTCATTAACAATATACCTACATACCTTTGATACAAAATCCCCTTCTAACTAATACTTCTCCATCATTAGAATAAAAACTTTTTTTTTTCAAGTTTCAAGATAGTCTGGATGATTTAGAGAAAAATATATGTTCTGAAGTAGCAGTCATATTAATAATCTTTCATTCTTTTTCATATGCAACCTCAAAAGCTGAGATTGTAGAATCGTGCGATATAAAAATCAGATATTTCTTTCCCCTCTGAAACTCAGTGCTAATCTAGACTGAGGAGATGGATATAATCTCTCCTCACTGTAAGGGTCCTACTTGAATCTACTTTAGTGTATATCCAATCCACTTCTAATGGAATATACAGCCTCTCTAAGCTACTTGTCGTGTTTAACAACAAACTGTCAATCTCATAGCGTTAACCCTACAAAACCCCCTTCATAATATCTGGCATCTGTTGGCCCAATTACGAAGAACTTGGTCCACAATAGCCTGACATTTCAACATCTTGCCTTACAGACCACGTGCCAGATTCGTCTATCATAATCCCTGGATACATCTGTCCCAGATGCAGGATCGTCTCGCCCGATGTGACAGCACTATGGTTTACCATAAACACAGCCAACATGAACATAAGGAAGGAAAATCATTTTTGACTAATCTGCTGGATTTCTTTGGGCATGTGACTCATGGAATAGATAACAAGGAACCAGTGATGTGGTGTAATTGGATATTCTGAAGGTGATCGAGATGGTCCAGCAGGAGGTTGCTCAATAAGGTTAGATCACATGGAATTAGGGATAAAATGTGGGCATAGATTGAGAAACGGTCATCAGACAGAAAGCAACAGGTCCGAATAAGGGTCCCAACCTGAAACGTCACCTATTCCTTCTCTCTATAGATGCTGCCTCACCCGCTGAGTTTCTCCAGCATTTTTGTCCACCTTAGATTTTTCCAGCCGGTTGGAATAAAGAGTTATCTCCTTCGCTCCTTAGATGCTGCTGCACCCGCTGAGTTTCTCCAGCTTTTTGTGTAACCCCCAGTCTGTACTCAGGTTGGCAGGCAATTGGAGCTGGGTCCCCAGTTGTTCCACAGTCTATGGCAACTATTCAGCCGAGGACACTAAATCTGACTTTCTAAGTCTACAGACTAAGTGAGTTTGTGGATATGGAGAGAATGGACAATTCTAAACTAATCAGGGAAGTAAAACTCTGTGCATTCACCCTATCTATTCCCCTCATGACCTTGTACACCTCTACAAGTTCACTCCTCAGCCTCCTGCCCAAACTCTCCCTACAGCTCAGGCCCTCGAGTCCTGACAATGTCCTCATTCATTTTTGCTGCACTCTTCTCACCTTAATGGCATCTTTCCCAGAGTAGGATGAGCAAAGCTAAACACAATACTCCGGGTGCAGCCTCACCAATGTCTTGTGCATCTCTAACATGACTTCCCAATTTCCATGCTCAATGCCAAAAGTCTTCTTCATCGCCCTATCTACCTGCAAAGCCACTTTCAGGTAACTATGTAGTTGTACTCCTAAATCCATCTGCTCTAAAGGTACTCCCCAGTCCTCTGCCATTCACTTTGAAGATCCTGCTTTAGCTGGATTTTCCCAAATGCAACACCTCACAATGATCTGAATTAACTGTAGTAGTCCAAGAAAGTGGCTCACCACAACCCATCATCACATTATGGAACTTTCTTGTAAGATTCATGAACTTTACTTAACCAATGTAAAACATGTTTTACACACCAATTATTTTAACCAGACATGGGAAGGCACTGGGTTGGGAGTGTGTACTAATTGAAATAGTCAACAATACAATTGATGAAAAAAATGCTCATGATTTTATGTTCAATCTTACGCTAAATTCGATAGATGAAGATAACATGAGCAGAGTTTATCCATTTAAACAATGACATTAAAAATAACAACTATAAGACATTACCTGTCATTTGTATTTGTAATTTGTACAATTAGGAGTAGGGAGATGTAAGGTTTTTTAACTTAACTATTCATAAACATCAAATATAATCTTCTAAGTAATGATGTTCACTGTAGAATATAAATGTCCAAAATATTTAAAGCTCTCAGTATCACTGAAAGTTTCTCTAAACATAATTTAAATAGATTACATTATGAATCATTAACAAATAAAAAAAACGGAAGCATGATGGTCGAGAGGTCAAAAGAAATTGCTTATATTCATCCAAGCATTTCAGAAATACTTAAAAATCAACATTCTGCCTCTTTTTTAATGTGTTGATTATAAACAGAGGGGCTCTTCAGCTTACACACTGCATTCCAAACACAGCCAAACATGTCAGAGAGACAATCTTGATTCACTCACTCGGTTTCAAAAGTCTCCAAGGAAAGATAGGCAGTGAGGTTTTAGGTTTGAGCACAGGGTTGAACTCAAAAATGTATAAATTGACTAGAAAAGCACAAAGGCCTGTTTTAGCCCAAAATAATGAATGGGCAGGGTTTAGTCCAAATAATCTCAACTAGAGATCTATTTATATGAATGTTCGCTTTAAGGAGTTATTATTCCTGTTTCATTGTTTGTTCTGTGGTAGAGATACACTGCAGATTTCCATCCTTTCAGCCAGAGATTATTACTCATGCAGTTGTTCTCTCTGGCATCAGTGTCTTTAACCAATCTGCCTTGGTCAATCTTCCCACCTCCCAGCCCCCACACCTCTCTTTTACAATCTCTTACTATTTGAAAAAAACAAACGTACATCTCACTCAGGAAAAACTGATTCAATATCTGAACACTCAGTTGTCTAATCTCTGTAAAAGTCCACTCCACTCGGACTCTGTGCGGATCACTGAGAAAAATGAAGTAAAATCAATGTTATTTAATATTTTAGGATTATCCATTTTTCTCCCAGTTGTAAATGTCAATGTTTCTATCACAATATGTCAACATATGTTGACTTCTTTGGCACCGAAAAGAAGATTATGTTTCCATCGGACAAGTAAAATGCCACTTTTAAAAACTGGCAATAATGGTCGAAAGGACTGCCAAAAATTATAAAATAATTCACCATTAAAATGAATAAAGTTGAAATACCACCCCCAGATGGATCAACATAAACTAGGCAATATCAATGCCCCCACCGACAGTACTAACATGAGGCACTGCCGAAACACACAATATACATGAAATATGACATTGTGGCATAATACATGTAAACAGAATGATTAACTGTCAATGTATCTCCAAAGTTATGCTTTATCATAACCATGTGTTAATATTTAATGGACCTTTTTTTTTAAATTGCTATAGAATGTTGATAAATGTGAACTTATCCACTTTGGCAAGAAACAGAAAGGCAGAGCAGTAATTAATTGGTGATATTTTGGGAAATGTTGATATATAAAGGGACCTGGTGTCCTTATATAAAACTCAGAGAAAACTGTGCAGAGCTGGAAAGAAGTTAAGAAGATAAACAGTAGGTTGGCCTTCATTGCAGAAAGTTTTGAGTCAAAAATAAATTATGTTTCTCCACAATTATACAGGGCTTTGGAGTGAGCACACCAGAGTAATGTGTGCAGTTTTGGTCTCCTTATCCAAGAGTATAATATACCTGCTATAAAATAGAGCACTGCAAAGATTCATCTTTCATCATTCAGATAAATACCTAAGATGGTACCGCTGCCACAGGAAGAGTCCTTGGGTCGACAAGATCCGTATTCACTGAGCTTAGACAACTTGGCGGAGATCTCCTTTGAAACTCAGATTTCTGATACGGCAAGACTTGATGCAGACAGCATGACTCTCTGGCTAGGGGGCATAGAACTAGAAGTCACAGGCTCAAGATAAGGGCCTAGAAATTTAGGAATGAGGTGAGGAGAAATTTCTTAACTCACAAAATAGTGAACGTGTAAAATATTTACCACAGAAAGTCATGGAAGCCAAATTACTTCAGAAGCAGCCATTTTGAGGCAAAAAAAGAGATAGGAGAACATATTGAAATAGAGAAATAGTTGAAAAAGTATTCAATGGCAAAGCAGGCTCGGTGAACTGAAGACCAACTCCTCCTCTTATCTTCTTCAATTCAATATTAATAAAAATTGAGTACCTGTTATTAAACTTGTTGGTGAACATAATGAGAAATGATATATAGTGGGCAGTGCAGTTGGTACAATTACCATTTCACACTCCAGCCACCCAAGACAAGTGGGTCAGTATATTAACTTCCGACCCTTGAAGCATTCTTCAGTCAATCAAATCCAGTCAATTCACATTTGTAGGCTATGGGTTCAACAAGAATTGATCAACCCTATTTTTTAACTTTACATTGTTTGCTGTCAAAATTAGTTTGAGAACTCTCCAGTGCTGCACCTAGTAACATTTTACTGTTGTTGTTGCTACTGTTGGAAACATAATGGCACTTAATGTGGCATGAGCAACTAGCAATAATGTAGGGAAACATCTACAACTGTAACCGGGGGAAACAAAATCCCTGACATTTTTACTCCCCTTGTTTCAGTTTGATGCAGACCTTTGGGGAGAGCCCTTCGAATAGAGGAACAATTCCAAATTTCAATTCTTCTACAGACCAGCATCATGGTCACATCAATTTAAGCATGGCATGCTTTTGCACACAATCATCTCAAAGCCACCTCATCTCCTTGGACTATCTTCGATTAGACTTTACCTTGCACTAAACGTTATTCACTTTATTCCCTTTATCACGTATCTGTACACTGTGGGTGACTCGATTGTAATCATGTATTGTCTTTCTGCTGACTGGTTAGGAAGCAAGAAAAGCTTTTCACATGACAATGAACTAAACTCCTCAACTCAAGCTAAAAAATGCAGAAGAAAATTCAATTGAGTGAACTAGAAAAGATGCAACTGAAGATTTTTTCAACTACTGCAATATACCTTAACAGTTATATATTTACACATAAGGCATTAATTAATATTCTGCAGAGCTTTTTAAACGTTTCAAAATTGTGACGTTTCACTAATGTGAATATAAATCTTTTGGACTGATAGTTAGACTTCTGTTCACACTGAGACTTCAGGTGAAAATCATTCTAAAATAATGAATGGTGCCAATCTTAGAGCAACTGCTCTGGACACAGTTAGTAACTGTACGCTTACCCCATAGCAAGCATAAGTACCACCACATCCCTTTTAATCAATGCTCTGAGGAGGATCAAAGAACCATTTTCAAGAGATTCAAAAAAATCACATCTCACTGCCCATTTATATTATGTCAAGTAAGTTTTATATCATTGTCTTAAATGCCTTACAATCTAAATAATTAAAATATAATAGTCTGAGGAAGGGTTTGGACCTGAAACGTCACCTTCGCTCCATAGATGCTGCCTCACCCGCTAAGTTTCTCCAGCATTTTTGTCTACCTTCGATTTTTCCAGCATCTGCAATTCTTTCTTAAAAATATAACAGTATACTCTATATTGGAGATGGTTACTTTTCCCTTCTCAAGCTAGACTACGTTGTAATATAAATCACTGTATACAGTAAGAAGAATGGACAATATCACTTGTGGCACAAAATGATATAGGCATTGTGAAAATGAGCATTACGTATTGTCACATGCTCAGTTCCATTTCCCATCTACGTGTCATGGGACTTTAGCTCAAAATAGTTTCTCAATCTGGTTTTAATTGCCCACCATTATCAGAAGCCATTTCTCCATGTAATGCTTGTTTTACCCTCAGCATTGACAGAGTGGTTTTGCTACAAATCACCAATTACACTTAGTGCTTTGTGCAGCACAGTCTAATCAGTCACTTAGATTTGACACTCTGGAGACTTACAAATGTTTCAATCTGATGGGAACCCAATATCTCACATTTCTGTAAAGCAGTCACTTTGCTCCTTTTTAAAAATAATGGCTTTTATGGAACGAGGACAACAAACCAAATTATTCCATCACTAAATATTTAGAAAATATATTACTGAAGTGTGGTATCTGGTGAGGAAAGTCTTCAAACCATCCTTACTTGTTAATGTCAATGAGGAGTCAATTATACTGATTTGGATCTGAATTTACATGTACCTGGCCTGCCTTTTGTTTTGGAAACTGGGAAGAACACTGCTCTACCTCTATCCACACATGGTTGTGGGCAACCTCAACATTTAATCAAATATCTTCCAGAAGAGAAAACAAAATGCAAAGCCTTCCTAAATAAAATGACAGGAATGGAACCTGGACTCTTCTTTCCACTCACTGAAACTTATCACAGATTCTGCAAAAGAAAAGACAAACATTAATCAAATTGAAGCACATTTGAGCCACACCATGATTTTTCATGTGTAGGAAGGAACTGCGGATGCTGGTTTACACTGAATTTCGACACAAAATGCTGGAGTAACTCAGCGGGTCAGGCAGCATCTCTGCAGAAAAGGATTAGGTGATATTTCGGGGCAAGACCCTTATTCAGACTGAGTCAGGGGAGAGGGAAACCAGGAATATGATTTGAGAGCCTCTCGTCTGGCACTCAGTCAGATTTGTCCTATTGGACAAATATAATTCCTTCGAACAAATATGGTCTCCATATATACAGTATCTAGAGAAGTAGCTGTTCTTGACATCACAGCTTGACGGGTACCCTGCGGGACTTGATGAGAATAACATATTCTTATACTAGGATTAATAGGCATGTCTTCATTGATATTATTATTTGTAATAGTTTTAGATACAATATATTTTGTTGATTTTCATTTATATATATATATATAATATCTTTTCACTTTTTATTAACCTTTTTTCCTTTCTTTATTTTCTTTTTCTCTTTTATATAATCAAATTATTATTTAATTACTCTCTTATTGATTTAAAACTACTCTATCCTTATCTTTATTTCCTAAAAAAAATAGAAGATAATAACTTTCAACGGGTTATTTAAAAAAATATGGAATTAAGTTGACGTTTGTACAATGTTTACACTATTGTAAATTGATTACTTCTAATAAAAGAAATTAAATTTTAAAAAAAAGGTCTCGAACCATTCCTTTTCCTCACAGATGCTGCCTGACCCGCTAAGTACCTCCTGCATTTTGTGTCTATCCATGAATTTTCATTCTTGTTTCCTTTATAGATTGTTGGCACATCTACATCGTTCCATCTGGAAAAGTGCTGCAGGGAGCTACCTGTTGTCTGAATGCTCAGGCAGCATTTGTTTCCAGTGCTGCAAACTCCAGTGGTAGAACGAGAAAAGAAAATTGCAGCACGTAGCAGTGGTAGAAAGACAAAATAATCACAATGTTCATTACTTCTTCATCTGCTTTACATTCTGGAATACCCAATGATCATATTTGCTTGACTGTCTCACCTCCAAATGTTGCTACATTCAAAAAGTGGACACCTAACATTAATGCTAGCTGTAACCATGCTAAGACTGACCCCTGGTATATATCTCCTCTAACATCTGTTTCGAAGGAGTTTGGCTGTAAACAGAACAGAAATGGAACAGCTTCACGTGTGGGCCATACAATCATAACCAATAGTTGTTTTGCACAGGTCCGCAGTAGAGAAAGCAACAACTGACAATAAACAATAGGTGCAGGAGGAGGCCATTCGGCCCTTCGAGCCAACACTGCCATTCAACGTGATCATGGCTGATCATCCACAATCAGCACCCCGTTTCCTGCCTTCTCCCCATATCCCCTGACTCCGCTATCTTTAAGAGCCCTATCTAGCTCTCTCTTTAAATTATCCAGAGAACCGGCCTCCATCGCCCTCTGACACAGAGAATTCCACAGACTCACAACTCTCTGTGTGAAAAATTGTGTTGCTTTGTTAGTGCACCTACCCACTACCAAAGAGTAGAAACAAGGAACTGCAGATGCTGGTCTACGAAATAGGGACACAAAATGCTGGAGTAACTCAGTGAATCAGGCAGCATCTCTGGAGAACATGGCTTGCTGACGTTTCACGTTGGGACACTCAGCAGCATGAATCACAGAAGGGGAGCAGTGAGAGTGTCTCACAGAACTCCCATCAGCAATAGTAGGTGGAATTCTTCAAAGTAAGCATACGTTGATGTCGCAGAGGAGATATAAAATGCAGAAATAAGGAACTGCAGATGCTGGTTCGCAAAAAAAATACACAAAGTGCTGGAGTTATTCAGCAAGTCAGGCAGCATCTCTGGAAAACATGCATAGGTGACATTTAGGGTCCTGACCCAAAACAGTAAAGGGCCTTTCCCAGCATGCAACTCGATGCGATTAGCGCGACCTAACGTGGTCGCTTGAGCCGTCCGGCGTCGCGGGGCCGGTCCCACTTCGATCGCCGGAGCCGTGCGGAATTGTGCGGAGTTCGTCCCGACGTCGCGCGGGGCTCCGAAAAACCGACAATGTCCAAAAATCCCGCGCGGCAACGGTTTTCGGCTCGCAGTCGCCGCGACATTTACACACCGCCCGGACATCGTGCCTCCGTGAAACTATTTGTAAGTGCCTCCGTGACCCTCTATGTGTGTGGCTCCGTGGCCCTGTATGTGTGTGTGTCTCGGTGCCCCTCTCTGTGTGCCCCTCTAAGTCCTGGCGAACTTACCTTGGACTTGCTTCAAGTTCGCCTCGCTTTGCGCCGCGTTGCGCCACTCACCCAACCTCCGCGCGGCCCCTACTACCGGTTTAGTTGCGCTTGCCGCATGCAGGCGCATGCTGGTGGGACCGGCCCTGTATAGGGGATCACCCGACCTCCGCGCGGCCCCCGCTGCCGGTTTGATCGCGTTCATCGCATATAGTTGCGTGCTGGTGGGACAGGCCCTTAACTATCCATGTTCTCCAGAGATGCTGCCCGACCCGCTGAGTTACTCCAGCACTTTATTTCTTTCTCTGCAAAAGAGTGCATCCTACTGCACATATTTCCATGTCCCACACACGTTTTGTTTCTGATACAAATGTACAAAATTAGGAGTTAGTTCAAAGGAGAGATCGTACACAAAGCAAACGATACTAAAAGTGATCAAAGTCATTTCACGTGATCGGGGTGAGGACACTTCTGTTTCAAAAGGTTTCATAAAAAAGTAAAAGAAAAATGCTTTCATACAGTCCACCATCCAATCTGCCACACAGCCAAATCTGATCGAATGCAATGCAATGATTATACACACTTAATCCTGCCATTGTGCTGGAAAATTGACTTATTTTTCCACACACAAGGCACCATTGTGGTTCTCCTGCTCCAAACTCTGTCGATGGACTACGACTGTCATCATGCACAATAACCGCAATCGGAAGAGAATATTAGCCCATCTCGCTCTCTGAACTTTTAATATATCATGAAGTAAAACTGTCAGTTCTTAAAGCAGCCATCAGGTCAGTTTCATCTAATTGAGAAAGATAGGTTACTGTTTCCTTTGGGACTATTCAGCATAACTCTGCTCAATTTGCAGTTATGATGGGAAGTGGCCTCTCTCAATCAGATACTGACTGATCTACTGTTTGTTCCCAGTTTTTTTTAAATTTTAGTTCGGATTTCGAACATAGGCTTTTATTTTTAATCTGAAGTGCGAATCGTGATATTGCCGAAGGGGCAAGAAAATACATAAAAAGCTCTCGTGTTTCAAAACAGCAGTCCCAACCTGTGATAGCTCAGCAGTCGCATGGCAATTTGAACAACCGTTTTGCTTCTTTAAAAAAAAATAATTCTATAAGTTTGTTCAAGCAAGTCAATTGCAGCTGTCCAAATAAATAGAATATATTATATGGTAGCTGCTGATTTCCAGTTATTTCGGTCACAGGACACGTCCTCACTTTCTGAGTTACGGCTTGTTCATAGTTAAGACATTACTCTTACACTCGAACAACTGCCAGATCCCACTCCCCAACCACCCCCCCCCCCCCCCCTCCTCTCACTACCGCACCCTCCAGACACTGTCCAATAACCAAATGCAGTAAAGAGGACCCAGATTAGCACCTGAATTAATTCCTAAATAGGAAACTTTCAGAATCAAATGGTTTGAAATGATTTTTATATACTGCCATGACACAAACTCTATTCCCTACACACAGAAAGCTAACTTATGTTCTGAAAGCAATCTCAGTTAAACCAACCACAAGGTGCGTGTCAGCTACCTGAAATTCCCGGAACAGAAATACCAGCTACAAATCCCTTTCCCAGGGAATCCCCGATCACTGGCATTATTCTGTAATACACATCCATCTGTGTCTTTCTGGGATTTCAAACAAAGTTTTACTATTGCTACAAGCATGTATACTATCTATTCAGTTTTCCTTGCCACCAGTCTTTATTAAGATCATCGTGTTCATAAACCATTAGCATCATGGCTTGCTGTCATGAAGTAAGACAAAGAAACTTTTTTTGTAGATATCCAAACTTCGCAGTCCTTTTGATTAATGTTTTAAAATATTTTTGTCAGATCAATAAAGCCCATGTATAATGGCTGGTGCTACTCCATCCATTTCACTTGAGTTAGCCGAAATCTACATTGTGATTTGAGGAAAACTTCTTTGGCAACTGGGATGAGGAGTTTGAGAAGAATCCTCGTGATGACTTTGCCCATGACAGACAGCAAGCAGTGAGACCTCCTTGCAGTTACCACAATGAGAGATGCACTTCTTTCTTTAACAAGGCCATGATTATGGCATCTTGCACGTCCCCGGTACAGCCTTCTTTTCCCCAGATGTGGACAATAAGATTGTGCAATCATGAACTCTTGTGCTTTTCACCTCAGAGTTTTAAATTTATAGCTGGGACAGTTGACTCTTGAAGCCTTTTTTTTGCCATCTCTGAACAGCATTTACCTATTCCTCTGTTTGTTTTCTCTCTCTCCAACCACCTTTCTTAATCTATCCATCAGATAGTTTAATCCACAGTTTATCATCATGACAACTTTAGCCCCACTCTCCCAAAAATGTTCTCATGTTTCCGTCCAATTTCTCCCTACATGGGTATAACATAAAACCTCGCTGTTCTCTTTCGTTCCCAGTTCTGACGAAGATTCTTTGCACAGATTCTGTCTAAATTGCTGGGTGTTTCCAGCATTTTTTGTTTTTATTTGTTAACTTTCAGTCAGAACACTGTCTTTTCAACTTCCCATCGATCAGAGGCAGCAAATCTGGATTGAATAGACTGCTGTGGGATAGAGTCAGGGGAGCTCACTTTGAGTCAGTTGAGGGCAACGTAGGAGGCCCTGCAGTAGCCTGGGGCTTACCTGGATCATGGGAGATCCAGTACATCCAGAATTTGGACTTTAGACATCTTCTCTTGTGAATGGCGTTAAAATATGGTGACGAGGGCAAGAATTTCACTGTGCAGTGCATACATGACAATAAAGAACCATTGAATGACAGTCATGATGAAGGACCTCTTGGAAGTGTTGACTGCCTCTCTGTCATTGACAAGATTATTTATATTCCTGATGTCACTGGGGTTAGGACTTGGGAGTTTGGACCAACTATGGCCTTGACAGTTCTGAGGAACCCACACTTTATGGCTGCCAGACGGTCAAAGCACCACCTGTTCTCTTTGTTGAGGTCACTAATTTCCTGTTGATCCATGTTTTCCAGTATCTATGGAACTGTTTCTTTTCCCACGAGGAAAGATTAAGCTTCCAATCCAGAAATGCCTGATATTTTCCGTTCCGTGATCTTCTGGTAGTCCTTATCAAAGTAGTCCAGGTTTTTCTTGTCAACATTGTCAACTCCGATCAGCAACAATGCTCAGAAGGTTAAGGGGGCATGTGTTGCATGCTCCATGTCATTATGTAGCAATGTTACAAAATTTTGAGATTTTAAAAATCAAGTCTGCAATTTATCCCATCAGATAAAGCATAAAAATAAGTTTAATTTGACACCTAATTCACTTTCATATCTTCAGTATTAAGAAAGTTATGGCCATTTTCATACTCGGAAATTAGCATCTTGTTCCCCCTTGCCTTTCCATTGACTTAACTCAAAAGCTGTGATCTGGAACAGTTAAAAGCCCATAACTTTCTTAAAAATTAAGAGAACTCAATGAAATTTTCAGTTATTATAGATTGAAGCATTCTGAAACAAATATGAAACAATCTTACTTGGATGACCTGAAATTAAAGCATATAATTAGTTAGTTATCTAATTGTAGCTAATTACAAAGTTCAATTAATAGATCTAAACATCTATCCATTTCTTAAGAAAAGATAAACTTTTTTTAAATTGCCTAAGTGTCCAAATAACATTCACACAATAATCCACAATATAACATAATTTTAAAATCTCATTTTCATGAATTTCTGGGCCAAATGGAAGGAATTTAGTGTTTGATTCCTGTAAATTAATGGCCATTTAAATCAACTAGCGAGTGGGTTTTAGTGGAATGCAGTGGATTGGAACGTTGCGGTTAGCGGTGAAGTCGGGAGGAAAAATACTGTTTGTTCATACATTTTTTTGGACCCCATTTCGCAACATGAAAATGTTATTAAAGCCTCCCGAAAAACCAACTTTTAATATAAAAATAAACTATTTACCTTTGTTTCTCCCCTACGCAATATCCTTCCGGTTGCCGGCGCTCACGGCTTTTGAAGGTGATTTTTAAATTACTCTAGTTAATAAATAATTTAGAGTAATTTAAAAATACCTTCATTCATGAAATGTCGGAGCGATTTTTCTTCCGCAATGAAATCGCCCGACATTGATCGATTTTTCCTGCCTGTGGAAAAACGGCACTTTAAGTCCGCCCTCCTCTGAAAGGCGCCAAATTCGCGCACACGGGGAGCAGCAGAACTGCAGCGCTGTTCAAGGTAAGTTTTGTAACATACCTACATTATGATCACAGGCTCACGTCAGATACCTAGCAAACATCACCAACCTGCTGGTCACATGCCTTGATCTATTTACAGTTAAAATCATGAAGGTGACTTGGGTAATAGGGTCATACAGAACAGAAGCAAGCCATTTGGCCCACCGTGCCCATGCTGACCAGTGGGCACCCATCTGTATCAATCCCATCTTCTATGCCTAGGCGATTTAAGAGCTTGTCCAGGCTCTGTTTCCAGTCTCCCGGGGAGCATATTCCAGGTACTCACCACTCTCTGAACTCGGACTTGGTAAGCTTTTTTATGTGCCGAGTCAAAATATATTCAAGAATCACTTATAAAGAACACAATTGAGAATTACAAACAGCATATCAAAAAACATATCAAAAAGAGAAAATGTTGTGATGAATACATGGAGTAGACAAGCTTTCTTTGGGCCCAATGCAAGGCGGAAATGAAAGCAATCTAAACAGGTCATCCTGTCCTCAGACTGAATTTACAGGACAAACTGTCCAGACAAAATAGGATTTATTTTCACATTCCTTCTCTGTGTATTCTTATCCTTATATTTACTTCAAATCTCAATTTGGTCACCAAAAGTGGAGCCTCACAGGAAGTGAAACAACCTCCTGCAGGACTATTAAAACAAAAAGGCATCTTTTCTCACTGTCCGTTCTGTTCCATATATGTGTATCACATCTACTGATTGTTCAAGAAAGCAGTACTGTCATTAAGATTTTATAATGTCTCCATCCCTCCTCTTGACCAAAACACAGTTCACGGCAGTGTTTCAGTAACATTGCCCAACAAAGCTGCTTTTAAAAGACTCAATATGCTTACAAAAAATGGCTTTTAAAATTGAAAAATATCCTAACACACTGACTGTAACACACACACTGACAAGCTCAGCACTGTGCCATTTTACACATAATACCACTATAATGAAAACTGTAACGAACTCTTGTTCTTCTTTTTCTGTGATTAAGGCGGCTTAATTAGTTTGTTATCAAAGTACAATAACAACGCTGACCTACCAGTTCCTCACACTTTGCATCACTGATTCCTACTTTGGCAGAGTGGAAATCTATAAAATATGTTGCTCGTAATCTTAACCTCTGTGGGAAGATGAATAAATAAAATTTACATCTTTTGAGTGAAACTAATTTAGTTTACATTTTTTAAAGTGATAGTTTCCATTTTGGTGTCCCGAAAGGGCTTGTGAAATATATTGGCTAATGCATAGTAATTTAAACCACATGTGCATATGGTTAAATATCTCAATTTCTAAACAGAATATCTGAAATCACTGTATATTGGACATCTTTGGATAAATTAATTTATTACATAATGTCACGCCTTTTAGTAGACAATCAAAATGCAATTGAATCACCAATGTCACGATTGCAGAACCTGATATCATTTGTCAAACATTCCCCATTACGAGTTGATAATTTATGGGAAAATAAACTATTGAATTTATTGGGAAAAAAAATTCTGCATGCAAAATAATAATTTCATTTAAGTTATTAATATATTGAAAAAAATGGTGCATAAAATGGTACAAAAAATGAGTTTATGAGTTCATAAACTCATAAAACAGCCATGAAGCAATGACTTTAGTAAGTATTTCTTCCACTTAAACAAAACTTGAAATTTGGCAAATACTCCAGCATAAACCTAATCATGTAAATAATTCTGGTGTTCTAACTGGTGATACATGGCCCATATCCCTTTGATCAGATGGAATCAAACCATTCCAACTGAACTTCTGCCTTACAAACATGTTCCTAGTTCTTAACGACAGCAAGATATAACTTGAGATCCTTCAGACACAATGTCAGAATGATTAATAACACCCACACATTCTCATGACTTATATATACGTAAATACCTTTGAAATTGTATGAAAGCGCCTATTAAGACCAAAATAGAAAAGGTACTTTATGTAAATATTATGCCACTAAATTCAGATTTTTTTATTAAAGACCACTAATTGTTATTTAGGCCATGTTTAGACAACATCAAATTGAATACAGACATAGGATCCTTTGATACTTAATTAACAGATATATGCTGGTAAAGGTCCCAGGATCTGTGTCTCCAAATACAGATCACAGGTACTGCAGCAACAACAAAGATCAAAATTAGGTAGTCACTATTATGAGCTTTCAAATTTTTTGTTTTTCAATCAGAGGCCAGTATTTCTTAAATGATGCAAGTTCAACTATTTCCTTGGAGTTATAGTTGTACAGCATGGCAACAGGTCTTTCAGCTCAACAAATCCACACTGACTGTCAAGTACCTACAGTATTTACAATAATCCCATTCTATTTTTCCCCCATAGTGCCCTGAACTATGCCCAGAATCGCTCACTCACCTCACACCAAAGGGGAGATTTATAGCAGCCAATTGATCTACAAGTTGCATATTTTTGGGATGTGGGATGAAAGCAGAGCAGCCGGAAAAAATAGCCAGAGATGTAATGCTGAGGCTCAATAAGGCACTGGTCAGGCCGCATTTGGAGTACTGTGAGCAAATTTGGGCTCCATATCTGAGGAAGGATGTGCTGATATGAAGAATGATTCCAGGAATGAGTGGGTTAGCATATGATGAGTGTTTGACAGCACTGGGCCTGTACTCGCTGGGGTTTAGAAGGTTGAGGGGGGAAACTTACAGAATAATGAAAGGCATTGATAGAGTGGATGTGGAAAGGATGTTTCCACTGGTGGGAGAGTCTAGGACCAGAGGTCATAGCCTCACAATTAAAGGGCACTATTTTAGAAAGGAGGTGAGGAGGAACTTCTTTAGTCAGGGGGTAGTTAATCTGTGGAACTTATTGCTAGAGAGGGCTGTGGAAGCCATGTCAGTGGATATTTTAATGCAGAGATAGACACATTCTTGATTAGAATGGGTGTCAAGGGTTTTGGGGGGAAGGCAGGAAAATGGGATTTGGAGGCAGAGATCAGCCATGATTGAATGACGGAGTAGACTCAATGGGCCGAATGGCCTAATTCTACTCCTGTAACTAGTGAACTTGTGAAAACTCACAGTCACAGGGACAATGTACAATCTCCACACGGACCACACCAGAGGTCAAGCTTGAACCTGAGTCATTGGAGCTATGAGGCAATAACTTTATTAGCAGTGCCAATGCGCTACCTCTGAAAAATGTTTTATTTTATTGTTTACATGTACTCTTCTATTTCTTCAATACCTAAACCATGAAATGCAAAACCATGGGTTACACAAAAAGCTGGAGAAACTCAGCGGGTGCAGCAGCATCTAAGGAGTGAAGGAGATAGGCGACGTTTCGGGTCGAGACCCTTCTTCAGACTGAAGAAGGGTCTCGACCCGAAACGTCGCCTATCTCCTTCACTCCTTAGATGCTGCTGCACCCGCTGAGTTTCTCCAGCTTTTTGTGTAACCCTCGATTCTCCAGCATCTGCAGTTCCTTCTTTAACAAATGCAAAACCATGTTTAGAACAGGCAAGTGAGAGAGGTGTGGCCTTACTACAGAGATGACAAAGGTATTAGA
Organism: Raja brachyura; assembly: GCA_963514005.1. The sequence goes on from OY740802.1 coordinate 15,296,858, forward strand.
AAGCAAAGACAAAAGATTGCTGCACAGAAATTCAGACAGTCTTTCAGTCTGGGTGAAGCTATGAAACAATACAAAGAAGAAAACACACCTGAAAGTAATTTAGTTCGCTAATAATAGTTATGGTTTCAGATAGTGTATCAATTAAGGAATTTGCGGTGAGGCAACAAAGATAATATTTGGAGCAAAAACTGCAGATGCTGGAAATCCAACACAGAAACAGAAAATGGGCTAAGCACTCAGTAGCTCAGGCACTATCTGGGAGGGAAAAATATATTATGTTTTGGGTCAATTACCCATCAACAGAGCTGAAAGGTGAATTAAAAAAACAAGCATGTTAAGTTAAAAAGGAGAGTAGAGAACAGGAGAAATACCTGTGAGAAGGTGCTGGCCAAAGCTAATAATTATTTTTAAAAATTGATAGTTTAAAATAAACAGAATGGGACAACTACACCTGTGGAGAGGGGAATAAAAAGGGTGGTTACTTGAAATTATTAAATATGATATGAAGTCCCAAAGGCTGCAATGTACCTAGATGGAAGACAAGGTGACATTCTTCAAGCTTAGACTGGAGCAATAAATTAGGTCAAAGTTAGAGAGGTCAGAGCAGGAGAGTGGTAGAGAGTTAAAGCAATAGGATTCCCAGTGTCAACCTCGTGGAATAGATGGAAGTGTTCTGCAAAGAGGTGACAATTCACACTCGTCTTCTCTAATGTATGGAGACCACATCAAGAGCATTGGAAAAAGTGCAAGGGAACTGCTGCTTCACTTGAAAGGACTGTATGGTTGAACGAGGAGAGGTGAAAGAGTTAGCGTCACATCTCTGCAGTTGCATAGGAGGGTATCATGAGAATGGAAGTGGTTGGTGGTATAATGAAGACATAGAAACTAGGACAGTGGAGTGGGGGTAATACATGAAAGGCTTGGAAGATATGCAAGAGAGCATGGAGGTCCATGGGGTTGTGATGGCCATGGCAGAGATAGAGAAGAAAGAGATATATTTGGACCATGTGAAAGTGATAAATGTAGAAATGAATAGCGAAAGTTCTGAAATTTGAGTTCCATACAAGTGCAGGGAGCAGCTTCAATGTAAACAAAACGATTCGAGAAAGGAAGCCCACACAAGTCTGAAGCAAAGACAGTAGCATAAATCCAATGAGAAGACAGGGAAAGCATAGACCGAGGCAATTCCCTTAGTTATATCTTTGACATGATGAAAGTAAGTAGAGTTGAAGGATAAGTTGTTCAATGTAGTTCTTCAGCCAGAAGGAGAGTGGGGTGATGGATGTTTAGTTGAGCATCTATTGAAGGAAAAATGAGGGACACTGAGCCAACCCTGGTGTTGAATGGAAGGGTAAAGGAAATAGACATTTATGGTGTGGAGATGAGCAGGCTGGGATCAAGAAACTAGAAGCCATCAAAGTGGCAAAGGAGATCACAGATATCATAAATGTAAGACAGGCGGAACTGGAGAAGAGAAAGAAGAGTCAAGTTGATAAAAAAAATAAGTTATACGGGGCAAGAGCAGGCTGAAACAACTGGGATCGTCCTGCTCCTAGATCTTGGACAGAGGTAGAAATTAGCTCTGCACAGTTGGGGAAGTATGAGGTGTGATGGAGAGTTTGGTGGTAAGGTCTCCTGGAGGAAATGGGGAAGGTGTCCTGATGGCAGTGTCATGGTCCAATGCAAAATATACGGTGGCCTCTGACAACGAATGATCAGTTTCTAAGAGGTGTACGTTACTTTGTCAAATCTCAACTGCATCGCTCATGTCATCATATTTAATGAAGATGTTTGTGGTAAGCAGCTTGCTACAAGGGCAGCACAGTGCGCAGTGGTAGAGCTGCTGCCTTACAGGGCCAGGGACTCGGGTTCGGTCCTGACTACGGGTGCTGTCTGTACGGAGGTTGTGCATTCTCCCCGCATGGGTCTTTTCCAGAATCTCCGGTTTCTTCCCATACTCCAAAGACTTACAGGTTTGTAAGTTAATTGGCTTGGTATAATTGTAAATTGTCCCTGGTGTGTGTAGGATAGTGTTATGGTGTGGGGATCGCTGGTCGGCGCAGATTCGGTGGCCGAAGGTTCTGTTGCTGCACTGTATCTCTAAAACTAAAACTAAACTAAAAGTTCTGAAACTAAAGACAGTGTAAACAATCAGATCAGTGAATGTTACATTGGCTGTTAGCAATGAATAGAGCTGAAAGAAATATCACCACGTGATCAGATTTCTAAGCAACACAATTTTATTCTGAGCTTGTAAGAATATACTTAAGCATAAAATTATTGTATTAAAACTGAACGAAGCAAACAACACTGGTACAACTGTTAAGGTGACTAAGATAAACAAAGAAACTCAATTAAAAGATAACAAGCTGGATAACCAATAGCAAATAAAAGAAATAATTTCAAACTTGTAACAAATAGACATTCCCTTAAGGAATAAAAGGCAATGGATAAAGTAGCCCATCCATGCCTAACAAGCAAAGTATTAAACTAAAGCAGAGGCACAAAATGCTGCCAAATAAATGTAGGATGCCTGAGGATAATGAGAGTTTAGAATTCAGCAATGAATGATCAAACAAAATGGAGAAAAATATAGAATCTGTAGGAGCTCCTGTGATAATTTAAATGAAGACAATTTAACAAAACCAAATTATTGAAACATAAGAAATTGTAGATGGGAAATAAGCAAATAACTACAAGATACAAAAATTATTATGAAAATTTTGTGGAAGCAAGATGGCAGAAAGGATGTGAACCATTTAAAAATAAACAGTACCACTCAAGAAGCAAGATACAAAGATGACACATTTGCTAAGTCTAATTTGCTTACTTAAATTTTAAATGTAGTGGAAGCTTTAGCTTCCAATTTGCAGATTTCCCTGATTCTGGAATGGTAACACTATCAGAATTGCTGACAGTATTAGGAGCAATAGTTACTTCATTATTCTGTAATAGATAGAGAGAGAGAAAACAGAGTAATAGGCTAGTTAGGCTAACATATGCATTAAGGATAATACTGGGAACATTGTAAAATTTGTGGAAATAGAAGCGATAGTAATTCAACATAAAGACAAGGGACTAACTTACAGCAGGTTACAAGCAGCAAGCTGGTTAAAAGGGAATGTGTGGATCAAACAAGGATCTGCAGATCCTGGTTAGAAAAAAAAGGCACAAAGTACCGGAATAACTCATCAGGTCAGATCAGGTAGCATCTCAGGAGAATAGGTGACATTTCAGGTCAAGAGGCTGTCACTTCCTCAGAGATTGTGGTGGAAGGGGTTTGGGGAATAGAAAGCTGGAAAAAAGGAGGGGCAGGACAAAGACTGGTAGATTATAGGATGATACAGGTGAGGCGTCTCACTTTTACAGGCAGATGGCTGGACAAAGACCAGAGATGAAAATTGAGGAAAGGCGGCAGTATTGATTTAAGGAACTATTACCATGCTGAAGAGAAAGGATGTTGCAGAGGGGCTGGGATAGAATCATATCCTGCCACTTCTCCAAAAATTATCTTACAATTTTGAATCTGTTTTTTCTCATTTTTCTACCTCTATTTAATGGAAATGAATATTTTTGTCTTCCTCCATACCCTGAACAATCTTATATGAAACAAATAAAATCATGTCTTTGTCACCTCCTTTCTGAATTGAAAGACCCAATTTGTCCAGCCTTTTCTTATGAGGCACACAAGTTCGAAGAAATCATGCCCTACTCAAAGTGAGATTTCCTCCATCCAACTGGTTATTGGGGACTGGGATGAAATGCTATTGATTATCAACTCAATTACTCAATTTATAAATGCTGTCTGACCTGCTGAGCATTTCCTATTTTTAGGTACCTGTATCTCTGACTCAATCTTTGGGACAGAGCCAGTAAACACGAATGAAAACCAGCTCCAAAGACCGAGACATGGAATTAGTTTGGGTGGAGTAAAGGTCAGAAAGCATTGAAGGTTTTTGTATGTTGGCCAACAAACAGCAACAACAATGTAGGGCACAGCATAAATCAGGAGATTATTGGTACTTATTACAAGGGCAACAATATTATCATGGAGGACTTCAGTGTATATTTAGCATGGCAAAGCAATATTGTGGAGTAAATTGAATCAAAAGTATCAGAAGGAAAACAAGTGCAGGGCCATGAGGTGTGGATGGGGAATTGAGTCTATCTGAATTATTCTTCTTTAAAACTGGTAAGTATTTGATGGGCAGAATGGCCCCTTTCCATGCTGCAACTGTTCCATCAACAGCGATCAACCTTCTGGCACTTCACTGTGTGTTGCCTGCACTTCTCAAATAATGAACTTGTTCCAAGAAAAGCATCTACCAGATTTTAGCAATGCCTCATCTAAAATGTGTACTATTGTTTTGACTGTTGTTAAATATCCTATTTTAGTTATTTTACAACTGTTCTGTCTTGTTTGAACATGTTTAATACCAAAGCTACTAAAAATCCTCGTCCACCAAGCTTCATCATCAACTACTTTAATGCCATTCATAGAATATCTGGGCCAAGAACTTTTCCTGAAAATATAACCTTTCCCACATTTATTAAATATGTACCATCAATTCAATTAATTTGCAATTTTTGATTTGTTTCCTTGCCCCACCTAATTGTATGCATTCTAAAAATGTGTCCACTTTAATCTGGATTATAAAGCTCATTGCATCAATATCAATCAAGAATAGTCATGATCCATGTATTTAGCCATGAGAGACTCGCAGATTACTAATGACCACACTCTAATGCTCCACAGGCTCTACAAGCATATTATTCTCCTCAATCCTCACTTTTGCTCGGATTTTACCTTTTTCCCTGTAGATTTGATCATAGTTAATCACATTTTGTGCAGCACTTTATGAAAAGTTGATGCACAACGTATTATTAAGCTTTAAATAGCAGTATAGAGAATACTTAATCCAGAAACAGGCATTTCCATCACACTGCTACTTACACGCAACTTAAATCATTCCTCATCCCTTGCCTTCTAATTCCATCACAAGGAGTCACTATTCCTTTCTGCTAAAATGCATTGATATTATTCATCTCAACAATGGCAGCAAGGTGGCGCAGTGATAGAGTTGCTGACTTACAACGCCAGAGACCCAGGATTCAACCTGACTGTGGGTGCTGTCTGTACTGAGTTTGTACGTTCTCCCCGTGACCTGCGTGGGTTTTCTACGAGATCCTTGGTTTCCTCCCACACTTCAAAGACGTACATGTTTGTAGGTTAATTGGCTTGATAAATTGTCCCTAGTATGTGTAGATATCGTGAATGTACGGTTGGCTCAGACCCGGTGTGCCAAAGGGCCTGTTTCCGCACTGCAGCTCTTAAACTAAGACTATATTTCCAATGGCAATGAGAAAACCCTCACTACTTTGAGTAAGTAAGTTTTGTTAGCTCCCTACCTGATACTTGATGGCCATTTTATGATTGCAGTTTAGCCTTCTCAGAAATGGAAATGTTTCTCCTATATCTACCATAGCAACAATTTTCTTTTTTCCATAATTTAATGGAAACTATTCTCCTTTTTACCTCACATTTAATAGCATCCCAGTTCAGTTGGTTTAACATTTATTTAGAATCTTGTTGGTTTTCAGAATGATTTCACTCTACTTGTTCACTTCATTTCTTTAATGTCTTTCCATTTGTCTTCTTGACGAACAATGTCCCTGAGTCTTCTTTCTTTAGTTGTTCCCTCACTGCTATTAATTTTACACTTTTAAAACAATTCATCCAGTTCCGAATCCTAAGCATTTTTGCATCATAGATCAAATCAAACTTCGTCAGAGGTGCTGAGACGTTTGTCTTTATAAGCATGGAAGTGTAGCAACATGTTCCAGAATTAATATTCCACAAAATCTAAGTGGAAATGCTGACAATCCAGAATAAGAATCTCAATTTAGTTTAAAAATTACAGTAATATAAGACTATAATCTGTATATATGATGCTGCTAATGGATTTTTATGAAGACCAACTAATAATCTTTAGAGAAGGAAACCTATGAAGATTTCCTCATCCCATAGATAGTATTATATTGTGACTGCTCTCAGAAGTAGAGGTAGTAAAATCACCCTTCTCAGGGCAACAAGGGTTGAATAATAAATATTGATTGCAAAGGTAATCCAGAACCCAGGTCAAGATGAAGAATGCCTCTTACTTTAGACTTTAGAGATGCAGCGAGAAAACAGGCCCTTCAGCCCACCGAGTCCACACTAACCAGCGATCACCCCGTACACTATCACTATCCTACACAGTAGGGACAATTTACAGAAGCCAATTAGCCTGCAAACCTACAGATCTTTGGTGTATGGGAGGAAACTGAAGCACCCGGAGAAAACCCACGCGATCACGAGGAGAACGTACAAACTCCTCACTGAAAGCCTCCATAGTCAGGAGGCGCTATAACGCAGCAACCCTACCAGCTGAGACTTCCTTGATGCACTGGTTGAAGAGACAGACAAGGTTTATCAGTTCAGGTTTTTTCCACTCGGGTCCCTCTCCCATCCTAACGTACATTCGATCAGTGGACCATTGAAATAGTTCCTGGCGAGAATCAATGTGAATAACAAATATATCGCTGGAACTGCAGGGAAAAATGCTTCAATATTTTAAGCCAAGGCAGATGGCAAGTACATGGAGTATAGTGCCCCAGCTTGGCAAGGATAATAATGGACAATTTAATTGATGTCATCATGCACAATGATATTTAATAATAAGTAACAGGATGGGTATCAGTATTATTTACTTAAAGATGTTAGCATTTAAATAATTGAATGCAACATACAATGAAGACAATTAGACAGTATAATTAAATTTGAACAGAAATTGAACATTCTAAATAACTTAATAGTCTCATTGTAAAATGGCATGAAGAATGGAAATTAAAGAGGAAGTTGCTTTTCAGAATGTATGAAAGTAATGGATTGGCAAAAGGTGTAAGCCAGCTTGTCTATTTAGAGTGAAGATAGAAAAGAGATCTTTCAGTACAGTAGCCTGAAATCCCTCCCCCTAGTGGGGCGGGACAGTGGCGCAGCCGGTAGAGCCACTGCCTCACAATCCCGGGTTCGATCCTGACCTTGAGTGCTGTCTGCGTTGAGTTGGCACATTCTCCCCATGATCGCCTCATACATCCCAAACATGCGGGTTTGTCAAAAATGCCCCTGGTGTGTCAGGAGTACATGAGAAAATGGAATAACATGGAACTGGTGGGGGCAGGTGATGGATGGTCGGTGTGGGGTTCATGTGGACTAGGTGGGCCTAAAGCCTTGTTTCCATGCTGTATCTTTCAATCAGTCAAATTCAACCAGTCTTCAAATTTTTAAAAACAATAACATCCCACACCCTCGACCTTCAACAAAATAGATTTTTGGGCAAGAATGTTTTGCAACTATAAAATGATAAATTAACTACAGGCTCCAATTTATGCTTTAATTATGTGTTGATAACATTATTCACCTCCTAATAGAGAAGAAAGTTGCATCTCCCATCTCTGTTCATGTTACTGATAATGAATGTCATTAATCCTGTTTTTGGGGCTAAAATTAGCGAAAACAAGAATTTTAAACACACGAATGACAGCTGTGGCATCCCAGTTGTCACATTAGGGCTGAAAAAGCCCACACTCCACCTTACCTATGAAATGGAGGCACCCGAGGGCCAGTCTATTATTACAAGCCAGCCAGCAGACTTCTGAATAGTACAATTAAGGATATACAGCCAGGGGATTTGACAAAACTGTAGATGGAAAAAGTTAGAAGCAAGGTCTGGATTTTCCACACAGTGATAGAATAGCAAAAAAAGCCATAATGCTGCGTCTGAGCATCAGTTTATTTAATTAAGGTGGAGATGTGAGGCAGTGGTAGAGTTGCTGCCTTACAGCGCTTGCAGCGTTGGAGCCCGGGTTCGATCCTGACTACGGGTGGTGTCTGTACGGAGTTTGTACGTTCTCCCCATGACCTGTGTGGGTTTTCTCCAAGATCTTTGGTTTCCTCCCACATTCCAAAGACGTAGAGGTTTGTAGGTTAATTGGCTTGGTAAATGTAAAAATTGTTCCCAGTGTGTGTAGGATAGTGTTAATATGCGGTGATCGCTGATCGACACAGACTCAGAGGGCCGAAGGGCCTGTTTCCGCGCTGCATCTCTAAACTAACCTAAACAAATTGTTCACACTGTAAAATGTAGGTTTGCAAATGATTTATACCTCCAATACTGGGTTTGAGAATAGATTTCCAAGAACTCAGCCTTAATGAACTTCCAGAAAATTAGTCTACACAAAATGGGAAGTGCTTCCATCAATTTGTCTGTGAAATGAGTATGCACAGCCAAAATCTCCATTCTTCATGTCGTTTGACAGTGGGACTCTCCAATGCAGAAGAGTTTATTTCTACTCTTTGTGAAAAAACGACAAAAAGGGAGAAAAGTAATTTAGCAAATTATCAGTTACCAGAAATCTAGTTGACTACTATCCCTATCCCTAAAATAATTCATAAAAATTATCTTCCATTAATTGGCTGCCAGTAGAATCAACAAGTGGAATGAACCGAGCACTAACACAAAGACTATGGTGTAGCTATCCTCTAGCTATAACAATTGCATATTTGTATGATCATTTGCACTTGGACTATTGGAGTAATATTATTTGCACATTCATATCATGTAAATGTAAACATGAACTTACAGTGCTCTCCATAATGTTTGCGACAAAGACCCATCATTTATTATTTGTAATATTTCCTCTGTACTCTACAATTTGAGATTTGTAATAGAAAAAAAATCACATGTGGTTAAAGTGCACATTGTTAGATTTTAATAAAGGCCATTTTTATACATTTTGGTTTTCCATGTAGAAATTACAGCAGTGTTTATACATAGTCCCCACATTTCAGGGCACCATTATGTTTGGGACTCAGCAATGTCATGCAAATGAATGTAGTCATGTTTAGTATTTTGTTGCATGTCCTTTGCATGCAATGACTGCTTGAAGTCTGCAATTCATGGACATCACCAGTTGCTGGGTGTCGTCTTTGGTGATGCTCTGCCAGGCCTGTATTGCAGTCATCTTTAGCTTATGCTTGTTAGTCCCCTTCAATTCTCTCTTCAGCATATAAAAGGCAAGCTGAATTGGGTTCAGATCAGGTGATTGACTTGGCCACTCAAGAATTGAATTTTTTTAGCTTTGAAAAACTCCTTTGTTGCTTTAGCAGTATGTTTAGGAACATCTTTTTCACACAGAGAGTGGTGGGTCTCTGGAATTCTCTGCCACAGAGGGTAGTTGAGGCCAGTTCATTGGATATATTTAAGAGGGAGTTAGATGTGGCCCTTGTGGCTAAGGGAATCAGAGGGTATGGAGAGAAGGCAGGTACGGGATACTGAGTTGGATGATCAGCCATGATCATATTGAATGGCGGTGCAGGCTCGAAGGGCCGAATGGCCTATTCCTGCACCTAATTTCTATGTTTCTATGTTTCTATCTTCTTGCTGTAGAATGAACTGACGGCCAATGCGTTTTGAGGCATTTGTTTGAACGAGCAGATAGGATGTGTCTATACACTTCAGAATTCATTATACTACTACCATCAGCAGTTGTATCATCAATGTAAATAAGTGAGCCAGTACTTTCAGCAGCCATACATGCCCAGGCCCTAACACTCCCACCACCTTGTTTCACAAATGTGGTGGTATGCTTTGGTTCTTGGGCAGTTCCTTCTCTCCTCTACACTTTGCTCTTGCCATCACTCTGATATAAGTTAATATTTGTCTCATCTGTCCACAAGACAAAAACTGTAACCCAGCCATCCAATTTTTGTGGCTAACCAGTGGTTTGCAGTGTAGCCTCTGGATTTCTGTTCATGAAGTCTTCTGCTGCTAGTGGTCATTGACAAATCCACACCTGACTCCTGAAGAGTATTTCTGATCTGACGGAGACGTGTTTGGGGATTTTTCTTTACTATAGAGAGAATTCCTCTTTCATCAGCTGTGGAGGTCTTCCTTGGCCTGCCAATCCCTTTGCAATTAGTAAGCTCACCAGTGCTTTCTTTCTTCTTAATGATGTTCCAAACAGTTGAGTTTGGTAAGCCTAAGGTTTGGTTGATGTATCTAACAGTTTTATTCTTCTTTCTCAGTCTCATAATGGCTTCTTTGACTTTCATTGGCACAACCTCATGTTGTTAAACAGCAATAAAAGTTTCCAAAGGCGATGGAAAGACTGGAGGAAAGACTAGGTGCTGAGAGCTCTCTTATACCTGCATTAAGGAGACAATTAGTACCCACCTGAGCAATTACAAACGCCTGTGAAGCAATATGTCCCAAACATTATGGTGCCCTGAAATGGGGGGACTATGTATAAACATTGCTGTCATTTCTACATGGTGAAACCAAAATGCATAAAAATGGCCTTTATTAAAATCTGACAATGTGCACTTTAACCACATGTGATTTTTTTCAATTACAAATTATAGACTATAGAGGCAAATAAATAAATGATGGGTCTTTGTCCCAAACATTACGGAGGGCACTGTGGTACAAAGCTGGAGGCCTATAAATTCAACTCTTCAAAAAAAAGTGCTGCAGAGCTGAAATGGACACATACAGACACCAAGTTGCAGATGGAATGCAAGAGCAGAGCAGCCAAATGCTTATCATCCCAGATTTAGAGGCATACTCTTACGTAAGCTCTTGAACTCCAAGCTGCTCCATATTGAAATCCTCTTTCACACCCATTACCTTATAAAACCTCAATTACAAGCTACCCAACATGCCTTGCACTGCTTTCAATGTCACTTTTACTCACAACTTCTGAGCATCAAAATCCTTTCAGCCCACTTTTAACTTTTCTGATCACCAGTATATTAGGGAGGACTTTGCTGCTTGTATCCCACAAAATTCGACTCTTCGATTTCTCCATCAGCCCATGGGAACAGACAGACCATCCAAGCTCATGCTCCCCCAATGGTACTTGCATTGACTGTCTGCACTTACAGTCCTTACAACCTTACAGAGGCTCCTGTGGTAACGTCTTGCCAGTAGCACTAGCATTGGCTCAGGAGAATCTAAGTGGCCACCCTGAACATCCCTCTTATAAGAGATGTCACCGACCAGCTAAAGATGGATACAAATGCTGAAGTATCTCAGTGGATCAGGCAACATCTCTGGAGGAAAAGGATGGATGACTTTTTGGGTTGGAACCCTTCTTCAGTCTTGAAATAACCTATGACCCTCTTAGTAAAGTGGGAAACCAAGTTCATATCCTCAGGAATCACTAGTGCTCTCATTGTCAAGTAGCCAGAAGAGTGATGTTGATATCGTGCACTTGTGCCTTTAAGGGCTGGCGGATGATCGCTCAGCTGTACAGCTCAGCACTGGAAACCATGAGAAACCACACTTCTCAGTGATACCTGTTGTTTCTAACGTAGTGGGTAGTGAAGGAGTTTGTTTGAGATTACCAGAGGATCTTGATCAACTGGGAAAGTGAACTAAGAAATGGCAGATTGAATTTAACTCAGATAAGTGCAAAGTACTGATTAAGAAGGTATCAATGCAAGTATCAGTGGGCTTTTAATTTGTTGATATTCTAACACATTTTTATAACAAGTTACCAAATTTCTATCAGAAAAGCGTTACACCATCTTTTAACTTAGAAATAAGGCATACAACCAGTTAACATTGGATATTATCTCATAAAAATAACCATTAACCAAACAGCACAGAAAGACATACCAAACACATAGCATTAAAGTGGGGAAGAGGGCAAGAAAGAAACACATTCTCAAAAGCGTTATTCTAGCATGGATACTCCACAAAAGAAAAATTGCAGAAACAGGCCCTTTGACCCACCAAGTCCACTCCAACCAGTGATCCCCACACAGTAACACTATCCTCCAAACACTAGGGACAGTTTACAATTAAACCCGGCCAATTAACCTACAAACCAGTATGTCTTTGGAGTTTGGGCGGAAACCAGAGTCCCAGGAGAAAATGCACGAAGGTCATCAGGAGAACGTAAAAACTCCATACAGATGGCATCTGTAGTCAGGATCGAACCGGGGTCTCTGGCTATTCTACCACTGCGCAACTGTGCCGTCCCAGTTGTATTCAGAATCTTTTCCTTCACCCAGAAACAGGATTGCAGCTATTCTTTTTGCATCACTTAAATTTAGCACCAATGTCATTATTGGTCCTCCATGAAAAACAAATTGACCCATTTTTTCAAAGTGAAAAAATATTAAGTTACACCCACAATTACAAACTGAGGTAAAATGTGTGCACTTCCACAGCACGAGGCTTAATTTAACAGCTACTGACACTTGCTTTGCAAAGTATCAGCAAAGTATATCTGCGTTAAAGGCATACTCCCATGGCAGGCCGACAGCAGCACCACACAGAATCAGCCCTTTCATTCATTCATCAGGCACATATCTATACTAATCCCATTTACCAGCAATTGATGCTTAGCCTAGTATTGCTTGGCACTTCAAGTGCTCATTCACAGGCTACTTAAATGTTGTGAGATTAAGCTTCTCCACCAACTTCCCAGGCAGTGCATTCCAGATGACAACCCACCCTTGAATGAAATAACAACTCTTCCGTTGATCCCCTCTCAACCTCTTACTCCTATCCTTAAACTTATCTTCTTTCTATATGTAGATGACTCTGCCATGTGGACAGGTTTCCCCCTCTCTGCTCAATCCATGACACTCACATTTTTTTTATTTTTTACACCTTTACCAGGTACTCCATCACTCTCCCTCAAGAAAAACAAACCCAGTCTTTTTAGTCTCTCCTTATGATTGAAACATTCCACCCTAGGTAACATCTTGGCGAACCTCGTCAGCATCCTCTCCACTGCAAGTATGTCCTTCCCAGAGTTTAGTGGCCAGCAGTGCGAACAATATTCCAACTGTGGCTTAATCTATGTTTTATAATGTGCATGTTGTTCTTATTCTCCATGCCTTAACTAATGATGATAAGCATCTCATATGCCTTCTGCACCATCCTATCTACTCCTGCTGCCATCTTCAGGGATCTTGGGACTACTACACCAAGGTCTCTTTGTTCCCCAAGACCCTGCCATTCATTGTGATTGTCCGAACCAAGGGGGAGAAAGTGGCAACTGGGGAGATGGAGTCAGCTCCCACTCTAATTCATAGAGACAGATAAGTTATTTTCAATAAGATAGGTGCCAGGAGGGAGATCATACGTGCAGTTCTTTGATGATCATAACATCGAGCCTTACGCCATGGATCGTACAGATGCTATTTACTGAGAGATGCTGAGATTTACTGAGAGATACTGAGATAAATCACAGAGTGCCCCTTTCATTAAGTTTAAGAAGTTTGAATATGTACCAATCACATAATTGATGCAAAGTTACTGTTAATAATTAAAACATTTTCTTGGTTGAGAAAATGTTCCAAGTGTACTATTCTGCTTGAAGTCAGGTTTTGCATGGCTAGCGCCCAAAAAGCAATTGCTATGCAGCTCAATTTCTAGGCTCCTTATAATACAGGAGGTTCGAAACTATCTATACAGTTAGGATGTTAGGCACAATAAATTAATTACCTTTTATCTCAATACAGCCTACGACAAAATGCAAAACCACATGGCAAATATTTATTATTTTAATATTCTACAAATGGCTAGGACATAATTCAAATAAAAAGTATTTTCTTAGTTAAAAAATTGTTGAAAATGATAAATAATTTTGCTCAAAAACTACATATGGTTTTATTAAAAAAAGATCATGTATCTGGGTGTCATTTGATAGAATATTCACTATCCCAAATCAAGGAAACGGCCGATCAGCGATCCCGGTACACCAGCAGTATCCTACACACCAGGGACAATTTACAATTTTTACCGAAGCCAAACCTGTACGTCTTTGGAGTGTGGGAGGAAACCGGAGCACCCGGGGAAAACCCACGTGGACACGGGGAGATCATACAAATTCCATACAGCAAGCACCCATAGTCAGGATCGTATTCTGGTCTCTGGCGCTGTGAGGCAGAAACTCCACCGCTGTGCCACCCGTCATATTTTATTCGGAGTTCTTAAACCACAGTAGGCAATGAACGGCGTACTCTGTGGTTCACGCCTGAGGTTCTGTGACAAACTTCAGTTAAAATTAAGGAATATTGATTAAAGATGCTATACAACATAATTATTGGTATCAGATCAATGAAACTAGTTGTTGCAACTGTTAGCAAACAACTAATATACACCAGCAACTTTACGACAAAAGCACCATTAGCCGAAGGTAACAAATTGTGTTAGAATTATGTAATAGCTTCTGGCAACATAATCGCAATAAATCCAATTAACTATCTTCAACACAATTACCATCGCACTATGGTATCAAGGTTTCCAATGTACAACACATGCATTGCATATTATTTTAGGATTTGCATGGGAAATTGGGGTGGGAACACCAGTCCTTCTATCATTTCCTTATCCAAAAACCATACCTGGATGGAAAGCGATGTACTAGTACTATGTTCCACTTAGCACCGAATGCATGATGCTCATGATACTGTCTCCACTGTCGACTGTTGGCAAACAGGGAAAGGTGGGTATTGTGTGAGGTGGGATGCAAATGCACATTAAGTCATCATTGTACAATTTCTAGTTTCCTGTCAAAATCTGCACTGCACTACCAATAGCACCTTTATCTTTGGCCTCTTAATGTGTTCCAATGAAGCTCAATGTAAACTCAAGGTGTGCAATCTTATCTTCCAAACAGGCAGGTTATTGCTTCTGATTCAACACAACAGGTGAATAATTTCAGATAATCATTCCGATATTCCCACTTACGCCTTCTCTTGACACATCTTTTCTATCATTTTTGTTTGTTCCATAATCCCACTCTATTGCACTGCCACCTATTTTATCATTAGATCTAAAGCTGAAATTCATCCTATCATAAAACCCTTTCATTCTTTCCTTCTCTGCCAATTTTCCCCAACTCTGTCCTTGCTGAGGACCTATTTCATCGCCAATGCTCACGAATACTGATGAAAGATCACTGACTCTGCTTCTTGCTCCACAACTGCTGTTTGATCTGCCGAGTATTTACAGAATTTTCAGTGTAAAAACACTGTTCTCACTTCCTCCAGTTGTACCCGTTAAATGGAACCCAGAGAGTAACTCTCCGGGTAACGTACTGGGTTCTTTACCCAGAGAGTTGTGAATCTGTGGAATTCTCTGTCTCAGAAGGCAGTGGTGGCCAATTCTCTGGATGCTTTCAAGAGAGTGTTAGATAGAGCTCTTAAAGATAGCGGAGTCAGGTGATATGGTGAGAAGGCCGGAACGGGGTACTGATTGGGGATGGTCAGCCATGATCACAGTGAATGGCAGTGCTGGCTCGAAGGGCAAAATGGCCTACTCCTGAACCTATTGTTTATTTAAGTGAGGTGGGGTTGAGGGGAGGTTGTTTTTCTAGAAAACAGTCTGCAACACAATTTTTCATAATGTGAAACTGTGCAGGCATCAATAAATGTGAGTTGAAATAAAATACATTTGGTGGGCTTTTTATATATATTGGCTGGCAATTTGTGAGTTCCCTAAGGGCAAATTTCCATAACCTGATCGGCTGTGAAGCAGGGGTCATCTGTAACCTTCTTTGCAGCACAGGCTGGTTTGCACTGATGCTCGTCATAAACTACCATACATAGCATGAAGTTACACTCAGTGAGCACAGTTCAATCACAAAAATGTAATCACTCATTTTCAGGGACACAAATTTAGCTGCAAATGGAGGGGCGATTTTAAAAATAGATTTTTAAAACCAACCCTAGTCCACAGGGCAGATTTTTTTTTTTAAATCGCTTTCCCAATATGTGCTTTACCTATTGGAAGCACCAATTGCAAATTCAAACTAAAATGGCAATTGTGATTTTCCATCCATTGCTGGACTCCTGGCTCAAGTGTCTTCTACACATCAATAACCCTTGACAATAGTTGCTGACAATCTCTGCCGGGAATACTACAGACAAGCCTGATCTTGTCTACAACCAAGTCATTCCAGCAGAAATCCCTGTGCACAGAATGTGAATCTGGCTTGTCTACGGTCCAAAATTACCAAGGCTAAACATTACATCTATCCTTGCCCTGGCTAAGGTCAGCAAGCACTGGTTAATCTCAATGAACCATTGGAGGGAATACTGAATTATTGCATGGTGCTGCACATAGCATTTTAAACCGTGCAGTGGATAGAAAGACTGCAGCATCACCAGTACTGGGTTAATGACACTCTTTTATTTGTACAAAAGACCAATGTCATCTAATCTTGACTGTGACACCGTACTATTACCAATGATATATTTTATCCTACTTTTAACAATTCAAAGGAAATTTGAGAGTCTGATGCATTTCGAATAGACTCCAACTGATGATGACATTTAGATCTACAATTATCTTCAACCTGTCAACCAGCTCAAATGCAAGGGAAACAATTATAATTTTTCTCCTAAGCAAATGCCTAACAAGTTACAAAGCTAATGGGCACTTTTTCAACCTTCACACAATGCTGGACTGTCAGGCACAAGAGCTATAAGCAAAGGACACCACTTTTTAAGGAAGAAGTATAAGTATATGCATAAATCATCCAAATATTTCTCCCGGGCCTCCCAGTGGACATATAATGAGCATGAATAGGAGATACAGGGCAGAAGGCTGCTTACCTGATGCTCTGATTGCAGATAGTGCCCTTGTAATTAGGAATAATGGTAATTGGCCTATTTCACCTGCATTAAGAATATGTGGTAAAATGTTCCATTCTAATACATCAAGCAGGCATGCGGGAGCATTAACAAATCCTTTTTTCTTTACCACTGCCTGAATTGCACACAAATTCATGCATCATTCTTCAAAGTGGCACACATTCCAACTGTATAAGATGTAAGAACTATACATAAAGTGCAATCCGAGTTTTCGAAAATCAAGGGCATGTTAACACTTAGCGAGAGATTAAATTTATCAACCAGTGCAGCTGCATTTGTGCAATGTCACTAATGGAGTTAGACTCATGTTGGTAGATGAGAAGGTTTCAACGTGCATCTTAGAATAGGAGTTTTAGATTGCTAATTGCCAACATTTGTAACTGAATTGTTCTTGCCAAGGGATGGCAACAATGGAAGAGTAGCATTGGCATGAACATACAAAACAAAATCTGGGTGGCATGGTGCCACAGTGGTAGAGTTGGAGCCTTATGACACTTGCAGCGCCGAGTTCGATCCCGACTACGGGTGCTGTTTCCTCTTGACCGAGATCTTCAGTATCCTCCCACACTCCAAAGACCTACAGGTTTGTAGGTTAATTGGCTTGGTATATGCGTAAATGGTCCCTAGCAGTAGGATAGTGTTGATGTGTGGGGATTGCTGGTCGGTGCGGAATCGGTGGGCTGAGGGGCCTGTTTCCGCACTGTATCTCCAAACTAAAAGAAACTAAGCATGTCTTCATAAAACTCTTCTGGTCCACATTTCAAGGCCTATTTCTTATTCCTTTTCCGTTTAACCCTCTCATAACACAGGCTAGACACTGCAAACTTTATTCTATATTGGATTAAAAAAAAACTAATTGTTTATTCCCAATAACATTAAGCCAAGCATAGATATTTTTCAGCACATTTTTATCATTGGTTATCAGCATTAAAATTCCTTTATTTTTAAAAAACAAAATCAACTATTGACAATGCTTGCTGTGGTCTTTCCTCGAGCACCATAACTAACGGCAACATAACAATGCCATTATAAATATATAAAGGTGGGCCGAGTGGGGAATAATTTAATGGAGGTCAATGGTGAATAGATCACAGTATGTTGACAAAAAGCCCAAGTGCTCCCCAAAATGCAGGCCATTTTACACATGTTTGGCCCAGGACAACTGGGAAGAATGAACAGGGATGCAACTGTGTTTGAAAAGCATTGCAATACTTTGCATTGTTTGGTGACCAATGAATGATTAGGTAGACAAAAATGCTGGAGAAACTCAGCGGGTGAGGCAGCATCTATGGAGTGAAGGAAATAGGCAACGTTTCGGGCCGAAACCCCTTCTTCAGACTGATGTGGCCTGTTCCGGGTGTTATTGGGATTAGGTGGTATTGTGCATACATTAAACCACATGTTGGATAAACCAGTTTAGTGGGGGGAAAAATCCTTATCCATGTTCTCGAACGGTTTACTCACATAGTCAGTAACAGCTTGAGGTTAAAGGATGGGCACTGACTGTACTGCTGAGAAATAATATGAATGATGGGTCATTGTGGCTAATCTGCTCAAAAAAGCAACTCTTGGGATGTTACAGGGTCTCGGGCACAACAGTGGCTCAAAGCCAAGGCTGCAACTGCAAGTTCAGTCCAGCACCTGAGGTTAAGATCTTGGTAAAATGAAACTGTTGCTGTTACAACAATTCCCAACTGCATACATACTTAAGACAGATGAGGACTCCCTTAAGGGCCTGTCCCACTGCGGCGACATAATTGGCGAGTTTAAAAGAGTTTGCCCTCGACTCATACTTGCAGCTTGGTGGACACGAGGTCCTAGGAAGTCTTTGTAACTCTCCTTCATGCTTGAGAGTGGTCCCCGCATACTGAAGGCCTCAGCTATGCCGCGGCGTATTTTTCAACATGCTGAAAAATGCCCGCGAGTAAAAAAAATCTATATTTCTTTTACTCGTAGGTTTAGTCGAGGTAGGTCGTAGTAGGTCGTAATGGTATCGTAGGTAATCGAAGGGAGTCAAAGGTAAAGCTTGTTGAGATAAAAAAGGTAAGTAAACCGACCGGTAATGTTAAATGCCCGCTAAACTTTATTAAAAGTTGTCTGGCTTCTTAAAAGTGTCTCCACTCCTTCTTCCCCCCTTCTCCCCCCTTCTCCCCCCTTCTCTCCCCTTCTTTCCTGTTCATTGCGGGTGTGAATTTCAGACAGCGTTCCCCCGCTTTCCCTGGTCCCCGCCTTCACGATGTGTGTGTGTGTGTGTGTGTGTGTGTGTGTGTGTGTGTGTGTGTGTGTGTGTGTGTGTGTGTGTGTGTGTGTGTGTGTGCGTGTGTGTGTGTGTGTGTGCATGTGCGCACGCAGATGGTGGATCCGGCTCGTGGTTTCATCGCTGACGGTCGATCCAGCTCGAGGTTATTCAGACGAGTGCCCTCGAGCTTGAAGGTCGAAGACAGTCACTGAAAAGTCGCGTTAGTGGGACAGGCCCTTTACATTTGAAGAAATGGGTTGTTTTGAAGGTTCAGCAAATGGCAGTTTAGCATAAGGTGTGTGAGTTTAGATTACCCCGGGAATCACAGACCTACTGTCTGAAATAATGTAATGGCGTGAGAAAAGTCTTTTATCTGATATTTAAATCAATACCAGATAGGTGACAGCATCTGGCAGATAGAGGCACTGCTGTCAAACTGAATGGTTTACTCTATCTGATTGCAGCCTATCATGGGCTGAAATAAATAAATAACAACTTCAGTCTTAACAACTTTTCACATGCCTAGTATCTCAAAGGCAATGGTCCAGAATATCTTTGTGATGAGAGCTTGATCTAAAATCCAAAGACACTTCCATGGACCATTTATAAGAAGTAAATCTTACCAATTCATAATTGGACTGATATTGTAATCATGTCCAAAGATATCGATGCAGTTTTTGGATATTCACTTACCGCCTCCCTCCATGCTCCAATCATTACCCCTTTCCCCCCTGCCCTCTCGCTCTCCCATCCTCCGCCCCTTGCTCTTTCATCTACTACTCCCTTGCTACCCAATCCTCCATCTCCTGTCATATAACATGGAAACAGGTCCTTCAGCCCAACTTTCCCATGATGACCAACATGCTACACTAGTTCCACCTGCCTGCACCTGGCCCTCTAAATCTCTCCTATCCATGAATCTGTCCCAATACCTCTTATATGTTATGTTAATACCTGCCTCAACTACCTCCTTCGGCAGCTGGTTCCATAGACCCACCACCCTTTGTATAAAAATGTTACCCGTCAGCTACTTATTAAATCCATCCCCCATCACCTTAAACCTATGTCCTCTGGTTCTCGATTCCCTTACACTGGGCAAAATATACTGTGCATTTACCCTATCTATTCCTCTCATGATCTTGTACACCTCAACAAGATTACCCCATGTCCTCTGGCACTCCAAGGAATAAATCCTAGCCTACTCAACCTCTCCCTATAGCTCAGGCACTCAAGACCTGGCAATATCCTTGTAAGTCTTCTCTGAATCTTTTCTAGCTTGACACCATTTTTCCTATAACACGAACACCAAAACTGAACACGATACTCTAAATGTGGCCTCACCAATGTCTAATATAACTGCAACTTGACCTCCTAACTTCGATACTCAATATTCTGACTGATGAAGGCCAAAGTGCTGAAAGCCTTTTGGACCACCCTGTCTAGCTGTGAAGCCACTTTCAAGGAACTATGTATCTGCACTCCTAGATCCCTCTACTCTACAGCACTCTCCCAGGGCCCTGCTATTCACTGTGTAGGTCCTGCCCTTGTTAGACTTCCCACTCTGTGCCATTTGCTCCTCCTCTCTCCAACCGTATGTTCTTCCACCTTCCACCTCCATGCTTCAATCCCTTCCTCCACTCGCTCTGTTCACTGCACCATGTGGCAGGTCGACTGCCTCCACAAAGCCATCTCACATCTCTCTGATGGATCTTTTCCCCATTACCTCGAGTGCGTCTTACTCACCATTCTACTCGTCACATCTGTGACTTTGCCAACAATCTCAGCAAACCAGAAAATGTTTGCAGCGGTGGAGAAAAAAAGTTTCAAATGGATGATCTTTTATTCAAATTTAAAGGGTATTGACCTTAAGCATTAAATCTGTGTCCCTCTGTGCAAATGGTTTCTGCCATGCTGTATTTTTTAATATTTTAAATCACCAGCATCTACTGTCTTTTTTGCACATCTTCCATGTTACACGTACAAACATTTAAACATCCCTCTGATTATTGATGAGAAAGTTTCCTATTTGTTTGAATATCTAGTTAAAAGTCACAAGCCACTGGAATCCAGTGGAGCACATGTAACAGAGATAAACTGTCCATTCAGGAGGATACCCCAAAGGCAACACTTCAAGTCATTCAGAAAACATACCACAGCTAAGTGCCTTTTTTTAAAGCTGGTTGTTCACACCTTCCTCTCCAAGGGAAAACATTCCCCACTCCTTTAAGTCAGGAAGGCAGATACATTTTCTCCAAGTCAAGAGTCAAGAGTGTTTTATTGTTATATGTGCCATATAGAACAATGCAATTCTTACTTGCTGCAGCACAACAGAATATGTAAACATAGTAAACTGTAAACAATTTGATAAACGCCATCCCCAGTAAATACTGTGCTGAAGTGTCTGTTTTTTTTCTGGGAATCATAGAACATACAATAAAACAGCACAGGACTATGCCCTTTGGCCCACATCTGTGCCAAAAATGATGCCAATTTAAACTACGCATCTACCTTCACGCGGTTTATATCTCTAAATTCCCTGCCTGTTCTCGTTGCTGTCTAAATGCCTCTTAAACCTTGCTATCGTATCTGCTTCAATCACTCTCTCTGGCAGCACGTACCAGGCACCGTGCTCTTACTCTGTAAAAATAACGTCAGTATATATAAAATGTTTAAGAAAGAACTGCAGATGCTGAAAAAAATCGAAGGTAGACAAAAATGCAGGAGGAACTCAGTGGATGAGGTAGCATCTGTGGAGAGAAGGAATTGGCGACGTTTCTGGTCGAGACCCTTCTTCAGAGGTCTCGACCTGAAACATCGCCTATTCCTTCTCTCCATAGATGCTGCCTCACCCGCTGAGTTCCTCCAGCATTTTTCTCTACTGTCAGTATATATACTTCCTTTAAACTCGAGTGTTAGTGCATGGTAACATTAGGTAATGTGAACAGAATAAAGTAGGATTGGAATGAATGAGTGTTTAATGATGAGTGTGGACTGGGTGGGTTAACGGTGCTGTTTTTATGCTAATTGGGGCTCTATGACGGAGCAGGAGTGACACAGTGGTGTAGAAAGTAGAGCTGCTGCCTCACAGCTCCCGCAACTAGAGTTTGATCCTCACCTTCTGTGCTGTCCGTGTGGAGTCTGTCTGGCTATTCATGGTTTCAAGACCATGCCTGATTTTTGTTTTTAAAGATATATCAGTAATATCACCCAATGGGTAAAACTGTGGATCATGGAGTGGCACAGTGGCGCATTTGGTAGAGCTGCTGCCTCACAATGCCAGAGACCTAGATTCGATCCTGACCTTGGATGTTGTCTGTGTGGAGTTTGCACATTCTCCCTGTGACCGCAAAGGTTTCCCCCGGGCGCTTCGGTTTCTTCCCACGTCCCAAAGTTGTGCAGGTTAATCGGCCTCTGTAAATTGCCCCCAAATGTGTAGCAAGTGGATACAAAAGTGAGACAACATAGAACTGGTGTGCACGGGCGATCGATGGTCAGCATGAACTCAATGGCATGAAGGGCCTGTTTCCATGCTGTATCTTGCAATCAATCGACTAATAGTTTGTGACAAACACTGACCACTTTATTTAATCTTTCGTGTTTGCATGAATAGCATAGGTCATATACTGGTTATACCTTGGTTATGGAAATTATACACATTAACCATGGTAAACTAGGCATGAATCTTGGTACCTAAATTCGATAACTCTTGGTCTATGGCACACATCCCACAACCAATAAGTACTGTTCGAAATAGTCTCTAGATTTTCTTCCCAGCAGAGTTTTGTCCAAGGAAAATACTAACTTCAAATTTCAGGTAATCATTTATTTATGGAAATCCTGTCAAACAAAACAACTTCAATTTCACCGTACTATCCTCAAGCAAACAACCTAGGTGACAAGCTTGACGTCAAACTGATATCAAAGATGTGCACAAGCAGAATTTCAATGACTGAGATGAGGTATTTATTGCCTGATTTTTGGCAGATACCCAACATTAACAAGGAGTTTACTCTTTGAGTTACGGCTGTCATTGTCTGTTAATGCTAAACGTACTCAAGGAAGTTAACTTGACAAGGACAGAAGGGCAGTTAAGTATGACTTAAACAGAATGTTTTTTGACCGGATTGGACTAATGTGAACATTAGAATATGTGCAAGGCCATTTGAAGAGTTGGTATGCATCACTGACCAGGTATCAGGAATATAAGGTGACCTACATCAAACCACTGGGAAGGCCTCCAAAATGCAATGGAAAACTGGAGCCAAGGAAGACCACCTACTTAAGAAGCCAACAAATGGCAGAGGTCCAGCATTAAAAATAATTCAAATGTACCTCAACCCGAAGTGAAAGAGAAAGGAGAGATTGTTGGCTTCTCGTCCAAGAGTAAAATTGATTCTTCCTTTGACATTATCCATGGAAGAATCAATTTTACCAGGAGTCCCACAGAGACAAAACCAATTTGAAAAGCTACTGCTCATGAATCAGCCGTCCTTCTTACATAAACCAGGCTATGTACTTCATCCAGAATGTCAACAAGGGCTTATAATGAGAATATTAAAGAGAATAAGTAAGGCACATAATATCCAGAATACATAAGAAAACAAATGTAGAATATAAGCATGGAGAGTAATTTAGAATTTATAAAATCTGTTGGCATCATCAATGTTACTGATGCTCCATGTAGAAATGATCAGAATGGCATGACTCATGTGGAAGAAGATCCTTGATAAATATGGCACTGCCAAATTTTTGCTAGCTCAAGACTTGAATTCATTAGAAATTAAAAAGAATGGCAGGTGTACTTATTAACATCTAAAATTGCATTTTTTTTAACAGCATCGCGCTAGGCGGCACAGTGGCAGACAGGGTGGCATAGCGGTAGAGTTGCTGCCTTTCAGTGCTAGCGACCTGGATTCAATCTTGACAATGGGCACTGTGTGTACAGAGTATGTTTAAGAAGGAACTGCAGATGCGGAAAAATCAAAGGTAGATAAAAATGCTGGAGAAACTCAGCGGGAGAGGCAGCATCTATGGAGCGAGGAAATAGGTGACATTTCAGGTCGAGTCCCTTCTTAAGACTGCATGTACGTAATGTATGTAAAGAGTATGTAAGTTCTCCCTGTAACATCGTGTGTTTTCGCCGGGCGCTCCGGTTTCCTCCCACACTGCAAAGACGTACAGGTTTGAACGTTAATTGGATTTGAATAAATTGATAATTGTCCCTAGTGTGTAGGATGGTGCAAGTGAACGAGGAGATCTCTGGTCAGCGCGGACTCGGTGGGCCGAAGGGCCTGTTTCCACGCTGTATCTCTGGTCTAAAGTCAGTACTGAATCTAGTAATGATGGGGTGAGGGGGATGGGAGAGATGCACTGCTTCTTAATAGGGGGCACTGCTGGTGCCCCTCACCAAAGACTCAGCACTGATATGACTGGAATTATCTGATTAGCTGCAACTGCCCAATTGTTCTACACTAAAAGAAAGCAAAAAGGTTAAGGCTGGTGCATTCAGGTAAGTTTTAATGGGGTGGCGAGTGATCCCTTTTGTCACATTATTGATGTTTTAAAGGTCTGGTACTTAGAAAGGATAAACCATGCTTCTTAACAAGAAGCACACTTAATCTTATACAATAGTTGTAACATTTCAATTCAAATACAAACATCTGGTAAAAATGGTTTGATTAGGTTTGATTGGCTGTTTCTTTCTGAATTTAATAGTTAGCTAAATTTGTTTGTACCCAGCTGTTTTCTAGAAATTAATTTTCAGCCCAGCTGGTTTTAATCAGAGAGGCCATTCGAGCCCTTCAGATATTGACAGATTTTTAAAAAAATGAATTTTCACATAGGAACGCAGAGTTGTAAGTATTAGTTACTTCCTACATACTTCAGGAGATAGCCACATACCTTTTGTTGTTCCAAAGTTACCAGTCACTTAATCTTTTAATGTGTAATAACTTAACTTGACCATTAAAACACGTTATTCTGATGTTGTCCAAAGTCAAGGAAGATCAACTGAGGGGAAACATGTAAAATCATTAAGCTGAAAAAAAAAGTAAAGCTTTGCTTCATTATTTGTCCGACCACGTGACATATGTGAAAAACTCCCTGGGAGTGGAGCACAGCTCAAAAAGATTTTAGAGCAAAACATTACAAAAATTTAGCAACCCTTCCCAAATAAATAAATATCTGCCCTTTTAAAAACGTTGGCTATGCATCCATGTCCTTTTGGAGTAAAGTATTGCGTAGCATTTCATGTGTTTTTCCCAGATTCATGTGTAAACTAGCTCAGTTCAAATTCTTGAGATTATGGCATGGAACTTTCAGTACAACTCACAGGGAGGCTATCTGCAAGCACAGAAATTCTACAGTACAAACAAGTTGTGCATGGAAATCCACAAATTGATGTTCAGAGGTATCCTGGTCCTTCAGAAGGCATGCATTTGCAGGCCTCCTTAAGGCTTTGGTTATAGAGTCTTACAGTGTGAAAACAGGTCTTTTAGCCCAGTTTGCCCACACTGGACATCTACACAAGTCCCACCTGCCTGCATTTGGCCAAAGTCCCTCGAAACCTGGCCTATCCACGTACCACTCGATAAATTAGATTAGTTTAGTTTAGAGATACAGCGCAGAAAAGGGCCCTTCAAGTCCACGCCAACCCGCGATCCCCACACACTAACATTATCCTACACTAACAAGGGACAAACCTGTACGTCTCTGAAGTGTGGGAGGAAACCGGATATCCCAGAGAAAACCCACGCAGGTTAGGGGGAAGGTGCAAACTCCGTATGGACAGGTACCTGTCGTCAGAATCGAACCAAGTCTCTGGCGTTGTAAAGCAGCAATTCTACCACTGTGCTGACCTTTCTAACCCAGAAGAGGTGTCAAGGTCTCATGGGAAGGAGCCTCTCTTTGCTAAACCAGATAATTATCCAAGTGTCAATTCTCCAGAAGTGTCTGCTTCTTTGACACTTTACATGTTGCTCTCAACATTTTTCCTTTTAATTTAGAGACTAACTCTGAAACTCTTTAGGCAGGACCTCTCTTCTCTCCTTTCACCATGTTGGTCATGGGTCTGTACTGCAAACCACAGTTGTAGCCAAGGTGAACAAGTATTGCATGTTTCCCGGATGCAGATTGGGATCGATCCTGTCTACGGTTGCTTGCCTGTACGGAGTTTGTATGTTATCCCCGTGACCTGCGTGGGTTTTCTCCGGGATCTCCACTTTCCTCCCACACGCCATAAACGTACAGGTTTGTAGATTAATTGGCTTGGTATAATTGTAAATTGTTCCTAGTATGTGTAGGATAGCGTTAGTGTGCAGTCTGCGCGGACTCGGTGGGCCAAAGGGCCTGTTTTCACACTGTATATCTAAACTAAACTAAACTAAGGATGCAGATCAGCTGCCTGGGCCTGAATGCAGGATTGGTGGGAGGCTGGGAGACCCAAGGCTCAACTAGGTTTACAAAAATGGTCTGGGGAACAGGGAATCTGGAAACATAAGTTCCTTGGGTCAGAGGATGTGGGGTGAGTACAAAATATTTTAGACTAATTGGTGCCTTAATTCAGGTCTTAAGAAAATCAAGTATCAAGGCCTTGGATTGCAAAGCTAAGGATGAGAGTCAAGAGTGTTTTATTGTCATATGTCCCAGATAGAACAATTAAATTCTTACTTGCAGCAGCACAACAGAATATTTAAACATAGCACACTGTAAGCATTGCAGTGCGGAAAGCATTCGGACAAGGAATTGGGTTGGGTGGGTTTTGTTCATCTGTGGCTTCAGATGGTCACTGAGTTAGAATGGGTGTAGGTAAAAATCAGAGACACTTCCGTCCACTGAGGACCTGGATTTGAAAGGACTGACAAAGCTGGAGTCATTTGAGGTGTGTTCATTATGACACTGGGGATTGTAATAGAGAAGTGTTGGTTTGAGTTTACAGCGATCCAAAATTCAACATAGTGGTGTAAAGCCGTGGTTGGCCTGGTGATGACTAAAGATCAGACAACTAGGTCTAAATTCCTCCGCAATGATAGATAATGATTACCGCACGGCAAATGAGTTCTGGAATTGATGGATGCTCTGATTGTCAAGAGAGCAAGGGTGACTCATCTCATAAAGTGTCCAGTCAAACTCCTGGAGTGACATAAAAATATCTCAGAGTGGTTATTGCCATGTTTTACTCCTGAAGGAAATATATTTTTAATACTGTAAAAGTGGATAGAATATCTTGGGATATCTATCCAAATCTCACACATCATTAGTTAAAGTGTGTCTATCAGTATCCCGCCTACTTATTTAATCTGCACACTTATGAAACAATTAGTTTGTTTTTATATACCAAACACAAGGACGTTGCATAATTTTAGAGCTAACAAAATCCTGTCAATAAATGAAAATTAGGCACCAGATGGAAACAGATGGAAACAATTATACAAAAGAGAAATAAAATCCCAATTGATTCACACTCCTTGAATAACAACATTACACTGGAAAATTCAATTTTGCTATAATATTCCTTATGTTTAATTTTCCTTTCATTGTTCCTCTGAAGATTTCTCATGTCACAGGAACCATAGTATCCATACCCAGACTTCTCAAAAAATGGTGTCCAACATGCTGAAGAGTCACTTTTTCGACATTTTCGACATTGAATTATTCTTGAAATATACCAACGGGTTAAAAGACGACAGCCTGGAGATTATTACATCTGTCATTTAATAACCCGTAACAATAATGATTTATGTTCTAATATTATGACAGAATTAATGTCTAATGTAAACCTCCTTTTCAAAACAAGAGTGGTTGTAATCTAAAGCATTCAATAGGAAAAGGCAGCAGGAAGGCTCCTGACTGTCCATCAGTTTGAAGTGGACTCCTCACCATGGGGTTCGTTCAGCAAAATTTTCCTGCACTTGGCAAAAAGGCATTTTCAGCTATTTTAATGGTCTCATTGCCTCCTATACAGGCAACATTGTGACTACCGTCTTGGCCATTTTACCTGGCCTGGGAAAATAATGCTTCAAAGGTGTGCAACACTTAAACTGTAGCCATAGCAATGACGGTGTAAAATGCACTCCTCTGGTAGCTCCTATTCTTCCTTGTATGCAGAAGCAGTTATTTAATGTACTATAACTTCGAGTGACATCTGCGCGCTGTCAAATGTTATTTTATCCAGATGATACACTCAAAAAAGGTAGTACCCTTTTTGTTGGCCAATATAGTCTAAATTTTTAAAATGGAAACTTGTGCATCATTCTCTTCTGCTTATTTGAGCCTGTCAAACTGTTCAGGGTATTACAAATAAACTTAATTGAATATGACAAATCAAATATGACAACTGTTGTGTTGTGGAATTCAGTTAAGACGAAACGAACCATCATCTGAACTGAACTGTCAGAAAAAAAAAGCCGTGCGGGTGTCTACAGGGAATGGACATCTGGTTTTGAGGAATGCCCTGATTTACAAAGGCTGGATAATGCATGTCCCTATAGCCGAGGTAAAGCAGACTCACGAGTTCCTGGGAGGCATAGATTATACTGCAAGTAGAGTTGAATAATTTCTAACTTTTGTCCCCTCTGGCAGCCTATTTTATGACAATATGGACGAGGTTGGATTTTTTGACAGTTTGTATTTTGCAATGAATTGACATTTCATTCTTAATTGCTGCTTGTTGAGCATATTACTTGGAAGAAGTACCATAAATATCAACATTAAATGATTGTATATGTTTTTCAATCAGAGATGGATGATCAGATATTACATTTCAATGTTAATTAACTGACATGAGTTTATAGTTTGAGACTCAATGTGACCTCTGAGTTTAACATTTCAGAACTGAATCTGGTCAATTTTTTTCTTTTACTAAACTTGTATGTCTCACTTTGTTGAATACTGCAATAAGATCATTTATATCTCTCCAGTGAACCTGGAGGTAGAATGCTCTGTATATGGACGTATTCATACAAGGCGACAACAGGCCTAATTACCTAATGAGATGCTCTTGGCAAGCATCAACATATCCAGTGAGGTACTAGTGAGCCAAGGATGTAATAAAAACACCCCTAAAGTTCTCAGTCCTGTTCCAAATCCCCCTCCCCTCAGGCAAGAGGTACAGAAGTGTTAAATGCACACCTCCAGATTCAGAGAGAGTTTCTTCCCAGCTGAGATCAGGCAACTGAACCATCCTATCAACAACTCGAGAAAGATCTTGAGCTACCATCTACCTCGCTGGAGACCCTTGGGCTACCTTTTGCAGACTTTACTGGACCTAATCTTGCACTATTCCCATTATCATGGATCTGTAAACTGTGGATGGCTCGATTGTAGTAATGTATAGTCGTTCTGCTGACTGGTTAGCATGCAACAGAAGCTTTTCGCTGTACCTCAGTACACATGACAATAAACTAAACTAATATTGTAAAGAATATTCCTCACAGAATCTTCATTGATTCCCTTTATGATTTCACATACTTATTTTTTTTTTCTGTTGCTTGTTTCTAGCCAGCAAGGAAATCCTTTCTTAATCCAATTATCCCAAAATTTAGCCTAATTGTCCTTTCTATGAAACATTATGCTGTTTATTTGGAGACAGAAGAGATACAGATACTAGAATTTTGAGAAAAACACAAACTGCTCAGTGGTTCAGGCAACATGCCCCCTCAGTGGGGGGGACTGGGCGGATAACATTTTGGGTTTAGACGGATTTCATCGTCTGAAGGCAAGCTGGAGTAAACCTATTCCTTTTCTCCAGTGATGCTGCCTGACCCACTGAGTTACCCCAGCATTTTATGTTGGTTTAACCAACATCTGCAGTTCCTCCTTAAACAGTTTGAAGAAGAATCCGACAGGAAACATCGACTATCCATATCTCACCACAGATGCTGCCTGACCTGCTGAGTTCCTCCAGCAGTTTGTTTTTGACTGCTGCTTAATTGCTTGGTTGTTCAGCCGCTACAATACAACACTTCACAGTGTGTTAGTGAAAACTAACAGAATAAATCATTTTCTCACACTTTGATTAAGATACGGCTTGATAGAATCCAAGAGTTATCTACCCCACATTGTGGAAAACTTTAAATATTCTATTAACAATTACAACAATATTTATAGTATCAAAGCAAATTAAGATATCAGTGTTGGATATCACCATACTATTATTTCTGCTTTTTTTTTTCCAAAAGTCCACTGCTGGACAACCTGATGACACCACTAAGAGAATAGTGATCTGGAAGAGTTACTGAATTTGACAGCATGTCACGACTGGATTAAGATCAGGAGAGATATATAGCAATAAACCTGAGGTGTTTATGCAAGTGTGCCATTTCATTTCTATATATGTTCGTCTCTTTACTTACTGTTGGATTTAGTTAATCTTTGCAGATTGTCTGGACAGTTGATGTTAGCAGAACCTATCAGTTCTAACAAAAATATT
The DNA here is from genome assembly GCA_963514005.1 of Raja brachyura. Next base: position 15,327,242 of record OY740802.1, read on the forward strand.
TAAAATTAAAATGGATTTCTTAAAAAAACTCTTAATAACTCCCTCCAACTGTTTGATCATCCTTTCAACCACAGATAAGAATGCCAAAACATGACTGAAGGTGTACCAATATCATTTTGGATACTTTGCAATGCCTAATTTAACTGAAGATTCTTGCACTTGACCAAGAAGATGACCACAAATACTATGCAGTTAACAAGTTGAGATGAATGCTCTAAAGTGTGTTTGTAGCTGGTTTCCCCTTTCTCTCTACCACACACTTTCTTGTACTGTTGCATTGAACAATGTAGATTGGGTCCTTCATCACATTAAAAAATTGGAGTGATTTGTTAGCTTTGACTCTCAACCCTAAATCTAGTCACACAATAATTCATATGTGCTTTCAGCTGTGTGTACCAGTTAGCTATCAAAAGTGAAAAACAAGCAAGATCAACAAGAACAAAATAGCACGTGTACTCCCTGCATTCCCTCCCCACCTAAGACCGCAGGGGCCATTTTGAAACCACAACCCAGCTATTTTTATTTGGAATATTAGATGTCTTTATTTGTTATATACCTGTAAACATACACTGCTAGAGTCAATTAAGACCAATCCAATGAAATGAATGATAGTGCATGAATTCTTGACTGCCAAAGGACTAGGTAACCATCAATTCCAAAGTCATGATAACTTTAGACTAACCACTCTCCCAAATCTGCTCCTCCATCCAGAAATACTAATAGATATTTTACCGGCTGCAATATAACAAGGATGTGCCCCAGTATACATAAAATATACTGTGGCACGGTTTAATGAAGCTTTTGCAATAACCTACAATAAGCAATGCATTCCTTGAGATGTCACTTGACTATCCCTCATCAATCCTTATATCAGTGCCTTACCAGTTCTGCGAACCCACATCATCCTCAACTGGAGAGAGCACTTTTCATAACTTGTGGCACAAAATGTCCGAATGTATGTACCTTGTCTCCCAAAAGGCAGCAAAACCAATTTGGCCATCAAAATATTCTCAATCAAAAGCAAAGTGATGAAAGGCATTATTCGTAATGATGACACCTGACACATGAAGAATATATTGTTGGTATCCATTTACTTTTATTAGCAAAGTTCAGCTCTGAACTCCGGGACAACACACTAGGCAGGGTTCGTAGAGCCACTTCCTAACAGCTCCAGAGAACCACGTTAACTCCTGACTTCAAAGGTAGACACAAAATGCTGGAGTAACTCAGCGGGTGAGGCAGCATCTATGGAGAGAATGAATAGGCAACGCTGAGTTACTCCAGCACTTTGTATCTACCTTCGATTCACCAGCATCTGCAGTTCTTTCTTAAACAACTCCTGACTTCACTTGCTCTCTGTGGGAAGACCGTATGGGTTTCCCCAGGATTCTCCAGTTTCTTCCCACATTCCAAAGTCATGCAGGGCGTTAGGCTATTTAGCTGCTATGAATAGGTATATAAGTCAATGCAAGAATTAGGGACGGTGGGGGTGGAGGGAGTCAACGATATTTTGGGGAGAATTAAAGAATGGGATTAATGCAAGATTATTGTAAATGGATAGTTGATAGTCATGTGGACTTAATGATCTGAAGGGTCATTTTTCGTGTAACATATCTTCATGACTCTCTGATTCTGACCTAAGTACAGCTTTGAGTCAGTCAAATTAATGATAGACCATGAATTCTTGTCTGACAACGGACTGGGTTTTAAAAAAAAGTGACATTGGCAAGTGAGATGAGGGTGGCTGCTGTAGATAGACAGGGTAATGTTTGACCAAGTATAGTGTTCATGGTGTATCACTGGTTAAGGAATCATGCAGCAAGGACTGGTACAAATAAAGTCAATAGGAATTGAGGGGCGAACATCACCCACAAGAAGATGCTGCAGCAACTTACTGATCCCTTCAGAGGCGTCTCCTAACATATAACTATCTTGGAGATCAAACTGAACAGTTTTCCATCCCATTCTCAATCTCAATGTGGAAATATGTCTACGTACCTTAGTCGTCATTGCAAAAAGGTCAGATTAATCCCTGCCTATCAACCCTACTGGGCTAACTTCACTATAAGGAGTGCAACAATTCAAAAAGTCATTACTACTTACTCAAAGGCAAATAAGAATGATCCACAAATGCAGATCTTGCCAGCAACATGGTCTGCACAAATAAAAATAATTTATAGTCAGAAAGGTGTTTGCAATGAGTTATCACGTAAGATAATGAGGTGAATTACAACTTTCTGGCAGGGTGACCAGCAATTTCCCTCTATGCCACCAGTCCCTACGTGCATTAGCGTCAAATGACAATATCACTTTTACTGCAGCACAGGGAAGAGCATGCGAGGCAACATAGTGCAAAGGAAAAATTAAAGTTCAGATTGGGCAGGAATTATGCAGAACTCAGCACATCACAGGGCTATGTCACCTGAATACTTCGATTCCCTCAGGAACTAAACCAACAAAAGCCTCTGAAGGATGTTATTTACCTGAAGCTTGTACAATCTCTTTGCAGGTTCCCACCCTTACCGCACTAATATAATCAAAATCAACTTTGCTGGATACGATCTTGTATTTCATCGACAAGGAACACTAATAAAGTCACCATGCAGATACCAAAATCAGCCTGAACAATAAACCTAAGCAGTAAGATTTAGAGCATTAGCATTGGCTTGTAATTAGGACAGGTGAAAGTTTGATGCAGTGACCTACTCTAGGACTCACCCTTACAATTTGTCAGACTAAAAAGTATGGACAATGCCCAATGGGTTGGGGTCATGACCATTCTAGAGCAGGAGCAGATTATGTTGGATGCAACATTTCTTGCTTTAGATACCAGGACAGGAATTGGTAAAAATCTGTTTGTTGGTTGATTGAGATATAATTAGTCGTACTTTCACACCTAAACCTTCATTTTCTGGCCTTCACATGCAGAGGGCTAAATTGAAATGTGATAAGTTTGTAACTGTGGATAAGATTCCATGGACCACATTAAGAGTTCAGCAATAAGTTCAGGACACCACACTTAGATTTACCAGAATAATGGCAACTCTTAAGGGCCTGTCCCACCTGGCGATTTTTTCGGCGACTTTCGGCATCATTGACTGACGTATCAGATCACCGAAAAATTTGCGGCATGATGCTGCGGTGCCGTGGCGTGATGACATATGACGTGCGGTGTTTTTTCAAGTTGCAACATTTTTTTGTCGCTGCTGGATTTTGAAATGTTCAAAATCTTTTGGCGACACTGATATGACGCTAAAAAAAAATCGGCAAGTGGGACAGGCCCGTGGGATAGGGGAGACTAAAACTAGGATTCAGTAGCAAGAGAAGATTACAAACATAGGATTGTATTCTCTGCAACTATGAATGTTATGGGTTGATTTTGTTTAAACCTTTCGAAATATAGATAAAACAGAGGATAAAAGAGAGAACAAAATATTTCCAATGATTGGAGAAACAAGGGCTAAGTTCATGATCTAACAATTAGAACCCGTTATTTAGGGAACATAGACATAAAAGACCTCTACATACAAACAGTTGCAAGATTAGGATAATTTATGATAATTGAAATGATAATTGATGATAATGAAAATCTAAATTGAAAAACAAAAAATAATGGAAGATCTATTTTAGATTCTTCAATTCTGACTTTTCTTCAATTCTGTTTCTCTCCCCACAGATATGGCCTGACCTACTGAGTAGTTCCAGATTTTCCATTTTTATTTTATAATTGATGTTAAATCAGCTGTTAATTATACATCCAAGATTCATAAATCTTTGAAAACTAATGACATTAACATACTCCTCGTAAATTTTCTTACAAAAATAAGGACAAGGTGAGCTTATGGAATTAGCTGATAGATCTGCGGTGATATCATTAAATGATAGACTAGATTGAGAGGCACAATAGCCCGCTTGTGCTGTTACATTTCTATTTTCATTTCTACCTCGAAACGACTTTACCATCGGGCAATCTTGGCCAAGTACCTATGCTTCTTCCGCTCTACATCAGGGCCATCTTGTTGCAGAACCAGGCCTTAAGATTCATCACCGAAAACACAGCACAGATGGTGCCTCTTTGTGCCTGTGCCAATTCCAGTTCTTCAGCTGTAGCTGTCTAATCCCATTCCTATGTTCTTTCCCCATATCCCTACAGAGCACATACATTACACTGCGCATCATCATGTCAATCATATTATGTGCACAGTTTTGATAAATATCTCACAAGATAATTTACTTAATACATAATGTCCTTTTAAATAGTGTAATTGACATAGGATTGCTCTAGTATGTGTAGCCATAATGCATATATTCAAAAGGTGTACAAGGTGATGATGCATGGTGACTACAAAAACCATACCACTCATTTTAAACATATGTAAGGAACTTCAGCTATTCCCCATATGAAATAGTGTAATAACGTATTTAAATTCTATTGATTGCACTACTTGTATACAAGATTGGAAAAGTCTGGCTTAGTAATTGCTGGACTTTAATGGGCAGAATCAGGAATGAATTACAATGCAGAATTATGAGCGGAAGGTCTCCTCAAAGTGGGTCATGCAACAAAAACAAAATCTAGAGAAATTCCACCGAGTCCTTAAAGGGAGCAATATGACCTGTGTAAGGGCACCCCTTAGGATAGTCAGACTATAAACCATGCCCTTTTTGATAATAATTTGGTAAAACTATTTTTCCATCCATTATTTGAAAAGCATTGTAAAAGTCAGTGAGCACAAATATTTTGACCCATGAAGCCTGTTCCTTGCAAAGATTGGTTATAACATAGTTAATACTAGATGAGTTTTCCATTCATTTAACTGAGTAAAGAATAAAACAATCAAGACACTGTGATGTTTTTCCACTCCCATGCATTTTCACCATTAAACCCTGACTCGAGGACATTTACCCCATTTGTCTACTCCTGTGAAACTTGCTCCCCTATCCGCTTAGGCTATTGAAACTCCACAGTATTTAGTTATCCACATATCTTCATTACTCAATCAAACCCAAGCTCTTTTCAACAAACTGCCATGTACAGTCTTATCATACAAGGAGTCAAGATAAATCCCTTAAAAAAAAAGGTTAAAATAACTTGAAACAAACAAACAATTAATGAGAATGAGTTTGTTCTGAAGATTATATTCATTTGATTTTTTTGAGAAATATTTAAATTCTGGGAATGTTTTCCTTCCTGGTCTGTGCATGTTTAAGTTCTGCTTGTTAATATTTCAACTCTTTGTTTAAATTGGTTGAAGAAAGGCCTTTAAAACAGAGTGCACTGAACAATCAAAACCCTGGATTCAGACGAGACTAATTTGATTTTACTCCTGGAGTACTCCAACAAAATGGTAGTCTGGTAAACAAAAACACGCAATGACATGTACCACATTTATACGCACGACACAAGTCAATTTCAAACTGGAGTCAACTTTATTTTGATGCACATCAAATTAACTTAACAGCATTTACAAGCTGCCACTTTTGCCTGCATTCACAAATAGAAATATGCTTGCACTTGACTCAAACAGTTCACATGCATCAGAGAAGACAACTTGAAAGAAAAGAAACACATATCAGGAATGAACATGTTATCTTTGTGGATTAAATTTGATGCACGATGCACTTATATTGAGGAAAGCTGGATTTAATTTAACCCGACACGATTTCAACGTTATTACATGCTTGCAATGCTATGAGTTACAATTTTCTTAATTAAAAATGCAAAAAATGTCTGCCATGTAATAGGTACATTCTTTTATCACTTGCCAGAATCATAGACATCTAGAGTGAATGACTGGTGAAGACAGTATTCACTCTAAAATGCAACCATCAAGAACATTTTATGAAACACAGCAGCAATGAGATTTTACTGTCAAGCTTTACACAACTACATCAGAGTTTTTATACTGCGATGGACTCGTCAATGATTTTCGAAAATAAAGAACAAAAGTTAACTTGCAGTGAGTGTCACATCTGATAAGACTTTTAACAGCAAAACAATGTGTAAATAAATATTTTACAAACACCAGAGCGATCCATGGCTCTTAAACATTGATACTGAAATGTTTCACGTAGGCATGTTAGAGCCTTGTTGTGTGTGCGCGTATGAGTGTGTGAGTGAGTATGTGTGTGTTTATGTGTGTGCACACCGCGCGTGTGTAAATGCACATGGCATTGTGTGCTTTAATGAGCCCTTCTATCTACATTTGGCAGCTGGACCTTCCAGCGGTGTCATTGTTTTTGCCTTTCACCATGCCTTTCACAAACATCATAGTTGCATTTCACTACATGGCCGATAATGGCTGGTGCGGTTTTGAATTTAGACAATAACGCATTAATACAAAAGAAGACACGCACTTCCTCAAAAGCTGCCCTTTCCCTGTAGGGTTACAATGCTCCTGAGGTTGAACATTTTTTTTTAAATGGAAAGTTTGCTAAATAGTTGCCCTTATCCTTTACTTCAGACAACTACTTTCTAGAATCTTCCACATGTAGGATTTACTTTTGAGGGGCTCCTTCTAAAAGTGAAGTACTTCTAAAGGGCCTGTCTTACTTTCCCGAGTTATTCACAAATTCTCCCAAGTTTTTCACATATTCTCCCAAGTTTTCCCCTTGATTCAAACTTGCAGAATGTTCGTAACGAGTCCGTAGGAGGCCGTAGGAGTCCGTGGATATATCGTAGCGGCTCGCTATGACAGCCGTAGGTACTCGGGGCTATATTTTTACTCGTGGACATTTTTGATCAGGCTGATGCCCCGAGTACCTACGGCTGGCATAACGAGCCGCTACGATATATCCACGGACTCCTATGGCCTCCTATGGACTCGTTACGAACATTCGGCCAGTTTGAATCAAGGGGAAAACTTGGGTGAATTTGTGAATAACTCGGGAGAATTCGTAAATAACTCGGGAAAGTGGGACAGGTCCTTAAATAAATGGAAGACATTGCTACCATGACAGGATATATGTTATTACTTTACCACAACAGATATGTGTACTTCTAAATCAACCTAACATAAATATATGAAAACAGGTTTGCAGACATCCAACAACTCCAGTTTGAAAACAATGTTTTAGTTCCATAATAGTATCAAACTTAAGACGACACTTAATTCTTTGGACAAAAGAGTACGTTTAATTAATCTCTTCAGTTTAGCCATGACACTGTAGAAAGGTAAATGCACATATAAATGGCAGTAACCCGAGTGAACCCAATCCGAACGTGTTCAAGAACAAAAACCCCCAAAAATTTGAAAGTAGTTGAGTGCATGAAATAAATGAACGCAATATTTTATGTATGAGCAGTAAGTGTGATATTTCTCATTGTTTTCATACTTTTTTATTTTAAATATATGTACAGGAAAGCATTCATATGTAAAGTTTATTAAAAAATATTAACCAAAAAAAAAAATCTTAATCAAACAGAACCTTAAAGCAAAATAGCCTTAATGCTAACCAAAAATGTCCCAAAATGCTTCATAGCCTATGAAGTACTTCTGAAGTGGATAGACAAAAATGCTGGAGAAACTCAGTGGGTGAGGCAGCATCTATGGAGCGAAGGAATAGGTGACGTTTCAGGTCGAGACCCTTCCTCAGATGCTGCCTCACCCGCTGAGTTCCTCCAGCATTTTTGTCTACCTCTGAAGTGAATATATTATTGTAATGTAGGGAAAAACGACTTAGTTTGCAGACAATTATATCCCCCAAACAGAAACATGATAATGGCAAGTTAATCTATTTAGCGATATTGGTTTTGGATAAACATGGGAGAATTTTTTTTCCTTCAAAATGGTAACATACACCCTCTTGCATCCAACTGAGAGAGAAAAAGAAAACTTTTACTAGATTGTTACTGAAAGAGGTCAGTTCAGACAGTGCAGCAATGCCCTAGAAAGTCAATGTAAATCTGTTTCAACATGGACAATTGATGAAAAGCGACGGAAGAAGACTTTAAATAATCTGAAATCAGATTATTGGGTATCACATCATCTGCTGCAGGATACCTACTGATATCTTCGGATAGTCTTTCACTTAAAAGGATGCCACTGAACTGCAAATTAAAAATGCACAGTTTGAACTAATTCTCAATGGATGTACATTGACTGTACAAAAGATATTTAACCTTGGTTTTGTGATGTTTCTCCAAAAGGTTACAAGGTTTGGGAGGCAGAGTCATGCAATAAATCAAACTATGGTCCCCTTGAGATGAATTACATGCTGAGGTTATTTTCACTATTAGAACCCACCTATATCAGGATATGTACGGTTCTGAAACAAGCTGCCAAAGAAAATAGTGGAAGCAGATATAATTACAGTATTTAAAAGGTGTTTGGACAGGTACTTGGATAGTGATACAGGAAAATGCAGGCCAATGGGATTAGCATGGATAGGCATCACAGTCGGCTGGCTGAAAGGGCCTGTTTCTGTGCTTTATGGCTCTACAATTCTGTAATTGTTTGTGAAGCAGAGCCCTAAGATATATTTGAACATACAAGTAATTTTCCTTAGCTACTGAATGCTACAAAAGAACTAAACAATTATTAGTTTAGAATGGAATTTACAAAGTAGTGAAGTCAACTCAAATGTTGATTCTTGCCCAAATAGTGCCCCCGTCTGTCTTCAGCCCTGTCAGAAGCCGCCAAAAGAGTCTATACGTTATTATGGGAGCCACAGGAGGGGGAACTGGGTTAATTTTTGTACGGAAAGTAGGTGTTATTTTTCTGCTATTGTTCAATATATGATCCGGGTCATAATCATATTTCTAAGCAAAACTTAGCCTTTGGATTTAAACACAGTGAAACCCACATCAACCCAAACTCCCTGCTGCTAGTTAATGCATTAGTACTGAGCACATCTGGAAAGGCAGTGTAGACTGCAACAACCAGACTCCCAAAAGCTTGTTCCCATGACATGCTTTCTTAAGCATGCATGCTCAGTTCAGTTCAGAAAAGAGACAGCCCCTGCCAGTTTAACTACACTAAAAGAAACATATCAAAACAAGTGCTGTGTTTCAGCATTTATTGCTTTGCTCACTAACAGCTAAATGTCCCTTTCCTTTCTTGTGAATGATCAGGTTACCTGCGATATTAATTGACTTTTCTCAGCATTATTTTAGAAAGCACAATAAACTTGAGACAAACCACTGTGCAAGATGTTTTTTTTCCTTGCGATGGGATTAGCTAAAATTTCAATTCTTATTTATAACCTCCAGCAGAAAATTGACTACACACACTGCCTGAGTCAACTGGGACTGCATAACATCAACTTGATTATATCAAATTAACTCAAACATAATTGCACTGCTTGACTAGCCATGGAACTTGTCAGCTATAAACCTGTCAAAAATCCATCAACTTTGCAGTTAAGTAGAAGCACAAAGCTTGGGTTCCAGAACTTGACATTTTTGGATCTCCGCCTAGTTGAGATGCTTTAGAATTAGCTTTTTTTGCTGTTCTCCATTTCCCTTTCTTAAGGTATGCAGACCAAATGAGGAAGCAAGGTAAATGCTGTCATTCTGAACAACAAATTTACAAAATGTGTATTAAAACCTCACTTGCAGGCATTGAAATTGAGATTCAAGTCGAATCTCAATCTCAATGCCTGCAAGTGAGTTTTTAATACACATTTTGTAAATGGTCACTAGAACAGGGGTCAGAAAAGCAAAAGAATAGTATCGATGAAAATAACCAAATCTTTTACTTTTGGAGAATTAAAAAATGAAGACATGAGAATTCAGTTGATAAATCAATTATAATAGAATTTATCTAATGGCAATTTTCTACAGGCTAATGTTACGACATTTCATAGACCAGAATAATTTATAGGTGCCAGGTTGCTGCACAGAATTATACAGTATTTTAACGCAGTTAACTTTTATGTGCTTTGAGGAAATTATTCATACCTAGGAGTGAAAACAGACTTGGCGTGTTACATGTCAAATCACCGCAGAACATCAATAATCGACATAAAAAGAGTGCTGGACTGTGCTGCTAAATTGGTGAGGTACGTCAGAAGATGCTGTAAATTCTTTGCTCTTAAAATTTTGCACATTACTACTTTCGCAATCACATAGGAAAAAACCACAACTAAATTCTGTACTATATACGCTATAGATTGGAATAAATCCAGAGCAGAAGCTGGACCCACTACTTAAAAATGTATTGTGAAAACAAGATTGGATGCGTAGTACTACGTGAGAGAGTATGAGCTGTTCTTCCAAAGCTGGCGTCTTATAGATTTTAAATGCTTCCAGTCGGACCAGTTGTAATTATGCAAATCGCCAATGTTATGTATAAATAGTACACTGCTGATTTCCATGACTGGGTGCCCTGGCGAGAAGTGGTATTTCCATACCCATAAATTACCCATCTGCCAAGGGTAGGACTGTTTGGGAAGCTTTGGACCCACAGCCCAATTTTACTGAGATTCATTGGAACAGATGGATCAGTGGAGCAAGATTTCCTGACGAGCTTTCACTTGTGAGCATTGTTTTTTTGGCCAGATGCACGATTAGGGAGTTAGCCCTTATACTGCAACATTGGAGGAAAACAGCATTCATTTTATCTGAAAAATTCATCGAAGCAAAATATTTAATTTTATCCCTGTCGCTGTGAAAAGAGAAAGAGTGGTTGTGCAGAATCTTGAGAATTTATAGAAATATTGAAATACCAATATGCTACCACAAGAAGTGGATTTTAATGAGTGTTCTTATAAGAAGAAAATGAAAAGAGGCAGAAAAGTTTTGGAACAGATTCTAGTAAACATAATTCAGTAGCTAGTGGGCATTAGCAGACGTAGATTGTGGGAAGGGGTGAAATGGGCAAAATGCCAGAGAAATTGAAACTTCAAAGAGTGTGAAGTTATAAAACTAGAGGAAATTAGACTGTTAGTATTGGATGGGTCTGTTGAGAAATTCAATACAGGGATTTGGGATTTTTAAACATTGGGCCATGCCAGTGTAGATCCATGAGTGTGGATGACTGTGCAGTACAAGGAGGGAGCAAATAAAAACAGAAAATGCAGGAAGCACTCACAGGTCCGGCAGCATCTGTGGAAAGAGAAAAAGAGTTAGCATTTTAAGGTTGAAGACTCCTCTTCGGAGGAAGCAAAATTTAGAATAGGAGTAGAGCGTAGAGGTTTACTGAATGGATTTTGGAAGATTTAAGTACAGTATAGAGGTGTCAACGATATCATCAGTCTGAAGAAGGGTCTCGATCCGAAACATCACCCATTCCTCCTCTCCAGAGATGCTGCCTGTCCCGCTGAGTTCATCCAGCATTTTGTGTCTATGTTGAACAATATGGCAGCAGTTAGAATAGAATAGTACAACACAAGAACACACCCTTCGGCCCATGATGTCCATGCTGAACATGATGCTAAATTAAACTAATCTCTTCTGTCCACCCACTAACCGACCCATCTACATTTATGTCCAAGTCATCTAAAAATGTGTGTATGAGTACTGATCTCTACAGAACGCCACTGGTTACAAACCTACTGCCAAAATGACACCTTCCAACCACTATGACCACACTAAGATATGATCTGCCCCATACAAAGCAATGTTGACTGTCCCTATTTAGCCTATTCCCTTCCAAATGAGAATAAATCCTAATGTAAAGAATCCTCTCAAATAGTTTACCTGTCACTGATATGATGCTCACCAGTCTATAATCTCCTAGATTATCTCCATTTACCTTCTTAAACAAGGATTCTGTTTAATCTGATTTGCCAGTAATATTTCACAGCCCATTTTGGCCCTCCTAAAGATAATTTCCTATATTATTAATATTCTAGAAACACCCTATTTGATTTCTTCTTCTGAAACCTTACATATGCTTCCTTATGTTTTTAAACAAAGTTTTCCAATCTTTCTCATTGTCCAAGGTCCCCTTACCTTGCCATCATTTTCCCTCCTCTTTATTGGAAGGCAGTGGTCCAGAAATCTGATCTGCTGGGTTTTAATCAATTCTCATTCAAATGTGAATTTATAACTGGTGTCCCCATTTAACTCCATAGCTCCTGTCTAATAATGTTGTAATTTGCCCTCCCCAATTTAGGTCCAGACATATCCTTATTCATACTATCTTAAAACTTAAACAGTTGTGATCACTATTCTCAAAATGCTCCCCCACTGAAACTCCAATCATTTGACCAGGTTAATTTCCCAATACAAGGTTCAGTATGGTCCCTCTAGTAGTTAGACTGCCTATATACTGTTTCAAGAAACCCATTTGGAACAAACCTAACACATTCTGCCCCATCTAAGGAAATCCCAGTCAATATTGGAGAGGTAAAAGTCATCCACTATGACAACCCTATTATATTTGCATTTTTTGATCTGTCTACATATGTCCCTCTATCTGCTGCTGGCTATTGGTAGGCTATTAATTGGATCATTAATGATACCTTTTCTTATTTTTGAGTTCTAACCTTATAGCTTCAGTGGATGAACCGTCCAATATGTCATCTCTGTGTGTAACCATGACATTCTCCCTGATTAATAATGCAACACATCCACGTCTTTTACTTCCTTCTCTGTCACACCTGGTATGGCACCATAGCAGAAGTGTTCATGTCACGGAGCTGGAAACTGGAAGTATCCTGAGCTAATTCTGCTACCACCATCATCTATTGCAACATGTGATGGCTCCCATTGATTGTCGCAGAAGCTTGCGCCCTTTTCAGGACGGACGATGACAGCGATGTCAACATTTGAAAGATGGAAGATGGACACAAGAGAAGACACCTGGTATGTTCCTCTTGCAACCAAATAATGAATGAATTAGTGGTTTATGTGGTGATATAACCAAAAAGGAAGGAGTTGGGGTTTGGGATGAAACTACATTGTTTAGAAGCTTATCCCCAAGTCAATAAAGTTTTAAGGCTCTGAGCAGCCCAAGGCAATAAGGATGGAAGCAAAGGATAATTACGTCACTTTTCTCAATAATAACTGATCACCAGAGAGGCAGTTTAACAATGCAGAGAAAATCACGAACTCAAAGAAGAAATTGAAAAATAGACCGGGGTTGTTGTAGAGCAGAGGGATCTAGGAGTGCAGTTACATAGACCCCTGAAGGTGATGTAAAAGGTAGATGGAGTGGTCAAGAAGGCATTCAGTTAGTCAGTGTACTGGGTATAGAAGTTGGGATGTTATGTTATAATTACACAACATGTTGGTGAGGCTGCATTTGGAGTAATGTGTTTAGTTTTGGTCACTCTCCCATAGGAAAAATGTTGCGAAGCTGGAAGGAGTGCAGAGAAGATTTACGAGGACATTACCAAGACTCATGGGCCTGCAACATAGAGAGAGATTGAGCACGCTGGGAAATTATTCCTTGGAACACAGGAGGCTGAAGGGTGATCTTGCTGAGGGTATATAAGATCACGAGGGGAATAGCTAGGGTGAATGCACCTAATATTTTACCCAGAATAGGGAAATCTAGGACCAGAGGATGAACATTTAAAGTGTGAGTTGAAAGATTTAATGGGAACTTGGGGGACAACGTTTTCACACAGAGGGTGGTGGGCATATGGGATGAGCTGCTGGAGGAGGTAGTTGAGGCAGGAACATAAAAACATGTAAAAGCATATGGACAGGTGCATGGATAGGAAAGCTTTCAACGGATAAGGCCCAAACGCAGATAGGTAGGACTGGCATAGATGGGACACCTTGGTTGGAATGGTCTAGTTGGGCCAAAGGGCTCAACAAAGGGTGGATTTGGAATTTGTTTATTTGGGGACTCCAGAGATAATATTTCAAGAATGGGAAGTGAATCCAAGTCTGCCAATGCTCTTTAGAGTGCTAGGCTACTTTAATTCTTTCCATTAGGTGCAAAAGTATACAATTCCCAAGGACAACCCATTGCACAAATTCCACAAGCTACTGAAGGTACTGGAACGATGTTCTGAGCACACTTTAAATAGTTAAGATAAATGAATTAGGGGGAAGTGGAATCTTGTACCGAATATGTTGAGGTTATTGGAGAGCATTAGATGACTAGAGCTTCCCATTAAAAGTAAGAGTCAATATTATTGATGTTGATTGAGATGCTATACAAAATAAAATCCATACGTACTGAAATTAAACCCCTATTTGTGTTGATAGAGTAACCCAGCGGGACAGGTAATATCTCTGGAGACAAGGAATGGGTGACGTTTCGGGTCGAGACCGTTCTTCAGACATCTGACGTCTCCCGTTTAAACTAGCATCTGCAGTTCCTCCCTACACTATTTGTCTGTGTCAGTGTGCAGTTCTTTGCCTTTGAAATTCTTTCCCCAGTCAATATACCAACGAATGAGAGGTGATTTTCAGGCAATAGATGTTAGTGGGGAAGAGGCTACAGTCTGAATCTCCTGAAGATGGATGAAAGCTGAAAATTAATGCAACTGTGACAAGAGGTTTGATGCAGACAAATGGAAATAATAAATGCTACTCAGAAAAGTTGCTATAGTGCAACTAAGGTCAACAGTTAATTGGTATATTTGGGAAGAGTCTTGGAATCAGCGCAGACTTGTCATTTAACACATCCGTTAGATTACTGTGAACCAGCAACTGAACACTGAAAGGAGAACATTGAACATTATTACTTCTGTAAAGACAGAAGATGTCAAGATTAAACTGTGTAATTCACTGGTCAAATTGTGCCAAATCTTGTACTCAGCTTAGGTCACAGTCTTAATGAAAATATTCAAGACATAGAAAAACTATGAGAGTAAGAAGGAAATAATGGAAAGCATATAATTATTTTGCTATGGAAGATGATAAAAAAATAAGACATTTTTTGTACAGAAATATACAGAAATGTGTGTGCCAATGATTTGAAACCCTATTCAGTGTTAGAGTAATACAGTGTGGAAACAGGCCATCCGGCCCAACCTTCCCACACCAACCAAGAGGCAAATTGGCAACCCATTAATAGAACACAACAGCTAATCACAATAAATTTACGGACGCTGTGGATGCGGAGAGGATCCTTACATTCACAGGACAGTTTAAATGGTCCTGAGGGTTGGATGATGGGAGTAAAGATTTTGAAAAACCAGCTGGATTTTCTTTGCATATATTAACTAGGATAGTCCAAACAACAACCCTCATCTGTATATATCTTGTCATTTTATGAAAAAACAAATGGAAAAAAATAGGACACATGTGAAACACATTGCCTGCTACGACGACATGTAAATGAAAATATCGATGCAGGGAAATTGAAATTAATCTACCTCTGGTGCACTAAGTGTCACTGCATGGAACACTAATGTCAGGTTAGAATCCTCGCAATAACATCCAAAACTTGGCCAAAAACATAATGGAAGCAGCTTTACAGTAGTTTACACCCAGAATTATGCATTAAACTGGGACCTACATGCAGTTGTACACAGCTTACAAGAATTTTCTACATCTCAATCAAAGGGCATCTTTCTTCAAAGAGACATTCACTGTTCTTAAAGGCACAGTCCATATTGCAGACAGGCAATAATGACACACAATCAAACTGCCACAGAGAGATAAGCTGTAGGAGAAAGAGGGATCCCTAAATTTGGTGAGAAAATTTGATCTTATTGGTGTGGTAAATGTCAGGAGGTGCCCCACCCCCCCAACTCCCCTTCCATGTCCCACTTCCTCCGCCAACCCATGCCAGAGGAGGCAGGAGAGTTGCTCGGGTTCACATAAGAAGAACCAAGCATGATGTACCTACTTTTGTCTTCTCCGTTTTTTGGCATCTCACTGGTGGAGCATAAAACAGACAAACCACTACCGTACAAAATACATTAAGGTGATCTGTAGACTATCAGAATCAGGTGGGGGAAGCTTTTTCAGCTTTGGTAAATTTACATCTGTAAACATATTGTTGATCAAACAAATCCAAGTAGGATGTGGTATCTCTGAAAACTCTCTGGCAGTGGTTTCTTCACTGATGGACATGTCCTTATCTCTTCCCCTGAGGTATCTGAATCCAGCTATGGCTATAATGAGGCCTCAACTGATAGCATGTTCAGAATGGCATTGCTACTTATGCAGCCATGGAAAGAATATCTCAACACTCAAATGGTGGATAAAACATTATCTTTCTGTTGTATTGCACTCTGTGGAATTGGTAGGTGTCTGAGCAGCCTGAATCAGCTCTGAAGCTGCAACCCAATCTTCACTGTTATCAGAATGTCCCTTTAAATAGTGAGAATGGCAACAAACACACCTATTTCACTCTTAGTCGATTTGAGTATTCCAGAGGACAAGTGGAGCCACAGTCTGCCCTGAGCCTAGAGAAGGATCTAATCTAATCTAGCACAAACCTGCAGGCTAAATGCACTTTTACCTAAAGGAAGCTAGGCAACTTTACCAACTTGTGTAGTTTCTTTAACATACATAATTGCACCAAATCCTGCATCAACTTAGCCAGTCATATGACTTCACAGCATTCACAAAACAATATCCACATTACAACAACAGTTATTAATGTGCTTCACTGGGACCAAAACATTTGGAAACATCGGGAGATGTGAAAGAAAATACCAAAACATATATTTTGCTTTCTTTGCTGGTCTAATCATTATTCAATGCTGAGCTAACTAAATATTAATTGGGCAAAATGGTGGAGATGCAGCTATTGGTGCAAGAAGATCTGGGCACCATTTATTCATGTTAGAAGTGCATTTGTACAGGCATTAGATCAGAAGATGATCAAACATGTTTGTGATCATTCTCCATATAACACGGAAATATAAATAATATATAATAGACAATAGGTGCAGGATTAGGCCATTCGGCTCTTCGAGCCAGCACCGCCATTCACTGTGATCATGGCTGATCATCCACAATCAGCACTCTGTTCCTACTTTCTCCCCATATCCCTTGACTCCGCTATCTTTAAGAGCTCTGATAGCTCTCTCTTGAAAGCATCCAGAGAGCCGGCCTCCACTGCACTCTGAGGCAGCGAATTTATAGAAATATAGAAACATAGAAACATATATTTGGGCCATGTTTTGTGGGCTACATGGTAAGTATATTGTTCTGAACAAAGTACAAAAATTAGTAAGAAAATGTCATATTCAACCCTTACTGCTTTGAAGTAACATAGCCTCAACCCCTCAAACTGGTTTCAAATCTAAATGCATGTTCAAGTGCATTTTGTAATGTATGCGAGGGCCAGAGGGGTGAACAGGAAGGACCAATTCATGTAACAGAGCGATGTAAACACATGAGGCATCAATTTAAAATAATTAGTGGATGATTAAAGGGGAGTTGAGGAAAGATGTTGTTCACCCAAAGCATGAAACAGGTCTGGAACTCGATGCCTAGAAAGGTGATGGAAACAAAACGCATAACACATTTAAAAAGAAGCTGATTGAGTACTTGAAGTGCCCTTGACTCTGAAAGCTACAGACTGGGATCTGAGCTGCAAGAGTAGACCAAGTAGCTATTTTTTTTACCCAGCATGAATGCAATGAGGTAAATAGTCTCTGGTGCTATTAGTTTCAATATATATTTCTGTGAAATAACTCACAAATTGGTAGTTTGTAAACTGGACATTCAAAATTGCTTATTCAAGTCAACAGTATATTTTGGGAACACATTTACGGTCACAAATAAAACGAACTCCCAACACCCTAGATTTAAATTTGCAGCTATAGTTCACATCAATGTGGACAAACATCTGATGAACTATATATGAAGAGAAGGTGTGGGTTCAAGCAATATTTCTGAGCTGGTAAAAACAAACAGAGGTGATGTGGTTATATGGTTGGCAATTCGCCCCAGATCCAAACGCGACATCAGGTTACCAGGAGCAGGTTGGTGTTGGTAGCCACTGCACAGGGATTGGGATAAAAAATAAAGACAAATGACCCAATATTCCGGGGTGGAAGATTGCAACCTTCACGCCCTGTTTCGACTAATGCAATCAACTCGACGTGCACAAACGGAAGATCAAATAGAACAAGTTGTCCAACAACTTTTGGCTGTGCACGCCACACGAAGGAAGAAGACTCAATATTCCCAATACTTATGCTATATTAGTGAATTTCAGGACACATAGCCTGACAAGGGGGAGGCAGTGGAATGATGCAAATAAATTTTGGAAAGGTGGAGTTGGGCATTATCGAAGTAGGTATGAAACTAAATGATTTTCACTTATGGACAGTACACTAATGAGAAATAGAAATGAGCCTAAGATAAGTAAATGAACCCCAAACTGCATTCAAATCTTCACCCAATAACTCAAAATGTATAAGAAAACAACTATGGGTGTCCAAGGCAAATCAATGGTTAATAATTGAAGATGGACACAAAATTCTGGAGTAACTCAGCGGGTCAGGCAGCATCTCCAATGAAAATGGAGAGGCGATGTTTCGGGTTGGGACCTTACTACAGAATAAGTACATAAATGAAGATGGACAAAGAGACGCTACACAACTGTTCAGCCTGTTCTCTGAACTGTATTTAAAAGAATGAAGGATTGCCCCACAGGATCCTGTGACTTATTTTAATGCACAGCTTTCATATAAATATGGCACTGAAAGTGAGAAACAGATGCTTTTGATTAAAATATAAGTCCTACCAAGGCAGCGCAATGTGGTCATTACCTATATACTTTTAATCAGCAAGCAGCATCTGTTTCTGATAGTAAATCATATAAAAGGCATATCTCCACTAATGTTATTTATAGGAAGGCTGAAGCATATATAAAATGCTGTAATTTTTTTTCGGTGCTATTAAGGTGCCCTTCAACAAATTACTTCACAAAATATTCCTAATTTTTCCCCCACTTTCTTCCACTTCTCTCAGTCAACCAAGAAGATGGAGAAATTCAAATAAAATTTGATCCATAACTATCGCCTGCTCCATTCTAAGAATTATCCTGCAGAAGTACCAATCTCATAGCAGTACACTGAGGGTAAGCTTGGGATTTGGACTCATGACTTATGAGCTTGTAGCCAAGGTCATTCATCATGGAACAAGTAAATTCTATTTAAAAACTACCATATTTTTGAACACTCACCCAATTGCAATGGCTCAACAGTGCTCTAATACTCTGCCATTGGAGATAGATTCTCTACAGATATTGTGTGGGAAAAACACTAATTACGGTGCTAACCCCATAAATGTCCTGTTGCTTCAAAGTTTCACTTCATACAGCCAGGCAGCACAAAACCTAAATGATATTGTGAAGTGAATTTGTCTACGGAATCATAACTCTAGCAGCCTGTTTTCTGGGCATGAAATGTTCAGATCACAAGAGCATAAATTTTGAATTAGTACCAGAAGCACAGGGAAGAGGTTAGAAGACTTCTGTCAGCACCAAAACTTCACTGCATTTGTTTTTATTCATTCCTGGGAAATGGAAATTGCTGATAATGCAAGTGATTTTGCTCATTGCTCATTCCTTGGGAAGTGGCAAGGAGACAGTTTCTGGAACATCTGCAATTCTTGAAGTGTACACACATTCACACAGCTGTTAGACAGGAAGCTCCAGAAATATATGACCTAGCAGCTACACAGCATCCTATTTCCTGGATAAATAGAATAGTGCATGATTTGAATAGAATTTACGGGTGGTTATAATCCCATTTTCCTACTGGCCATCTCGGTAGAAAAGTTGGGCAAGACAGGTGCTGTTAAAAAGACCATTGCATGTTTTTGAAACATAACCTTTAAATGGTGCATACTGACAGGGTTAATTCTGAAGAAGGGTCTTGACCCGAAACGTCACCTATCTCCTTCGCTCCTTAGACACCCACTGAGTTTCTCCAGCTTTTTGTGTACCCTTAATTCCTGGGATGGTGGGAATGTCATATGCTGTGAGAATGGAGCGGTTGGGCTTGTATACTCTGGAATTTAGAAGGATGAGAGGTTATCTTATTGAAACATGTAAGATTATTAAGGGTTTGGACACGCTAGCGGCAGGAAACATATTCCCGATGTTGGGGGAGCCCAGAACCAGGGGCCACAGTTTAAGAATAAGGGTTAAGCTATTCAGAACAGAGATGAGGAAACACTTTTACACACAGGGAGTTGTGAGTCTGTGGAATTCTCTGCCTCAGATGGTGGTGGAGGCCGGTTCTCTGGATGCTTTCAAGAGAGAGCTAGATAGGGCTCTTAAAGATAGGGGAGTCAGGGGATATGGGGAGAAGGCAGAAACGGGGTACTGATTGGGGATGATCAGCCATGATCACACTGAATGGCGGTGCTGGCTGGAAGGGCCGAATGACCTACTCCTGCACCCATTGTCTATTATTGTCATACTGGTCCTTGGTGCACTAGTGTGGAGCTAAATGATTGTTTATGGTGATGGAGTGATGTATCAAGTTGTTTTGATTCAGATATTATTGAGCTTCATCATTTTTGTGGTACTCCATCATAATCCAGATAGTGCTTTGTAGTATTTTGGAAATCAGAAGCCTCTGCCTGCCTCACAGTGTCACTATTGAAATAGTTGCTCTTGCTAACTTTCTGGTTATTTGATCTGTGGAGGATCTGATGATGGAAAAATCAATTGATTATCAAGGGATATTCTTTTGAAGGTTGTCAATGCCTGGTTAATGTGATGCGATTATACCTTGCCATGTCTCAATGCAAATCTGAAAGTGATTGAGATCTCTCAATGTCCAGGGACCGAACGCTATGTTATCTGAGGAGTGAGACATAATGCATACACCAAATCATCCCAAGAAGTAATTGAGAATGGGTGGACAATGCATTGCCCTGAATAGCTCCTGCAATTATGTTTCACAAATAAATCATTAATTTCTAACAACCTCAGCTGCCTTTCTTTGTGCTACAATACTCACCAATAAAGGTTGTTTCATTCTGATTCCTATGACTGATTTTGCGAAAGCCCCTCGCTGCCATCCAGTATAGGTATTGGATTACCTGCATGCTAGCTCCACGTTATCCCACTTTTGCATCCTACACACTAGGGACAATTTACAGAAGATAACTGACTGACAAATCTGCATATCTTTAGAATGTGGGAGGAAACTGGAGCACCCTAATACCTCTGTCCCACTTAGGAAACCTGAACGGAAACCTCTGGAGACTTTGCGCCCCACCCAAGGTTTCCATGCGGTTCCCGGAGGTTTTTGTCAGTCTCCCTAATGGTCAAAACTGGTTTCCGCTTCTTCTATGTTCCAGCGAAGAAGCGGAAACCACTTTCGACCATTAGGGAGACTGACAAAAACCTCCGAAAACCGCACGGAAACCTTGGGTGGGGCGCAAAGTCTCCAGAGGTTTCCGTTCAGGTTTCCTACGTGGGACAGGGGCATTACAAAACCCACATGATCACAGGGAGAACGAACAAACTCCGCACAGACAGCACTAATAGTCAGGGTTGAATCTTGGTCTCTAGTGCTGTGAGGCAGCAGCTCTACCGCTGCACCACTGTGCCACCCAGATATCTATAATTTGGCTGCTTTGACCATTGTTGGACAGAACATTAGATTGCTACAATGCACTCTGGAACAGAGATTCCTGACAGAAGTTAAACTGGACATTGATGAGCAAGTTACTGGTGAGTAAAGGGCCTGTCCTACAAGCATGCAACTCTATGCAATTAGCGCGACCTAACGTGATCGCTTGAGCCGTCCGGCGTCGCGGGGCCGGTCCCACTTCGATCGCCGGAGCCGTGCGGAATTGTGCGGAGTTCGTCCCGACATCGCACGGGGCTCCGAAAAACTGACTATGTCCAAAAATTCCGCGCGGCAACGGTTTGTCGGCTCGCAGTCGCCTCGACGCATTACACACCGCCCCGACATCATGCCTCCGTGAACCTGTCTGTGGGTGCCTCCGTGACCCTCTATGTGTGTGGCTCCGTGGCCCTCTGTGTGTGTATGCCTCTGTGCCCCTCTCTGTCCTGGCGAACTTACCTTAGACTTCGCTCCAAGTTCGCCTCACTTTGCGCCGCGTTGCGCCACTCACCCGACCTCCGCGCGGCCCCTGCTGCCGGTTTGGTTGCGCTTGCCGCATGCAGGTGGGAACGGCCCCTGTACAGGGGATCACCCGACCTCCACACGGCCCCCGCTTCTAGTTTGAATGCGTTCATCGCATAGTTGCATGCTTGTAGGACAGTAACTGTAAGTTGACAGTACTGTCAATGTACAAATAACAGAACTCTGGAAGAGCTCAGTGGGTCAAACAGCAACTGTGGAGGTAAAAGATGGAAATCAAAGTTTCTGGTCGAGACCCTTCATCATCAACGTACAACTTTTGTCTGCAGGGTGCTGCTTAACCTGCTAAGTTGTTCCGGTTTTGTTTTTTCATTCCAGGTTCGAGCATCTGCAGTCTCTTTTGTCTTCACAGGACAGTCAATGAAATGTTCTGTTACTTTAATTTACTTATGACTGATGAGAGTAGATTGAGAAGGTGGTAATCATTTACTTTTTTTGTACATGGGACACCTGGACAATTTTACAATTAATCAGGTTGGTGCCAGAGTTTTTATTTAATTGCAAACAGGTTGATGAATGTTAGCTGTTCTAAGCACCAACAGTAAGGAATGTAATATTGTCAGGGCTCATTATCTTTGTCATATCCAATGCATGCAGCCATTTCTTGACTTTAAATGGAATGAATCATAATGGCTAGATCCTGGCTTCCTGAAGGATCTTCGGGAGGTACCGAGATGGTTCATTTGTTTGGGTGAAGATGATACCAACTTCTTCCGCATGGTCTTCTACATTTGCAGGGCGGGCGCTACTAACAATGAGGATAGGCTTGTTCATCGATGCTTCTTCAGCATTTCGCTGTTTAACTACTGGGTTTGAAAGGACTGCAGAGTTTGACGTGATCAGTCATTTCTCAAATTGCCTGCAGCAAGCCATTTTTGCTACCTTGTTTAGATGCAGTCCTGTGTTGTTCCTTCTCTAGGTTTTGATGTGCCTGGAGCTATTCTGAGCATGAATTTCTATGTCCTTCGTGAACCATGATTGATTCTCTGACTTGATCGTAATGGCAAAGTTGGAATATACACGTCTTTACAGATTGTGGAGGCTGGCCATTCCTCTGCTGCTGATTGTCCACGGGATCCCATATTCACATTTCTGAGAGCTTCTAGAACCGCTGTGAATTTATCCCTCTGTAGTCAGTAGTATATTTGTGAGCTGGGCTCCACTAACATTGAGGATAGGTATGTTCACGGATCAATCTCCAGCATTTAGCTGTTCAATCGTGATTCAAGATGGACATAGAGATTCATGCACAGTGTAACTCCAGGCTCATCAAAACCCAACATAATGCAGCTTGTCCTCTGTTTGAAGAAGAAAGCTCATCTCCAAAATTGCCTATGCTGTGGACTGTCAATGATATAGTCAGTGGCAGTTTGATAAAGTTCATAACCATCTCCCTCACGCTTGCAAGCAGCTTTGCACTTCAGGACTCAGTCAGGTGTAATGCTGCCAACTTGGTGACAGACTATGAAGTCCCAATACCAAAGTCCATTCTATGGCCTTACTATTCTCCATGCTTCCTCCATGGAGGAACATTGGGGAGGGAGGAAAGTCGCTGGTAATCCGTCTTCAATTTCTTTGCCTGTCTTTCACATGATGCATTGAGACTTCCTAGGGTTGAGAATTAATGTTGTTTCATTGGGTCTAGAACTAATAGACCACCACATCAGCTCCCAACACCTCCCCACTGCCCCCACCCCAGCAAAGCCCCTCCACCCATTAGCTATATAGATAATTTTTTACTACATATGATAGATCTGCTTTCCAATGGGACTAAGTGTATATATACTTATAATGAAGAAAGAATGTGGGATGTTGGCTAATTAAGTACAAACTTGTAAGCAATATTCTGTCAAGCCTCCACTTGATTTGTCTGTGGGACAGCTCTCCTAATTTTTGAATTCTGTTGAAGCCATGCAAGAAGGGTTGACTAATTTTGTCATGCCGTGCCATGTGGTGTTACCAGTCCAGTTCTATCACTACATTTTTGTAGCATTTGCAAACAAAAGGGTAGTTTGCTAAGATGTCAGACACCAATGAAAAGACAAGCACAATTCTGCGATTCTGGAATCACAAATTGACCAGTAGAGTAAAGACAGAATTCCTTATGAAAAGATATTAGAGTTCCCCGTGGAGAATGGAGGACAATTTGACAATGTCATGGTCACTGTTACAGATTTTTTTTTTTTTTTAAATAAGGAATTTAATTAATCAATGCTATTGTGAGATGGGATTATAATTTATCCAAATATTGAGCTACCATTAGAAAATCCAGTAAACTGCCATAGAATTAACTATGATTTCAAAAGCAAACTCACTAGATTCACAAAAACACATTGAAAACAGATGTTAAAATCAAGAGACCTTTCTTCTATTTTACCATTCCCCTTTGTTATATTTCACTGGTACAATTAGTGGGAATGTTCAAAGCAAGAATTTAAGTCTGTTCTCCCCTTCCGGACACAGGTGTTCATTAATCTATAATTACTTCATGTGGAGCTAACGAACAACTGTAATTATTACAGTTAATTCCTGTTTAGTGAATAAACCACTTGTCATCACAAATTGTTGCAGCATGGTCCGCCATGAAAATGTTGGCTGGAAAGTATCAAGATTTAGAAAGCTTTGATTTAGTAACGCAAGTCCTTACATTTTTACAATGCACACTTCCTCCCCTGAAAAGTTGTAGTAAATGATTCAAATACAATGCAAGTCTATTGGGCTTTGAAATGCGAAAACTCACCTTACTTTGGACTGTGAAAGTTCTCACACTGGGAATTTAATCTGTGTTTTCAGATGATGTCTGGCGTGAACTTGCAGCATTTTCTGTTTTATTGCATCTCATTGCCTATATTTGCATTTTTTTCCTTTACACTAGTCATCTCTCCATCCAGAGTTCATGATTGTCTATGGAGCAATGAAATCACTCTTACGTGACTCCCTCTCACGGAGCTACAATTGCAGAAGTAAAACCTCACTCCAAACTGTCAGTTTTACGCGCTTGAAAGTAAGAAATTCTTATTACAGAACTGCCGCTGCAAAACTCTTAACTTAAAAAAACAAATTCACCTGGTGAGACCACAAAACCTAATCGAAGTCAGAAAATAATCTTCGCAGAGCCAGTATGAATCACACAGAACTACTTATTATCGGGAAGAACGTGCACACAGTGATATATAGTGTCTAGCAGTCACACTTGTATTTTAAGACACAGTAAAGTCTATGTGTTGATACACTTAAATTGATACAATCACCTAGAATATAGATCATGACAAAAGAAATACTTAAAACAAGGTGATTAACCTTTCCAGTAATCCACCAACTCTACAGTTTCCAAACTAACTTAAAACATTCCACTAATACCTTGGAAAAATATGACCTACAGGGAGTGCATTCGAAGACAAAGTTACTCTTGTTCACAGGTTATTCTCAGTAGTTAATTCATATCAATATCTTTCTAACACGAGTGATTTATTTTTAATTGAGAAATCATCAAGGCCCAGGCCTGTTAAATGTTGTTGCCACTAGTGTGTTATAGAAGAAGGTAACAATAAGGTAAATTAAGATGTCACAAAGGGTGTTGCCAAGTCTGGGCTTGAGAACAGTGTAGGAAATTAATGGAAAGAGTTGTATGGCCAATCAGCACAATGTGATTTTGTGAAAATTGGAAAGTATGAATCCAGACATTTAAATTTCTACACAGAACTGGTGTAGAAAAAAAGATTAAGTTCGATCGTGTTTTTGGACTTTAAAAGAACACAGAACTTTAAAACAAAGAAGTGTTAAAAGATATGAAAAGATGCAACTGAAATTATGACCTTTTTAAATAGTCAAGCTAAACCGTGTTCCTTATAGTTACATCTTCTCTCATGTAACACAAAACCATTTAAAAGTCTAGATCATAAAATTTATAATAATGATTTTGTTAGATTATTCCAGATAATCCCTCTATTTATTGGCAATTTAGAAATCCAAATTTTTACTCCATCAATATTTTCTTCCATACTCTACAGGTTACACTTCGCTAAATATTTTCCAACATTTGTCATCCACATAAATACTATTTCAAAATAAATAATGTAAATATCGTCCTGAGTAAAGGTACGGTTAATCGAGAGCCCCATTTAAGAAAAGAATCAAAATATTGAATTTTTTTTTAATGGAGAATGGCTTCTAGAAGCAAATATTTAATTATGTTCTTCTTGAACCTATGAGCAGATTTATATCATGAAGGATTTTAGTTTCACTTGACTTTTCCAGTGTTACATTATGATCGCAGTTAACTTGCAGACAGACAATCTAAGACAGACATACTTGACACTATATAAACTGGTGGATCCCACCAAGTGGTATTCCTGCACTTTTAACCTCATCATACTTTCAAATTATAAAACATATTGTTATCAGTCATTTTTTGAATTCCCTGGTTGACAGTCATGTCGAGATTAAGTAATGACAGGAACATTGAAAACTGACATTTATTTAAATAACTTTAATTTAAAACATTGCAACTTCGGTCAAAGTTTTCCTTATGAATGCTATTTGAAAGCTTTCACTCTTACCCCCACCCCCTCTGTTTCCTACCATACATTGTTGAACTTATTATATCACATCTGTCAACCCACATCTCTTCGCCCCTTCCTGCATGGCCAGGTAATCAATTTGTCGTCACTCTTGGTAACCCCAGTAAAGTCATCAGTGAAATGAGTTACAGCTGTGAAACCATCAGGAAGAAGAACAGCCAAGAATATGCTGCTGATAGCACATCGAGGTCTCAAAGATGAAATATTAATGCACGATTTGTTTATCTGCAAGCGCACATCTTCCAGCACTGAGCTGTTAATTTTCTATCTGTGCAGACAACAGATCACTCAGTCATGAACTCTTCACAGCCATTACACAGAGACATTTTGATTAAGTATGCCTAATGTAGTGTATAGGAAAGAATGAAAACACTCAGCCTGCCAACTTTTGATTGACCATTAAGCCACTGATGAATGTGCCTGTCAAGGGAGAGACAATTACCTCAACAATGAAGAAAGTCTTCTGGAGGGTTATTTCTATAGCTGTGACACATTTACCAGATTACAGCCATGCAAGTTGAAAGCATGTAAACTAATAGCTAAGATTTCTTCATAATGTATTCATCCTACTCTCCTTAAAGGAAAGGAAATGAAGAAAAACACTCACATTAAGAGAGGAAAAAAAGAACTAAACAAAATTATTGTGCATGTCTGGGCAAGGAAATGACAGGGGCAGGCGTTACGTCAGTAGCACATGCGTTGCCATAGTGAGTGATTTATTGATATTTATCGAGAATGAATAGATCAAAGCTTGCCAGATGACAGGTGATCAGTCACCCGTCAAATCAAAGATGGCAATCGACTCTAAGACCAGTTAAGTGGGTGGATCCGGCGGATGAAAAATGGACTTTTATTTCAGTGCCCCAGACCAAATATCACAACTCTCAGGAGAGAAAGAGGGAGAGAGGAGGGAGAAGGGGAGGGGAGCGAGAGGAAAAGCGGTAGTTTAAGCAGGCATTTTATCTCACAGATTAGATTCCTCTTTGCTTCAACTAGGGGGATCTTTCGCGCACTCGGTAGATCCGCTGAAAGTTAGAGCGACTCACGACCTTTGCAAGCTTTCCACCTTCTTCCCCTCCCACAGTCTGCGAAGTGCATGCATGCTCCGTGAAACAACACATCCGAGCTTCTTTTTATTTCGGGGTGGGTTACTTCGCCGGCCTTGCAATCCTTAAACAGAGTTAGTTTTAGCCGATTTGATTGCACTCGCATTTCTGCAACCCGTCCATCTTTTTTTTTTAAACAAAAAAAAAACCACGGAGACGAATCCTGCTTGACTGACAGGAGATAAACAACAACAACAAGAATATATATGTGTATATACATGTATATATAGAAATAAAGCGGGTCACCCCGCACTGGACCAGCGAAAGAGACCCGGCTCAGCCTAAACTACAGTCGGATCACTCCTCAACCCCATCAAAAAGAATTCGCATACAACAAAAAACTTCAAACAAAAAAAGTCTCAGCGGAGATACACTCACACACACACTCTCTCACACACACAATCTCTCACACACTCACACTCACACTCACACACTCTCTCTCACACTCACACACACACAGATGAAACAATCCCCAAACAGGAGCTGTGAAACAAAACACACATTTTGCTTATGACATTTCCATTTATCTAAGACTGCTGAACAATAATTAATGAATTGGACGGCAAAGGTAGGATATGGAAGTTGGTTGTTTACCTGCTGCCCGCTTGGGTGCTTGCTGTTTCCTTCGCGGCATGCTGTGAGAGTTTCGAGTTGACTTTTCTTCAGGTGTGTGAGAGGTGCTGAGGGGAGGGGGGTTGAGGGGGCGGGGTGGGGGTGTTCGCTGTAAGAACGTCCCCGATGGTTGTGGTATGTGTGTGAGTCTAACTGTGTGTGTGTGTGTGTGTCTGAGAGATATAGTAAGCTGTTCTCTATACAGTATAATGCATGTTAGATCTGAAATTATTATTTTTTCCCCGTGTTGTTGTGTGGATGTGCCTGTTCGCTGGGAGTTTGGTGGCTGGGTTTGCAGGAGGGACACCCGCTTTGCCCCCGGGCTGGACGGTCGCAAGCCTGCCGGCGCTGCCTCTTCCCCCTCTCAGTCGCGCCCCCTCTCTCGTCTCCCCGCGGCCGCTGCCGATCAGTGGCGGAGCGAGGGCTGCTGCTGCTGCTGCTCTTGCTGCTGCTTCTCTCCGTCGCTCGGCGGCTGGCAGCTTTTTTTTTTCTCCCCGGAGGGACTGGGGCTCAATCTCAATCGCACAGACACGGGTAAGCGATAGAAGCAAGCATCGATGTCCTCCTCCTCCTCCTCCTCCTCCTCCTGCTCCTCCTGCTGGCAAAGTCAAATGCAATCTATAGCAGCCTCATCCTTGCATTTGACAGCATCTGGAACAGTGAAAAATGAAAGCAGAAGAGAAAGCTATCAATAACAAGGCGCCGGGCATTTGTTAACGGCAATAAAACAATGTTATTACACAGTGACAAAATTATTCATTCCATGCGATCCAAGCATTAGCTGAACACATATTGGACAATTACACACACTATAAACAAGCAAAAAAAAATCACCCAAAAGTATTCTCAGAATATAATATTCTCGTATAAACTTTTGGAACTCTCTTTATTCGGAGAAGCAATGATTTCTTGCAAAGATGTTTTCTGCCAACTTTTTAAAATAAAAGCTAATTCGGCCAATATCCCGTTTACGTTGCTCGGGAAATATTTATACTGTTAACAAGATGAAAATTCGCGTGTAACCTTCAGCTGCAGTTCCCTGCGTTACACATAACCCCACACGCAATCTGCTTTAATATGCTTCCTCATAATGTTGATAAACAAAACTACCGGACTTGTCCCACATCAATACTAGTTAAACGCGGATGCACACGCGAGTATGGAGGTACCGGCTATCTCAAGTCGGAGGTGGACATAAATCACAGCGATGTATATTAATCAGGTATGCAAACAGAAAATCGTCATGTAGCCCCGGGGAATATATTTTTTTCATGAATGCTACAAATGAATTGTTCCCAGTTAAGTTAAAAAAAATGATTAGTTTGTTTCGCTTTGCAACATATGGTAATGACATATGTTGATAGCTTGGGGACTGGAGACATAAATAACATATATGCCGATACGTATTAAATCATTTGAAACCAATTCGTGGCATTAGGTCGGTAGGCGTTATGTATATATTTAAATATGTTCGGAAATGTCGATAAGAAGACGCAAAATATGAATTGTACTTGTTTTATAATCCATGTCAAATAAAACGCGAGTTATATTTCCACAGCTAGAATTAGTATGAAAGTATAAATCACCTTTGCCACGAAACTGCTAATAGCAATGTGTAAAAGAGACAGGCAGGGATGAAGCCAGTGGAACGCGGTTTAAAATCCAGTGTTACTAAATAATCCAGGTCAAACTACAACGCACTCGATAACATAATAATGTACAGGAATCCCAACTGCGAATTTGTACGTCCATGTAAGGTTAAGCTTTGATCAGAGTGGAATTTGAAACCTATACATATTTTCACGAGGTTAAGTTTAATTCTTGAATTCGAAAAGTTGAGCAAAACCAATTTTGCCCTTTAAAAACCAAATGAGCGTTTATGATTACGTTTGCAATTGTTTATTTGCGATTCTTAATCAAGAAAAGTAAAAAATATGAGACGTTTAATTCACAATTTAAAGAAAAGATACATTTGTGACCACGTTATAAAAATCATACACAATCATAATTATAAAATGTGTGGCCACTACGTTTAGTGTGAACTAATCAAATACGTTATTTTTAAACGCTCCACGATGCGCCAACCTAATACATTTGCGTAGTTATGTTGTATCAATGTGGCTTTGATGAGCAATGTTATTGATATGTTCTAAAATTGAGGGATGAGAGGAATGTGTCCGTACTTACGAATCCCCACGTCCCAGATTGGAAGCCACGACAATAATTCACTGGTCAGTATTGAAGAGTCAGTTGCTGAACTTCGACTGGTTTCCTTGATGGTTCACATACAAAATGATTTCTATCCCTTGTTTATACTGAAATCCAAGCGACTTGTGAGCTTTGGATCCCTTAATAAGAACTTCAGGAGAAGCTAGTTTTGTCAGTGTTATCTGTCCCTGGGCGGCAATGGATCACAGAAATCTCTGATCACTGACATTTCCAACCCTCTTCGATTAGCTAAACTCACTGGCAGGCTGCACCGATCGGATCCTGAATGATTAGGAAACCATCAAAGGCTTGTAATCTAATCAAGTAAACCAGCAAGCAAAACCACCGACCATGGGTTAACCTCTGTTATGTCAATTGAATGACCGCGAGCCTGATTCGTGTACAAGAGCAGCAGAAACTATGTAAGTCCCAGCCCAATGTATTCCGTCAATCGTGTATATACACTCTTAACCAATTTCAATGAATAAAACCTCTCACCCATACCACCCTAGAAACTAAGACGCAGTATGATCTCCCCCCCCTGCTTCCTGCTCGATCTGCCACTCATAACGTTTATTATGGTGTCGTGTGATCAACAATTTGACAATGTAATTACACAATTCCTATCTCAGGCTTCAACCCGGCAGCAGTAAAAATACTACACTAACTGGAACCATGACAAGGGTCTTTAAACACACTGAACCCCCAAAAATATCTACCTACATGATTGTTATTTAAACCTCATGGTAATCTAGATTTGTCGATCAGAATGACATTATTCCAGTTGGAAGCGAAACCACAGCTTCCTAATTATGTTACTTCATTCTTTCAGCAGACCTTAAACAGTCGGTGCGGTTAGTATTCCGGTTTCCACTCCGAACTTCTACCTGAAACAATTACAATTTCTTACCCCCTTCTTCAATCTGCAAATGCTATCCTAAAACTGATAGTTAGTTGACAATCGTCAACATTTCCCGAACATCCAAATTTGCTGATCGTAATTTAGTGATTCAAAAAAGCCTGAACCCTAAATCTGTGAGGAAAAAAAACAATTCATAATTCTGCCTTGAAGTCAAATCTGTCAATCATAATTATTTTCCAATTCCACCTTGAACCCAATCTGTCATTCATTCTTTCAACTTTAACTCTGTCAATTATGTTCACATACAGTAAACCCCATCTGTCAAGATCATTCAAAGTGCAGTCCTGGTAGTAATATGGTATTTCTCATGATTAAGTTATGCCATTAGGATACAGCATAATGGCTACATACAGGTAATGAAGAAATGATCTCAACATCAAATCACTCTTTGATGAAGTATGTTCATAGACAATACTTCTAATTTCCACTTTATGATCAGTCTATTAATGAAAATTTAATAATCCATCTCTATTTTCACTTTGACTAAATTAAAATCAGATGTGCCTGTCATTCTAACCCCATTATATAAAACGTATTTACAGACATTTTAAAGCTACCTTACTAGGTTTAACTTCAAATATGCTGCACTAAGGACAAGGAAAATTTAATTTTTATTCTTACCCATAGTGCGTTCAACGTATTTGTGTGTGGTAGTCGTTCACAGCTTTACCATTTTCAGTTCCACAGTGAATCAACCACCTTTCTGCCGGATACAGTCTCACGTTTTTCAACTCAATCCTAACCAGTCCTATTTATCAATTTTATAATCCAACAGTTTTAATGGTGCATAAGGTGCAGTAATCCAACTTATGTTTCCTGACATTCGGCTATCTGGGTCAATTGTAAATAGCTAACGTGAATAGCTATTAATTCCCAACTTCATTAAACAATCAAAATACAAAAAGGATAATATCAAAGGTAAATTATAAATCTTTGTATGGTCCTCAATTGATTTTGTGTCACTTTTGCACTTGTTGACCCTACAATATCCATATTTACATTTCATTACCCATCATCAGCTACTTTATATATTAAACATAATCATTTTCCTTTTGGTACCTGCAAAATATAAGACTCTAAGGTAAGATTGTATTGGCTTAATAATTACACTGTGATATTTAAAATATTTTAACACTGAAATATTTTAGTGGTATACCATTTCATGAAAATATCAATTTTAGTATGTTAGGGTGTATAATTCATGAAATAGCCAAAATAACAAATTATCAAATATATAAAGAAATTAATATAGTTGAATTTAAGGATGTGACACATCTGTATATATCCGTAGAACATATCAGAATCATTTTAGATTTGTCACAAGGGTCTAACAATTATCCACATTTCAAGTGCTTTGGGACCTAAAAGAAACCTTAACATATAATTTCTGATTCTTAGTTGGAGATCTCTAGTGCGGGAATTTCATAAAGTTTGGGAATATTATAGAGTTTAAATTGTTATTTGCAATTAGCCACTAATATTTTGCCATTAAGAACCACACAGTAATTGTTTTTTTATTAATCAATAAATATTTAGCATCTTCTTTCCCTATTGACTTTTCTGGTACTGCTTTAGCACAATGTTTGAAAACTGATTCAATCGGTTTGTACTTCATTAGACGCTGACCCTCTGAACACCGGCAACCACACAAGATGCAATGATGTGATGTGCTTGACAACTCTAATCTATCTACCATGAGATGAAGTTAGTTGTTTAAAATGATGGGGGGTAATTTTATCCTCTGTAAGTGAAGGGGAAAAGATTTAATAGGAATACGAGGGGTAACTTTTTCACACAGAGGGTGGTGGGTGTATGGAACAAACTGCCAGAGAAGGTAGTTAAGCTGGAACTATCCCATTGTTTAAGAAACAGTTAGACAGGTACACGGATAGGACCGGTTTGGAGGGATATGGACCCAGCGCAGGCAGGTGGGCTTAGTGTAGCTGGGACTGTTTGCCGGTGTGGGCAAGTTGGGCCGAAGGGCCTGTTCCCACACTGTAGCACTCTATGACTATGGCTCTAGTAGGTTTGGAAGCACATGGGGGAATACATGCTAGCCCTACTGTTTCTGCAGTTAACCAGTACGCAGGAGGATATGAGCAGGAATTCCCTTGGGAGGAGGAGGTTGGCAATTGCAATATTGCAATTGCACATTGAGAACAGTATTAACAGGAGCGGTGAACTTCAGCTGCATGCACATGGATTTTCCAGCTACCTGGAATCCAGTGAAACCACCATGCCTTAGCATGGGGCCTAGACACTTGACATGTGGCAATAAACAGTGCTGCCACACAACTGCTTATATGAGTGATCCCTTGAATGGTTTTCTTCACAGACGTTATGCTGAAAGGTTTGTTTAGAACATTATTTGGAAACAATTTTTGGAATTGGAACTAAACCTATGGGGTTTGTGGTTCAGTTTCCAAACTTTTGGAGGTGACCACCTGTGAATTGCATCCTGCAATTTTCTTTGAAGCTAACACATAAAGCAAGTTTATATTAACATGCAAGTGATGGAACCACTGTTCTCATTTTCCATGACCTAACAAGGATATCAGCTGCCACAGCACTGGATCCAATGGTGCTGAACAATACTCTGCGACTCATCTCAGTGGTAATTTCCAGCTACAGCTCCTCAGTGCTAAAGGGTGGCTCTACCCTTCTGATAGCCCCAATGCCCATTACAACTCAGAGAAGGCAACCAGTGAGAAATTACTGAATCTTGGAACATTTGGAGTCCGTCTTTTGTTTTTATTTGTTTTGCCTGTAAGTCCTGATATCGTGCGTGCCATGCTCCTCTAAATAGTTTAGTTTAGCCTAGTTAAGAGATCCAGCATGGAAACAGGTCCTTTGGGCCAACCAAGTCTAGGACGACCAGTGATCCCCGAACACTACCACTATCCTACATACACTAGGGACAGTTTACAATTATACCAAGCCAATTAACCGACAAACCTGTACATCTTAAGAGTGAGATCCCAGAGAAACCCACACAGGTCACAAGGAGAATGTACAAACTCCATACAGACAAGCACCCGTCGACAGGATCTCTGGCGTTCAGCTCTACCGCTGCACCACCAATAGTGAAGGAGAGTTGAGACATATATATCAATGTCACACCTGCTCAGAATAATTGTTTGAAGAACCTCAAATAGTATGCTAATGTCACAAAAGGGGGGATGTTGGCAACATACCATCCTTCTGCACCGACTGTGACAATGGGACGTGACCAACAAAAACAAATATATAAACCAACCTAAAGGAGTAGAAGATTCCAATATGCATACAACAATCTAACCATGCAATTTTAAATGTATAGAGCCATAGAGTCAAAAAGAGTGTAAACAGGCCGATGGGCCCAACTTGCCCATGCTGACCAACATGCCCCATCTACACTAGTCGCACCTGCCTGAATTTGTTCCATATCCCTCTGAACCTACCAATACAAGTGCCTGTCTAAATTTGTTTTTTTTAATGTTATGATAGAACCTGCCTCAACTACCACCTCTGGCAGCTCATTCCATATACCTACCGACCTTTGTGTAAAAATGTAGCCCCTCAGGTTCCTATTAAATCTCCCGCCCGACCTTAAACCTATGTTCTCTGCTTCTTGATTTCCCAACTGTGGGTAAAATAACTCTGCATTTACCCTATCTATTCCTCTCATGATCTTTTACACCTCTTTAAGATCAATCCTCATGCTCCTGCCTGCTCAACCTCTCCCAATAGCTCAGCCTCTCAAATCCTCGCAATATCTTCGTAAATCTTCTCAGCACCCTTTCCAACTTAACATATTTCATATAACAGAGTGACCAAAACTGAGCAGAATACTCTAAATGCGGCGTTGCCAATGTCTTGTACAACTAAAACATAGCCTTCCAACTTCTATACTCAGTATTCTGACTGATGAATGCCAACGTGCTGAAAGCCTTCTTGACCACTCTATCTTCTTGTGATGCCACTTTCAAGGAACTACAGTATGTACCTGCACTCCTAGATCGTTTTGCTTTACACATTCTCCAGAGCCCTGACAGGCACTGTGTAGGTCCTTGCTTGATTTGACTTCCCAAAATGCAGTAGTACGCACTTCTCTGTATTAAACTCCATTCCTCAGTCCACCTGCATAACCGATTAAGATCTTGCTGCACTTTTTGATAACCTTCTCCACTATCTACAATACCACTCACTTTAGCATCACCTACCTAACTTACCCCCATGTTTCTGCAATAATGATATCCACCCCATGATCATTTCTGCCTGTCTACCAGCATAACATTACACATCTCATTGTTTGTCTATCTGTTATCTGTCAACTATATTCAGAAATGTTCTATTTTATCAGTCATTCTACTTTTTGCAGTACTTACTTCATCGAAAACCCACCTAAATTTGATTCTATCAATCAACATCTAGGCAACGCCATCAATTTTATGTCACACATCATAATTAGTCATATACTAGACCTAACATCACACAGCATGTCAGTCATTCTATTTTCATCATGGTTCCAAATAGTCATAATCAATCTCCCTTTCCTAACGTGGGGTCTCTCTGCAGATTATTATCTGCTATATTCAACCAACAATAAAGCATACAACTTCACCTTTATGCTCGTCATCTGCCAGCCAACTTTATGTAAACCCCAAATCTATCTTGAACCCAAAAAACAAATTGCTGGAGGAACTCAGCAGGTCAGGCAGCATCTGTGGAGACAGAAGGATGGTTGACATGTTGGGTTGAGACCCAGCATCTAGGTATGGCATGGTACTTTAATTGTCACATGCGCCGACGTACAGTGAAATTCATTCATTATACAGTTCAGTACGAGTATTACTATACATAAACATTTAGATACATCTTAGATACGCATCTCAGATACAGTACAAGTGTGCAGCAGTAGTACACTGAGACAGTATACAGAGTCGCCAGATTTGGCGTCATTTTCATGTCCCATGTATCTATCTCATGTCGCTATCTTGAAACTGTCTTGATAATCTAAACTATATGCAGTCTTTCATTCCCAATGCAAAGCCAATACAGTAGAAATGTTCTTAATTTATTTCACTACAATTTATTTTAACACCTATAATTAAATTTGTGAGAATTTGGGCACTTTTTGTTCATAAGTCATTTATGCTACTTGCATACGCGCGTGTCCTACTGGCATATAAATTCTGTGACATGCGTAGGCTTGCGTGAACGGCTGACTTTTCAACAACACATTGTATTGCGAATGTTATCCAAAGCTCCATACGTCGGCAGTGGGTTACGCACATGACAAGTCCACAACCTGTTGGGGTGGGATATGAACACATAAGGCCTGGGTTTTTACCCCAGACATCTTGATTGCTGGTGCACTGCTGTGCCCATACATTGAGAAAAGGTTGCCGTTTGAGTTCATACTTCAATTATGTATTGTTACATATATTCCACTCATACACAACCTATTCATTACCTAATACATGCCTAACATGACCTGTCAATTATATCAACACACCCAGAAACCAAATCTGTCAAATCAGTCATTGGGAACTTCTCCAAACCTGCCTAACCTTGCCTGTTTACAACTTTAATAATCAGCACAATGCTTAAAACAACCTGTCAGTTGAAACAACCGATGTTTCACTTCAGCTACACACCCAAATTTGATATCATATAAACATACCTCGAATCTTGCCTGAACCAGTTGACCATTGATCAAATATTTTAATCTGACACACAAATATACTGAAGGCTATAAAAATTCTATTCATGAAAGAGCAATTTAATGAAAGAAAACCATTCTAACTTCTTTCGCAGCCCTCGGAAGATCAAACGTGATGTGCTTTTGAAGTGTAGTCATTGTAGGGCTGGGAGTACGTATAGTATTCGTTATGTAGAACCAAGCCCCGCTAAGGGCAATTAACCAATGACCTGGTTTGGTGATGTTGATTGAGGGATAACTGTTCACCCTGAGCGATTGAGGAAACCTCCGTGCTACTTTTTGTTGCAGCATTGCACCGTTACCCCTTTCTGAGGAACACAATCAACACATCAATTTTATGCTGACAGTTATGGCAATGTCCAGCCAATGCTATTCATTGCAGAGAAAGCGAACAGTGTCTGGACCAGGAGCTGGAGGTGTTCTACACATGAAGCTGACCTGGAAGCTGTAAGGAATATCACGACACACAGCTGCTCCGGTGAATGGGAAATCAACTTTATTCACAGAGCTCAAGAATGCACAATAATTGTCTGCACCAGTCCCTCTCTCTTACAAGGAAAGATGTTGCAAGGATGAAGATAGAGTGCAGCAGCAACTTACCAGAAGAGGAAATATACAATTGTATTTCCATATCTTGTGGGGGAGAAAGTGTTGGCAATCACTGGGATGCCTATTGGTATGACTTGACCACTAGATGAATTGAACATCCTATTAAATCCTAATCATATCCCACCTTTCCCTCCTTACACCCTCCCTTCTGATTTACTAGCTGCAGATGGTGGAAGCTCATAGGTCCTACCTCCCACCTTCTTTGCACCATGTACTTCCCTTTGACTCTTCAAAATAAAATCAGACACCTTGGACTGCAAAGCAAAATGATAAAGGCAAAAGAAGACACCTTTACTTAATTTCATTATCACAAAGACCAATTTTCACTATTACCAAACAAAGTGCCTGTTGAAAGTTCAGACAAAGGGTAGAACCTTATGTCTTGACTCTCCAAAAACGTGGCCTGCTTCTAATATAAGAGGAAAGCTTTACACTCAGAGAGTTGGGAATTTGTGGAATTCTCTGCCACGGAAGGCAGTGGAGGCCAATTCACTGGATGAATTTAAAATAGAGTTAGATAGAGCTCTTGGGACTAGCTGAATCAAGGGGTATGGGGAGAAGGCAGGCAAGGGTTACTGATTGTGGATGAACAGTCATGATTACAATGAATGGCGGTGCTGGCTCAAAGGGCCGAATGGCTTCCTCCTGCACCTATTTTTCATGATTCCATGTTTCATACATACCACCTTGCTAGGTGGCAAGGAGGTTGCGGAGGAACATTGCTACAGAAGTTTATAGATGAAATGTTGAACGGATTGTGAGAAGCCTACAGGAATTGTCAAGGAGCATCCAGGAATTTGACACTAAGCTGACAGATTTTTTCTATTTTTGCAGGAAGGAACTGCAGGTGCTGGTTTAGACCGGATAGACACAAAATGCTGGCGTAACTCAGCTGATCAGGCAACATCTCTGGAGAAAAGGAATAGGTGACGTTTCGGGTCAAGACCCTTCAGAGTTTTTCAGTTTGTTGTCCATCTCTATTTGTGACAAATGATCGAAGGAGTCAGTTATTAGTCAACTGGAGTGATATACAAGTGATTGCATGATAATTTTCTTAAAGTTCAGATTTATTTAATTGCAACTATTTAAATTCTCCAACATTCGTGGTGGATTTTGAACTTTTGTATCTGAACGAATGGCTCAGAACTGGCAGATTGTCTAGCAATTTAACCACTATGTAACAATCTCATGCAGAGATCATAGCTCATCCTTTCCAGTAGTGGCCAACATTGTTTGCATATTTGGGAGCTCAGATGTCATCCAGAACCTGATGGCCAACATCACAGCTTCTGTTTCAAATGCAAGCAGAAATAACCCAGTGCCTTGATGCTGGAGTACAAGTTAGGACTCCTGCAAAGAAAACCCAGATTTCCAACTTCACAGATTAAAATGCTCGAATGAACCAGTGCGGTTTCACACAACCCACCAACCCTCTTCCATCAGATTATCTGGACTGAAGAAGGGACTCGACCCAAAACGTCACCCATTCCTACTCTCCAGAGATGCTGCCTGTCCCGCTGAGATATTCCAGCATTTTGTGTCTACCTTAGATTAACTGGACTGTTGACTTACACTGACACTCTAACTTCTGTGGTGGTGGCTAGCGGTGACATTGAATACATCAAAGATGCTGATATGTCGCGCGGAGGTCGAGTGATCCCCGTACAGGTCCGGTCCCACCAGCATGCGCCTGCATGCGGCGAGCGCGACCAAACCGGAAGCGGGGGCCGCGCGAAGGTCGGGTGAGTGACGCGAAGTTGGAGCGAAGTCCGCGGTAAGTTCGCAAGGACAGAGAGGGACACGGCGGCACACACAGAGAGGGTCAAGGAGGCACACACAGAGAGGGACACAGAGGCACACACAGAGAGGGACACGGAAGCTCACACAGAGAGGGATACGGAGGCACACGCAGAGAGGGTCACGGAGGCACACAGAGAGGGACACGGAGGCACACAGAGAGGGACACACAGAGAAGGACACACAGGCACGCAGAGAGGGCAACAGGGCACACAGAGAGGGACACGGAGGCATGACGTGAGGCGGTGAGTACGGTGTCGAGGCGGCTACGGGCCGACAGGCCGTTGCCGCGCGGAATTTTTGAACACGGTCAGTTATTCGGAGCCCCGCGCGATGTCGGGACCAGCTCCGCACAACTCCATATGGCTCCGGCGATCGAAGTGGGACCGGCCCCGCGAGGCCGTATGGCTCAAGTGACCATGTTAGGTCGCGCTTGCCGCATGGAGTCGCATGCTGGTGGGACAGGCCCTTAACATTCAACTAATATGCTTGCCGTTAACTGTCAACCAATTAAGCTAGGTTGTTGCTACCCAAGACGGATGCTCCACCTCACAGCCAGAATAGCTTGAGGGCATCTTTCAACCAAACTACTGTATGTTCTGTTGAAAGCCATTGTCCTTCTACCAGCCATGTTGGTGTTTTGGGTTTGCAGTGGGTAGGACCGCTAGGGTAGGAAAGACTCATGGAGAATGGTACCAAGGAAAATCACATTATGCCTTTTATATTAAAGGTAGACAAAAATGCTGGAGAAACTCAGTGGGTGCGGCAGCATTTATGGAGCGAAGGAATAGGTGACGTTTCGGGTCGAGACCCTTTTTCAGTCTGAAGAAGGGTCTCGACCAGAAACGTCACCTATTCCTTCGCTCCATAGGAGCTGCCTCACCCGCTTAGTTTCCCAAGCATTTTTGTCTACCTTCGATTTTTCCTGCATCTGCAGTTCCTTCTTAAACTTTTTATATTAAATGTAGCATGATTTCAATTTTACCTTTAGCTTTGAATGTTTATTTGAGGTCAAGCAGATGCTATGCACATTAATGAAAAGATAAGTTACGGATTTGGTAATGAATGGGAATTGAAGTGCTAGCAGGAATCGCACTTGGATGAAATTCTTTGCAAATAACCTGGGAACAGAATGGCTATCTGTATTGCCTGGATTGTTCTTCAGCTGCTTGTCTTACAGCAAGTGGGAAGGTCTGTGTCCTCAAGATGACAAGGTTGTCCAGTATGTAGCAGGCCACCAGAAAACTTGACAGCTGCTCTGCTGCTCTCTCCAGTCAGAAGACATCAAGTGTAGAAAATCAATGCTGTCCATTGCCAGGCACAGACATAATGCCCGGCTGTGGTCAAAAGTCAATGGAGAAGATACAATTTCAGAAACAGGGTTAAGACCAAGAGACTGTAAATGGCACCGAACCTTATAACCAATGAAACAGCAGCCATTCCCCATCTGCTCGTTGCCCCAATGAAACAAACTGTTCTTTGCATCAAAAGGAAGGTCATAAAGCAACAATATGTCAATACAAATACGGAGCAACTTAGCATATCAGATTGACCGATGCCATTCTTGCAGTGAGGGACGATACTGTGCTGAGCTCCATCCAAGGAGAAGATGGAGTGTGCCTGGCTGCCTGTGTGGGCTGATGTTGAAGGGGCCGGGGATGTGGCACATCTGCTAAGCACAGAGGAACAGGGCTCAGGCCTACACCTTGGACAGGTTATTGCTAGAAATTGTCATTGCATGCTCCATGCATTGATAGATCAGCCATGTCCTTTGGTCTCTCTCATCATCTTCTCCTTGGATGTGATGGAAGCTATTGTCTCTCCTTCATTTGACATAGCAACCCCCCACAGCACAAACATAATGGTCAATGATTTATGTTGATTTTTTTACCATTGGGAAATCTCCAGGTTGGGAAGAACAATGCAGATTTTCTGATGACGGTTTCAAAAACTGCTTGGTAACATAACACACTAGGGACAATTTACAGAAGCCAAATATCCTACAAACCTGCATGTCTTTGGAGTGCGAGAGCAGCCTGGAGCATCCAGAGAAAACACACGCAGTCACAGGGAGAACATACAAACTCCGTACAGACAGCACCCATAGCCACCTGGATCTCTGGTACTATAAGGCTACCACTTATTCTCCCAATGCGCCATTGTTTAAGAGAAAGCATTAACATAAGATCATTGTGCTCCGAAACAGGCAACAAGATCAGCCGACCTATCAATATCAACTCTGAGGACTCATTTAATACCCCAAAAATGAAAAAGTGTGGGTTCAGTTTCATAGCTTATTCAGATTGTGGTAACTGATGCTAATAACAACTCCAGTTCTTATAATTATATTTTTGATCAGTTGTAAAGATGCTACATGTACAGAAATATGTACCTCGGAACCATGGTAGTGCTGGAAAACCTAAAGCTAAGATGCACAGAATTTATCTCACCTTGGACATATATATTGCAAGGTAATGGATCCCTTTAATTTGGAATTGGGACCAAATGCTAGAACAATTTTTTCCCCAATGAAATATTTAACCAGGCTGCATACATTGCAAAAACATTTTCTTTGTAGCAAATGTATTTTGGAAATAAAATAGATATTTTTGTTGTTTGAGATAGATATTTTTGTTGTTTGTGTTATTGATAAAAAGGCTTGTTCGTCATGCAGACTTGTTGGACAAAAAAAAGTGTTTTTTGTTGCAACAAAAACAGTGCAATTAATCAATTTTGAAATCTCTGTAACATATATTCAATAATGCTATTCTTGAAGAGTAAGAATTAATTTCCAGTGAAGTACCCGAAAAAATATTGCTCGGCCAGACATTTTAAACAGTGTTTGTTTCTATATTTCCTTTAAATTATTCTGAATCCAAAATCTTTTTTTTTAGTTCCTTACCTCAGTTTGCAAATAGAAATGCTTTCCACAGCTGCAGTTTCTGGACTAATCTGTGGTTATCGAAGAAGCAATATCTATCCATGCGGAAATGCTGTCACAGAAGTAAGTCTTAATTGCAACATTTGACTTTAGGTAGCTTTGTTGATGGTGTTGAAAGGGGATGGTAAAAGGCTCTTTGAAAAGATTGCCTCCTTGTAATTTCTTCCTGATATTATTCAGTGCTCACATCTGCTCAGCAATAAGCAGTGAAAGAAATAGAGTTGATAAGAAAGCCAGGTCTTCGTGACCAGAGTGTGGTGACCCTTCAGTTTGCTTCAGTCCAGATGTGATTATTCATCGGCTTGTTCTATCTGGTGACTTTCCAGCACAAACACTCAATCCAGTCTATGATAAAAGATGAAATGTATAATTATGATTTACACGTATTTTAAAAGAGACTTTTCTTAAATTGGACCCTGGGCTTCGATTTTCTCAGGGTGGGCGTTAAAGTCTAAATTTTCCACTTTCACTGGAATAATAAATGTGCTGACCACTGATTTAGTTGCCCGGTAGCAAATATAAAAAATAATGACTTTAATGAGCTAGAAATGAGCCACATGACCTTTATAAATGAGTCTGGTGGTATTAACTCTTGTTCAGCATTTAAAGTAGAGGATTACAAAGGAAACAAGGATTCCCCATTGTAGGAAAACTCAGGCAGATAAAAAAAAATCCCAGGACTGAGAGACACCATTATATTTGAACAGCAGAAATCCATATGCCTTGACTCATGATGTTTATCCAATTTGACATGGAAAACATCTAATCTCATTACCTCTGCAACTTCTCTTGCAAATAAATTAATCCAGTGTTTGACCAATTCTCAAAAAAGTCAAGCACTTTCCATCTCACCTTAATCTACCATTTTTTTGACTTTGTCTTTGTGCCTCCAATTATATTACATCTTAACATGCTATATCTTTTTTTGAGAGGATTGGCTTAATTTCATTAACTTGAATGTTATCCATTCTCACTCTGATATTCACCTCTGTTACATTTTTGACAGCATCCCACAATCAATCCTTACCATATATATCTAAATATTTTGATTTGCAGCTTATTGAGATGAAGCTGTTGACACACTTTTCCAGATCATTTATTGGCAAGGTTGATCATAACATCAAGGCCAATGTGAACTTGAATCCTCACCTTTAACCAACCAGAA
This sequence comes from Raja brachyura, assembly GCA_963514005.1. The sequence goes on from OY740802.1 coordinate 15,370,828, forward strand.
AAAAATACACCATTCATCAGACTTACTGATTCCCATCACATGGTCATTATTTTATCCCATCATGTTTTGTCGACACAATATTTGCAGATTTCTCCATGAGATATATCATCAAAATTGAATGTAAAAGGCATTATATGTGAAGAATGTGAAGGATATTATAAATCCGGAAACGCTCAGAAGGTCATAGTCTTAGAGTTTTACAACACGAAAGCAGGCCCTTCAGCCCAACATCCATGCCGACCAAGATACCCCATATTATAAATATCCTTCACATCCTCATCACAAATAAAGATGCTTTACAACTAATGAGTTACTTTTAGCAGATTTTTCTAATTACAATGCAGGAAACACCAACGTTGATTTAGATTTAGCAAGATCTCACAACGTACAATGTGAAAACTAGACAATCTGTTCTCTGGTGTTGAACGTTAAAAAATGCAAATGTTGCAAATTTGAAGTAAAAGCCAAGAATGCTGGAAACGTTCAGAAGGTCATAGTCTTAGTTTTACAACATGAAAGCAGGCTCTTCAGCCCAACATCCATGCCAAGCAAGATACCCCATGTAAGCTAGTCCCATTTGCCTGTGTTTGGCCCATCTCCTTTGAAACCTTCATTATACCTTTCAATGTATCTGTCCAAGTGCCCTTTAAATGCTGTTATAGTATCTGCCTCAACTACCTCCTTTGGCAGCTAGTTCCATGTACTCACCACTCCCAGAGTAAAAATGTTGCCGTTCATATTAAATCTTGTCCCTCTCACCTTCAACATCTGTCCTCTTGTTTTTGATTCCCTTACATCTGTGGATTCACCATATCTATACCTCTCGTGATTTTATACACCTCTAGAACATCACCTCTCCGCCTCCTGTGCTCTAAGGAATAAAGTCCTAGACTGCCCTGTAGAAAGGGAAACAAACTTTCCTTTCAGATTGAAAACCTTTCATCAGAATCGACCAGAGCCATTAACTCCGTTTTACTTTCCACAGATGTTGTCTAGCCTTCTGAGTTTTTATTTTTTTTATTTCTGCTTTCTCATGTTGTTAAGGAAACTAGGATGTCCAAGAAGCGATGGAAAACCACATCCTATTTCAGTTTAGTGTTGTTCATTTTAAGAAAGCGGGTGGGTTTTGATTTTGAAAGATAGTGCCTTTGTTAGCATTACGTTCTTTCAACGCATTTGCCACCTCAAAACCTATCATACTGGAGTGGAAGCAAGGGACATCCTTGGAAGAACTTTATTTTACCAATTATTTTCCTTATCTTGGATCAGTTATCCTGATGCCACCCATGTATAAGTACGGCAGAATTAAAGGAGTTACTTCATTTTAAGTCAAAATCTTCACTCCTCATACCATGCTTCTTGGAAGCTGGTAGTCCTATATTCTCGTGTTGTTTTCAGGCATATTTAGGCCACTGATCAATCGATACCTTATTGTCGCATGTGATGTGCCACAGTGAAATTCTTTGTTTTGCATACCATATACACGGTATGCAAAGAGTCACCACGAAGAGGGCACAAATAATTAATTATAGTCCCCAATGGCCCCGCTTTGTTCTTGACATCCCCTCCCTCCCCCTCCCTCCCTCCCCCCCCTCCCCCCCCTCCCCCCCCCCCACTGATTCCCTACCAATTTACTTAACGTAGTTAGTAACAACAAAAAGAATGCATCAAATATTTCAGTTCTAAAATGTTTCCCTATGATTGTGCATACTGTGCAGTAGAGGGTGCAGAGAGTCGCAATCAGTAATTTTATTACCCTTCATAATGGGGCAGTGTATTTTCTTTCCTGTATTGCACAGAGTCAGATGGACATAACTTAACATTAATGGTTATGATTTGAGAATAACTTACTCTTTAAAAGAAAACATATTAAAAATGCTTTGGAAAATATATTGCCTTAAAACCTCATCTCCCTTCGAGGAACAAGCTTTCTAAACAGTGCTTTGCAAAAAAACTCAGTCTTATTAGCCAGGACAGTGACACTTCCTTCGTTGTAAATTAGTGAAAGAAACATTCAATATTCTGTCCATGTTCTTCCCTCAGTAATTATTTTTTCACAGTAACGTCTATAGCCAAAAAAAAAAACATACTGTTGAATTCTGGCTAGACCTATCTACAAAAGAGAGCAGATGACCAACCAGATTCACTGTCAGGCATGATAGCAACACGGGACAGTATCCAGCTTCCGGCATGTTCATCTTGCAACTGTCTGACAGAAACAGTAATTTAACAGCAGTATATTTATTGGGAGAGATGGGGGTTGTATACATGAGGAGATGGATCAGGCACAGATATTCCCAGTTTGTGGTGGCTGTTCGTGCCTGATGCCTCAAGCTCCAGAGACACAGCTTCATTCTTGACCTCGGGCTCTTTTTGTGCATGAGTTTGCATGTTCTCGCTATGACTGAGAAAGGAATAGATTGGATAGATGCACAGAGTCTCTTGCCCAGAGAAGGTGAATCGAGGACCAGAGGACATAGGTTTACGGTGAAGGGCGATAATATTTAATGGTAACTTTTTCGCACATATGGTGATGGGTGTATGGAACATGCTGCCAGAGGAGGTTGGGGCAGGGACTATCCCAACATTTAAGAAACAGTTAGACAGGTACATGGATAGGATAGGTTTGGAGGGATATGGGCCAAACACGGGCAGGTGGGACATGTGTGACTGGGACATGTTGGCCAGTGTGGGCAACTTGGGCCGAAGAGCCTGTATCCATGCTGTCTCGTTTTGAGTGCAGTTATAGTGTGTTTTTTTAGCTGGGTATGTGTGGGGGGTGGGGGGCGGAGTGGGGGAAACTTTTAAAATCTTTTCCCTGTACGGAGGACCCGACCTTTTCTCTGTCGGGTCTCTGTTGTCGTTGGGGCCTAGCACCGTGGAGTGGCCTCCAACCGGACCTGGGGCTCCAGTCGCGGAGCTGCGGACTTACCGTCGTGGAGCTGGCTGAGTTCTGAATGAGAGGAGCTGTGGTGGCGTGCTGCTGCTACTCGACCCCGGAGATTCGGAGGCTCCAGCTGCAGGCCGGAGAACGGTGACACCGGGAGCTCGCGGGTCCCTGGTGGGAGACCGCTTTTCGGAGCTCCCGCAATGGCAACTTCTCCCGCCCGTGATGCGGGGAGGAAAATTACCTGGAGCGGGGCCTTACATCGCCCGGCGCGGCTTTAATGGCCGTGGGACTTGCTAGGGCCCGCTGGGGGCTCCAACATCAAAACCTGAAGTGGGGCCTTACATCGCCCGGCGCGGTCTTAATGGCCGCGGGACTTATTTACCATCGCCCGCCGGGGGCTCTGACTCTGACATCGGGAGGAGAATGGGGAGTGCAGGGGAAAGATAAGACTTTGCCTTCCATCACAGTGAGGAGGAGATTCACTGTGATGGATGTTTGTGTAAATTGTGTTGTGTCTTGGTTTTATTATCTTCTTGTTTGTATGACTGCAGAAACTAAATTTAGTTTGAACCTCAATGAGGTTCAAATGACAATAAACGGTATTGTATTGTATTGTAATGTATTATATCCCTCTATGACTCTCTGACTCTATGTGTGGGGTTTTTATTGGGTGTTCCTGGTTACTCCCCTATTCCAAAGATGTTCTGGTAGGTTAATTGTCTCCTGTAAATGACTCCCCAGTGAATTGAATGGGGAAAAAGTATCCAAAAGGGATTTGATGGGCATGTGTGAGAGAATACATGCTGCTGGGATACAGGGAATTAAGGAGAGGGGGAATGTGACCAGTGGAGGTAATCCTCTGGGAGCTGACATGAACTCAGTGGGCAAATAACCTCCTTCTCTGCCGTTATAAGACAAGATGTGATAATGAAATTATGAAGCTCTAAAAGATAAAGAAGATAATTACATGCTCTTATACAGATCATCAGGGTTTATAATCCCTCATGCTGACTAAAAATGATGAACTAACTGACAATGTATTTCTGAATGAAATATTCAGTTTTCCATTGCAGTCTTGTCGATTCAATTATGTGAAATGTATGCATTTCCTAAGGTAGCCTCATGCAGATTGGTGATAATTACAGAAATTTGTGGGATAGTTAGGGAAAAAAAGTCATGATAAATTCAGTGACCTTTTCACCCAGCGTCTTTCAAACCAAACATTTCTTCCATCCGCCTAAAAGTAATGTCAATTATATCTTCCCAGATAAGTGACAAACACTGATAGTTATTGAGGCTATTTCTTGCTCATGGTGAAAAATATTCTGATCCATTTCAGGATGATCTGGATCAGATTAATGGTCCTGATCTTTTGTCGTATGTTTTATCATAAAAAGGGCAAAATTTTTCCAGCGACTCTGTATTATATCAAGCAGGGAGAAATCATTCTAAAATTATAAAGAGGAGCGCTGTTAGGAAAACATATTTGTACAATAATATTTTTTAAATTTAATAATCACAGTTCACTCTGCTCATATGTTATCCCCCAGCCAAAGCATTGCCAATTATTAATTCCCACCTAGCAGTTTGCTCAAATATTTGTGAGTTGTTTTCTAAAATAGAAAGCACATTGTCTGCCATTATTCTGCAATTTTTCCATCAGATCCTCTTCCTGTATAGTTACTAGCTACGATAGGACATAGATTAGTAAAAATCATCAGAAAAATTAAGATTTTCTTGAGTAATGCTTTTAAGTGATTCAAGTAATAAAAAGACTGATTTGGAAATGTGTTTGTTTAGAATTCCTTCCACTGTCCCAAAGTACTTTACAACTAACAGTGTATTGTGAATTTATGGAATTCCCTGCCACAGAGGGCAGTGGAGGCCAAGTCACTGGATGGATTTAAGTTAGATAGAGCTTTAGGTGCTAGTGGAGTCAAGGAATATGGGGAGAAGGCAGGCACGGGTTATTGATAGGGGACGATCAGCCATGATCACAATGAATGGCGGTGCTGGCTCGAAGGGCCGAATGGCCTCCTCCTGCACCTATTTTCTATGCTTCTATGTTTTTGAAATGATTTTATTGATGTAATTTGGTTAGGCAGGATTTGGAGTATTATGTGCAGTTCTGGTCGCCCCCTTATAGGAAGCTTGTGAAGGCGTTGGTGAGGGTTGAGAAGAGGTTCACCAGGATGCTTCCTGGATTACAGAGTATTAGTTATAAGGAGAGGATGGACAAACATGGATTGTTGTCTCCGGACCATCGGAGGTTGAAATATATAACTTTATGAGAGGCACGGATAAAGGCTTATAGAGGATAGACTAGTTATTTTAACACCGAGAACGTGGTGGGTGCGTGATAGTGCTTCCAGAAAGGGTGATGCAAACAGATACAATAACAACATTGAAGAGACATTTAGACAGATAGAGGAATAGGGAGTGAATTGAGAAATATAGAGGGATGTGCAGTTTAAATAGGCATTAGCACAAACATTGCATGTCGAAGGGCCTGTTCTGTTATATGTTCTATGTTCCAATTTAGGCAATGGAGCAACTATTTTCTATGTAGCATACTACTGGAGACAGCAAAGTGACAATGATCAAACAATATCTTTCTGCAACACTGATTGAGGGATAACTATTGATCTGGGTACCAGGGTTAACTTCTCTGCTCCTTTACTATAGGAGCTACAATAATCATTTGAACCAGCAGATGATTGGTACAATATCTTCCCTGTATAATAACCCCCCCAACAATGCAGCACTCCTATAATGCTCGATTTTAACATTGAAAAGAGTGGGGATGAGCCTCAGAATCTTCTGACACAAGGGGTAAGAGAGCTACCACTTTTGAGTGTGCACAAAGCACGACTGACAGTAAATTTCAATCATTAAGTTTGATAAATAGATGAATGCTCCGCCTTTCATATGTGCTGTGTAGCCGTTGCTCCCCTGTGAAATATCTTATCCAAAATGTTCATGAAAACATTGGTGCAAACAAAATAAAATCTGTTTCTGTGCACACTCTATAATGCTCTGGTGAGCCATCTTATTGCCAATGTTTAGCAAAGGAATTTGTGTTTGAAGATTATAATTGGCCTGTAATTATTAGTTTAATTGTCTCCTAATGATTCTGGTGGTAACCATTATTGTAAGTCATTAACTTGACAGAAAATGCAAACTGGCAGTAATTCGCTCACTTGTGGTTATAGTGGAATAAATACTATTTTGCCATTGGGATTCCATTTATTAAATAATACTACCAATGGAGATAATGGAGTTTCCACTCTCCAATCCAAGTGGAGTAATCTTCAATTGTATTCTGAACAAGGGGCATGTCTTGTAATATATAGGTAGGTTCTATATTTTTTTAGTCCTTGGATAGTTAACATTGAATATTTAAATAATTAATTGGCTTCAATCTTATAATTATTTAAAATTTGGCTTTTTTTAAACATTTACTTGTTAATTATGTGCACCATTAGGATACATTAGAACAATTTATGTGGTATCATTATGACTTTTTGTCTTTTAATGATCAAAAGTGCAATCATAAATATGGTAAATCATTTTGTATTCTGGTCAATCAATATTCCTTCTTCTTATTTCTGATAATAATTGTAAAATTGTGACAAATGATGAATTCCACAAGTTTTGTGCATTGACATTTTAGGATTATTTTACATAAGGTAGGAAATATGGTATAATGATCACTGATGTTAATTCATGTGTAACAGGCAGGGGTTATCTTTGAAAGGCAAAAATATCTGTGGATATTGGAACTCAGATAAACACTGAAAGTTATGGAAACACTCAGCAGCTCAGTCGGCATTTGTGGATCAAACAGAGTTAACATTTCAAGGGTGGAAACAAGAAACTACAGATGCTGGTTAATACACAAAAGGACACAGGTCAAGCAGCATCTCTGGAGTGCATGGATAGTGACATTTTGGGTGGAGAGACTTCTTCAGACTCATAGGTGACGTTTTGGGTTGAGACCCTTCTTCAGGGCTCGACCCGAAACATCACCTATCCATGTTCTCCAAAGATGCTGCTTGACCTGATGAGTTACTCCAGCACTTTGTGTCCTCTTAACATTTCAGAGGAATGTAGGGAATCAGTATTCTGATCACTCGTGAAACAGATGAAGGGTTGTTGTCTGAAACATTAGCTCTATTACTCTCTCTGCTTGGTGTTTACAATTTTCCTTTCCATATTGTCAACAAATCCAACATGCCGAGGTAGAAAGATGATTGGGACTCATCCAGTTTCCACTTCTCAGCAGCTCTCTGCATGCCCCAATGACAAAGGATTCCTAATGGCCATCTTTACTGAGCTAAAGGTCTATAAAAAAGTGAAGTGTGACCTCTAGAAGACTTATTTTCTCATTGTGATGCTTGTAAGATGGATCCTTTGGCCCCTTCCTTCACAGCTGTGAGAAAGAGAACTAAAACAATCTTGCGATATAACATAGCCCATGGACACGCTCACTCGGCATAGCTTTATACGGACTATATATTAAATAAGTTGGAGAGGGATTGTTTTGGGATAAATTGTTTTTTAGTGCATATATTTTTCCTCTATCAAAGTATGAGGGTGGTGCATCCTCAAATCCTGGTGAGCTGTAAGATCCAATACCACTGAATTGTGCATCTCTGGCATTCTAAGATGGTATTGAATCAGTGAACTGGTAGATGTTGTTCAGGCACTTTTATTGGACTCCATTTTCAACAACTTTAAGGATGTAAGATGGTGACTCTTGTGTACTGCCTCAGGTTTTGTTTAGTTCATAAATACAGCATGGAAACAGGCCCTTCAGCCCACCGAGTCCACTCCGACCAGCAATCCCCACACACTAACACTAGCTACACACACTAGGGACAAATTACAATTATACCAAGCCAATTAACCTATAAACCTGTACATCTTTGGACAATCTAATATTCTTACGCTCTTGTACTTAGTACGTTTGTGCTTATGTTTAGTAACAGTTTTACTGTGTGAAAAAAAAGAATTTCACTGTAACTAGGTACCTGTGACAATAAAATACCAATTGAATCATTGACCTAAATCCTGCCTCTGGCTTCATCAGGCAACAACTTGGACAAACCATGACAGATTTGGGGGAAGTACAGGAAGTTCATGATAAACTACACTCTTGCCTTATAAGACATCAACTCTGATATAATACTCAGTTTGTTACAGCTTTGTTTTCTTTTAACTAGTCCAAAGCTATTTGAACCAATATTTGCTATTAAGGCCCAGAGACTTGTGGACATTAGAACCATGTGAAATATGTATCAAATACGTATCAAATGATCCTCTAAATCTATTTTGGAATCTTCTACTGTAGTGTCATTTCGTATATTACCGAGACCACAGAAAAATACATTTAGGGCCATGCTTCCAATTATTATTTCTCCCTTTGCAATGAAAACAAAGAACAAAGATTTTATTTCAGACCAACTGTGCAAATTTGACTGTCTTAGTGATGTGAACAACAGGCTGGGGTAATCAGTAAGTCAGTGTCTCCATTCAGTCAAACCTGTTTGAAGAAGGGTTCTGACCCAAAACGTCACCTATTCCTTTCCGCCAGAGATGCTGCCTGACCCACTGACTTACTCCAGCATTTTGTGTTTAATTTTCAAATAAATATTAAAGAAATGACTGCCGTAAGGTATGGGTCTCTTCAATATATTTACTTCTTTAGCCAGGAGGAGCAGGAGTGGGAGGTAGAAGATTTCTAGCAATGTTTTTATTACAAGTGTCTTCACATTTTACGATTGAACGGCTTCTTGAAATGACAGAACCTCGCTGATGTTCCCTTTGGTGACACGCAGGGTTGTTTCACCATTGAAATGGCAATTATGAATGAAAAGAGTATTCCTTGTCCATTCCTTGTCCATGGCCCTAGATGTCTATGGACTAGTACCAAATGGAAGCTGTGGTTTCACTGATACTGAGACTGAGTCGGTTTGTCAAAGAGGACTCTCTCGAACTTCTACAGGTGCACAGTAGAGAGCATGCTGACTGGTTGCATCGTGGCTTGGTTCGGCAACTTGAGCGTCCAGGAGCGGAAAAGGATGCAGAAAGTTGTAACCACTGCCCAGTCCATCATCGGCTCTGACCTCCCCACCATCGAAGGGATCTATCGCAGTCGCTGCCTCAAAAAGGCAGCCAGCATCATCAAGAACCCACGCCATCCTGGCCATGCACTCGCCTCTCCGTTACCATTTTGCTTGCAATATTCTGTTGTGCTGCAGCAAGTAAGAATTTCATTGTCCTATCTGGGATAATGAAATTATCCATGACAATAAACTCTCTTGACTTGACTACTTACACTCTTTATCCAGAAAACAGGAAGAATTTGATAAAATTCTGTCCGACAGGCCTTGCCATTTGCAGTATAAGTAGAATAAGCAGTATGCAAGTGAGTTTTTGAGTGAATATTTTGGAAGCTCAATTCAATGACCTTGAAAATATTTTTTGGGTACATGGAGTATCAGCACACATTACAGTTTAGCATGTGGTTGGAACTGCGATTGTGAAAATAACTGATAAGAACATTTATTATATTTTTACAGTTCAGGATTCAATGTGTTTGTGTTATATTGCCGATTCGCAGCTTGTTACAGCCATAATACTAGACACTCCATGCAATATAGGTAAGGTTAGACATCTTTAAAAATACATTTTGTTGCTTGGGGAAAAGGTGTGTGCCTCACAGTAAAAGATAATAAGTGTAAAGTTGGTTGAAATAGTAAATGATTTTTCCTTAAAAAACTCTCATTGCAGAAACAATTTATCACTGATGGTAGGTTTAGGGAGAATCGGGCGATTGTATGAACAGAAACATAATAGCAGAATGCCAAATTGATGAAACAATCAGGAAGGTAGACACAAATGCTGGAGAAACTCAGTGGGTGAGGCAGAATTTATGGAGCGAAGGAAATAGGCAATGTTTCGGGTCGAAACCCTTCTTCAGACTGATGTGAGGGTGGGTGGGTGGGGGGGGGGGGGGAAGAAAGGAAGAAGAGGTGGAGCCAAACGGCTGAGGGAGAGCTGAGAAGGGGAGGAGAATGTAAGGACTACCTGAAATTAGAGAAGTCAATGTTCATACCGCTACGGTGCAAACTGCCCCATTGTTATGTTTGTATTTTCAAACATTATGAATTTGTCACCTCGGGCAGGGTGCTGGGATAAGTGGAAGATTGAAGGAAGGAACAAAATTTTAAGATGCCGAAGAACTGAATATTCCCAGTAGTTGATTCCAGAATGGTTTTGATTGAAGGCTCGAGAGCCTGTTATCCTTCTTGAGATTGATAATTAATAGGAATGGTGCCAAAGGAGCATAGGTTTCTGTAAGTGGGTGGCACGGTGGCGCCACGGTAGAGTTGTTGCTTTACAGCGCCAGAGACCGGGTTAGATCCTGACTGCGGGTGCTTGTCTGTACGGAGTTTGTACGTGCTCCCCGTGACCTGGGTGGGTTTTTACCGGAATCTCCGGTTTCCTCCCACACATCAAACAAATACATGTTTGTAGGTTAATTGGCTTGGTATAATTGTGAATTGTCTCTAGTGTGTGTAGGATAGTGTTATGTGTGCAGGGATCATTGGTCGGCGTAGACTCGGTGGGCTGAAGAGTCGTTTCCACGCTGTATCTTGAAACTAAGCTAAACCAAGTGAGTACAGCAGCATTCTTTTTCAATCCAATAAATCTAAATAAAATGTAACAGATTCTAATAAACTTTCTAGTTGGAGCATTTCTAAATAAACAGTGATTAAATTTAAAAAAAACTGAATTTCTGATGATGTAAGATAATGCTTTGGTCATCACAATTTTGACTGGGATCAAGGAAGATTGATTTGTTATTTGTGAAATGGGAAACAAAATGTGGGAAAGAACTGTAAACAATATTATTTTCTGTGGGAAGGTGGTGAAACAGATCTTCATCTTACTTTCCCTTCAAGGCCAGGATCTCTCTTAGCCTGCTTTGAGAATTCCTAGTCTGCAGTAAGCTGCTTTTAGGACACGGCCTAACCCATGCTTGCTTATGATTGATATATAGTTTAAATCTCTCAGGCTTTTTAAAAGCTCGTAAAGTTTTGCACGGGAAAGATAATAAATCATAACATGGCCTCCTGCTCCATTAGAAGTTTTAAGAAATGTGGTACTTTTTGAAATTTTATACCAGAATAAAATTAAAAGAAAATAAAAATCTTAAAGAAATGTAAATTTCATAGACCATCTTTTTTCTGCTTGTTATAGTACATAATTTTCCCTTGAATGCATTTTGAAGTTGTAACCAATTCCTGGATCATTAAAGCATAAAGTTTATAGTTGTAGCCAAAAGTATTTTTTCAAAATGAATGTGCGGAAAAGCATGGTTTGCACCTGTATGTGTGTTTAATATTTTAATACAAGCTCCCAACAGGAGAGAATATATCCCCAATGCACTGGCTTTTAAAAGTTGTTCAGAAATGTTGGTCCAACACCAGGAACATAGAATGAAAACTGAAGGACAGGAACAATGTCTAGTAGAAAATAATTATTAATTCATCACAAACTAAATGCTTCAACGTTATACATTTGTGGTTGGATCTGCAGAGAAAGCAATGAAACAGATGTTAGCGACGTGTCCACATTCATACCATCGAGTCTGAAGAAGGGTCTCGACCCGAAACGTCGCCTATCTCCTTCGCTCCTTAGATGCTGCTGCACCCGCTGAGTTTCTCCAGCTTTTTGTGTAACCCCCCCTTCATACCATCGATAATGTCTGGACCATGGTCTTAATAACCAATATCTCACATCACTACTAGGTATCTTTTATTCCCTAGTTAGCATAAGTTCTTAAGTGATAGGAGCAGAATTAGGCTATTTAGCCCATCAAGTCCGCTTCGTTATTCAATCATGGCTAATCTATCTTTCCCTCTTGTATTATGGAGGAGAGTGCCCGTACAGCTATTGCAATTTTAACAGATATCCGCTGGCAAAATAATATCAGTGGTAGATGTTGAATTTGTATTAATTTTTGTTCAGCATCTTTTCAAATTGATCTATGATGCCATGAATGTTGGTACATTTTGAAGCATTGTACTACTTTCAGCTGTTAAACTGATTACAATCTGACACTACATTAATACAGTATCATTTATTTGACTGAGACTCATGAAGAAGCTCTGAACAAATTAATGAAATATAGCGGTTTTATAAATTTAGTTCAAAGATCTAAACATAGATGATTATATCAATATAACATTTCCTTGCTAGTCTCTCAAATAATAAAGTTAAAACAGAAGATGTTGGAAATACCTTGTAGGTCAAGCAGCATCTTTAGAGAGGAAAACACAATTTGTGTGGATTGAACACCTTTTCACTAGAAGTGGGGAAAAGTTACATATCAAAACATTTACAATTGCAGAGGCTTGGATGGAGCGGATGTGGAGAGACAATAGACAATAGACAATAGGTGCAGGAGTAGGCCATTCGGCCCTTCGAGCCAGCACCACCATTCAATGTGATCATGGCTGATCATCCCCAATCAGTACCCCGTTCCTGCCTTCTCCCCATATCCCCTGACTCCGCTATTTTTAAGTGCTCTATCTAGCTCTCTCTTGAGGATGTTTCCATTAGCGGGAGAATCTAGGACCAGAGCCCATAGCCTCAAACTACTGTTAGAAAAGAGATGAGGAGGAGTTTCTTCAGTCGGAGAGTGGTGAATCTGTAGAATTCATTGCCACAGATGGCTGTGGAGGCCAAATCAATGCAAATTGTTAAAGTGAAAATTAACAGATTCTTGATTAATAAGGGTATCAGGGGTTCTGGGGAGACTGCAGGAGAATGGTGTTGAAAGGGAAATATACTGTGAAATGCTGTGTACATTTCTGGTCGCCATACTACAGGACTGAGGTGGTAGCATTACAAAGAGTGCAGAAGAGATTCACCAGGATGCTGCTTGGAATGGAAAGCTTTTGTGGATATTTTTAAGGCAGGAGAATGGGGTTGAAAGGGAAAGATAGATCAACAGGGTAGATTTAATTCTGCTCCTATAACTTATGAACGTGAGAAAAGGGAAGGGTTGAGACAACAGTGTCTGTGATATGGTGGAGATCAAGAGAGACTGTGATGCAAATGCTGATGCTACGGACTGAAGGAGGGTGGTCAGGGTTTGTTATTTGGAAATGATCTAGAGGACAGTGTACATGCGCCATCTTCCACTCTCAGACTAGGTGGGCACCTCATCGAATGCTGATACTGTTAAGAGAGTTGCCCACTATATTCAAGGACGTTTAAAGACGGGAGGTCTCATCTTGACCACTTCCTGTCTGCGCTGTATATTGATTTTAGAAAAAAACACTACCATATATCGCTATGATTTTTGACCATCTTACTCACAGTCCTCCTCAGCTGAGGCAGCCCCGAGGATTTTTCCGATCAGTGAAAAATAAAAATGTTATGAGTGTTTTAAAAACCTTGAGATCAGCTGATTGGTCCTCTCACCTGTCAATCACCACGATTAATGTAACGCCCCTTCTGGGGGGGGGGGGGGCAGGGCTATAAAACCCCGGACGCCTGGGCGTGACTCAGTCACTCTGGAAGATCGCGAGGGAGAGTCCACAACTTCTAAGCTGGAAATCAACTAAACTGTGAGTCTGCAATCTACTTGCAATAAATGATTTGTTAGCCCTTAATGACAATGCAATGGGTTGTTTGGCAATTTGGTGGCCTGCACTCTGCTTGAAATGCTATGAAATTGCGTTTGATGGCCTGCACTCTGCCTGAAATGCTATGAAATTGAGTTTGGTGGCCTGCACTCCGCCTGACATGCTATGAAATTGAGTTTTGTGGCCTGCATTCTGCCTGAAATGCAATTACAAGGAATAGCCGTGAGTGAACTGCCAACCCACTGGCCCTGAGTGACTGATCTGCCAACCCACCAGCCCTGAGTAACTGATCTGCCAACCCACCAGCCCTGAGTAACTGATCTGCCAGTCCACCAGCCCTGAGTGACTGATCTGCCAGCCCACCAGCCCAGAGTGACTGTTCTGCCAGCCCACCAGCCCTGAGTGACTGACCTGCCAGCCCACCAGCCCTGAGTGACTGAGCTGCCAGCCCAAGAATACATTTGGCCCACAACATCCATATTAGCCCTTTGGGAACCAGTCCCTTCGGTCCACATCACCACATCACTATCTTCTTCTGCACCAGTTCCCTTTCACGTGGAACCTGCCTGCATACCTTTGCCAGACATTTTATGAATATCCTCCAGAGGAAGTGCCAGCATTCCTTGCATTCATCTTGTGCAGTAGCTGCTTCCATTTTCTTAGCATTTTGCCAAGGGATTAGGGTCTGGACTATCTTATCATTTCCCCATCCTGTTTCCTGCCTCCATAATTATTTATTCTTGTTTGCCATTTTTGACCCGCACAGTCACTGTACACTCAAACAATCGAGTAATGCTTGTCATGATAGCACATACCTCAGGTTAGCCTTCTTGCTTTAAATTTTTATGGTGACAAGCAATTCTTCCTCTGGCGACGTTACCAGTACCAAGTCCAATGTGTGACTGGGGAGCTTCCACTGAATAATTATGAGGCTGATAATAGAAAATCTTATGACCCTTGCCTGACAGTAAGTGAGCAAATCTTAATCCAGTTGTCACTTTAGTACCAGGATATTTCTTTTAATCCATTTAAAATGCATAATGTGAACTTTACGCAATCAAATGTACCGTCAGCCAATTTATAGGCCATATTTCCACTTGCGTTCACTGAAGACCAAAACTTTAACTCCAAACTCTTGCTTTGTGACTCTCTATTCCTTGAGGTAGATGGAAGACTTAATTTGAGAAGCCCCCTTTGCTGTCATGCACAGCACAATATTGCACTATTCCTCAATGCGTGATATTAAAATAGAAACAGTAGCCTTACCTGATGTCAAAAAGGCAGTATTGCAGCAACTTGTTGTCTATACTGGCATATTCAGATTAAATCCTGTTAAGATCATATTTCTCTCTGATAAATTGAAATTATTTTCAACGAGGATACAATGAACCATTCATTTACTGTCATAATCCCCCATTGTCTCTTTGTCCCTCTCAACCAACAGCTTTGCAATTTAATGCAAAAGTGGGTAAGACAAGAATTGGGCTATTATTGCCAAGGCAACAATATATTCTTGAAACATGATAAGATCCTGCATCTTTTCCCTCTTTCCCTGAAAGGGGAAGGGAAGATTCTGCTTCATTGATAATTCTTACAGAAGTGTTATATCGAGGAATATAAATTAATTATTCACTTTAGTACACAATTTTACTTTGAATATATATATATTTTTCTCACATAGCTTTACCCGGAGTTCTGGATGTTTCAGGGTTTTCAACTTCCCTATAGTTACGTTCAATTAACTCCATGATCCAGAGGTGCCTTTCGTTGGGAATTAAATCACATGTCACAGTTACTGTCCCTCCCATTTAAAGATGGAGTCGAGGGCCTGAGCTTTAGGGAGAGGTTGAGTAGGCTGGGGACTCTATTCCTTGGAGCACAGGAGGATGAAGGTTGATCTTATAGATGTGTACAAAATCATGAGAGGACCAGAGTAGAGGAATCGAGATCCGGAGGACATTGGTTTAAGGTGAGGTGGGAGAGATTTACATTAAGGGTGGTGAGTGTATGGAAGGAGCTGCCAGAGGAGGTAGTTGAGGTAGTGTTTGAGATAGTATCGCAATGTTTAAGAAACATTTAGACAGGTAACTGGATAGGACAGGTTTAGAGGGATATGGGCCAAATGCAAGCAGGTGGGACTAGTTTAGATGGGTCATGTTGGCCGAAGTGCCTGTTTCCATGCTGTAAGACTCTGGACTTTACAGTATTTATATTGTCATTACAGGCTAATCCCATAAAAATCTATCTCATCCGGGACAGTGAATATAAAAGGCAGACCCAAATGGTAAACTTTATATTCAGAAAATATATGGACTGCTGTTGAGTATCTGATCAGCTTAGAACTGTGAATGAGAGCAAAAACTGTGAGCCGAGCAAAAAGCCCCATCTAAACTAATCCCATTTGCCCATGTTTGGCCCATATCACTCTAAACCCGTCTTATCCATGCACCTGTGCAAGAGTATTTTCAATGCTGTTATAATGTTTGCCTCAACTCAACCTCCTCTGGCAGCTTTTCCATGTCCATCACCCTCTGAGTGAAAATGTTGCCCCTTGGGTTGGTATTAAATCTTGCCCCTCTCGCCTTAAACATATATCCTCCTGTTTTTGAATTCTCCTACCCTGGGTAAGAGACTCTGTGCATCCACCCTGTCTATCCCGAGAAGATATTCAGTTTGTGTAGTTTAGTTTAGTTTAGAGATGCAGCATGGAAACAGGCCCTTTAGCCCACCAAGTCCACACTGACCAGTGATCCCCGCACATTAACACTACCCTACACACACACTAGGGACTTATTTTTCTTCTTGCGTATGACGTGCACAGCCTAAAGTTGTAGGACAACTTGTTCTATATGATCTTATTTGATTGTGCACACCGGGTTGATTGCATTTGTCGAAACAGGGCAGACCACGTGAAGGTTGCAATCTCCCACCCCACACTAGGGACAATTTTACATTTATACCAAGCCAATTAACCTACAAATCTGTACATCCTTGGAGAAAATTAATACTGGTCACGGGGAGAATGTACAAACTCCATACAGTCAGCACCCGTAGTCAAGATCAAACCTGAGTCTCTGACGCTGTAAGGCAGTAGCCCTGCTGCTGCTACTCAAAGCAGCACACGTTACTCTACCTGCAATTTTTGTTTACCTTCCTTCAATATTCTCCCTACCATGGTCAATTCTCCAAAAACAGTCAAGCCCCATTCTGAAGAGGCAGATTGATTGCAGTTGCAAATGGCTTCTGAGCTCAACCTTCAATACCCGATCACTCTATGGCTAACATCCAAGCTTTTTACCTCTTTTCTAACTCTGGGATTAACGTTAATGCTGCCATTAAATAGAGGAGCTCTCAGTCAGTGCTGAAACTGGGATAGCACTCAATTCTACTCCATTCTTGCATTCATTTTGAAGAGGATACTAAACTTTTTTAGATGACCCCAAGGGTAAAATAAATAAGCAATGAAAGCATTTCTCTCTCTCCAGCTTTAGCCTGGACCTGAATTAAATGTGGCATCAGAAAGCTGCTTCTTCTTTCAATGCTGGTAGCAGTATATCTTAAATAACTATTTTATCTCTTGCTTGGAGGTTACTGAGGCTGCAGCTGATCACACATAATGGTACTTAGATGTATGGTTTAATGTAAGAAATACGTGTAAGCCACATCACAGCCTCTCGTTTCCAGGAAAATATTGCTAAAAGTGACTGAAATTACACATTTCCAGAAAACATTACAAGCAGTAAGTGGTGTTCTGCACCTGCTTATTATACATTGAACTTTGTAAATCATATTAGAGTAAGAAAATAAAACTGTTCTTTGAAATACATCGTCTCGGCACAGGAAGCTGGTTGATTCAATTTTAGGTTTTACATTGGAAGAGGAAAGTGTGAAGTTATACATGAGGAATGTCCATTCAGCTCATTTATCGTACTTCAGAAGCAGCCATGTTCAAGAACCATTTTCAATTGTCATGTGTAGGCAAGAACTGCAGATGCTGGTTTAGACCTAAGGTAGACACACGGGGAAGGGAAGGAGAGAGAGGGAAAGCAAGGTTTACTTGAATTGTCATCTCTTTTTTTTCTGGGAATCCGGAGATCGAAATAAAGTTATTTATTCCTAATTCACTTCATCAACAGTGGTAAGTACTGCTATATATGTCTAAACCAGTTGCCCATTCCCATCAAAAAATACATTTTGATATTGTGCTTTGGCACATGGATGTTATTATGCAAAAATAAATTATTTTATTCCCTTTGTTTATTATATACGCGACAGAGTTAATTTCTGAACAACACTGGTAGTACATGGAATATATCTGTACATATCAAAACATGACTTAACAGTGATTATTAAATATTTTGCTAAATTAATCTGAAAGCTATTTATATTCACATATTTTTGCATAAAAATTCTCAACACCTCTTAGTTAGTTTATCTTTACTGCTACATTCTGTTAAATTATTGTTGTTAAAACGTCATGAATTATTGACTAATTAAAAAAAAAAAATCCATAGAGTTAGTTTGAATGAATTATCAGAATTTTTTTAAACTGGAGGTAATCCATGTGAGTTACAATAAGACCATAACGTGACTCGCTTCTCCGTGGATTGTCAACTTGCCGTGGTGGAGAAGCTTGTGCGGTCCTGAGATTCAGAGAGCGATGCTGTCTGAAGCTATGCTCCTGGTAGGGTCACCCATGGTGGTAAGGTCGAGGGGGAGGTCTCTGACAAAGAGCAATCCAACCAAGACCTTAATAGTGGAACAGGCAGAGGACGATGGCTGACCTTAGTGGAGCGTCACAATGGCTGGGAAGGCGGGTGAAGGCTGCAGCAGAAAAGGGTCTCCGGTCATCTTGGTGGCTGCCTGTGCACCAGTCTCCCCACGTTAAACAAAGTCACTCACAGGCGTCCTCCATAAAGCACCCTGGAGGGGTGAAGGAAAACACCAAATGCAAACCTCCACTGTCTCGTGGCTATTACCTTATTCAGGAAAGGTGAAGACTGGATCCGGCGAAATATGCAGCGGAGACCACCATTTGGCGGTCCAACGGGTAGGAAGGTGGATCCAGCAAAGCATCGTGGAACGCAATTAGGCCACAATGTTCATGTAGAACACTGGTGGCCATCTACTGCATCCTGACCTATCGCCAGCCGTCTTGACTATGTCTTGCCACTGGATCCTGATAGGCCGGGAAGAGAGAGTGAGGCTGACGATCTGCGCAACTCTCCCTCACTTTAATCCAAGTCAAGCGCAAGTCATGACTTCAGGACCCGTACCGCCCAACTGGGCGAATCAGGATCACCACAGGAGCGCGTGTAGCTGAGAAGATGCGCTCCGCAGAAGCTCAGAGAAAACGCACCGTGTAAAAGGCTCGAGCCACTTCACCTTCTACTGCATCACCCACCCAACTGTGTCCCATATGCAGGCGAGCCTTCCGGGCCCGGATCAGCCTCACAAGTCACCTCCGGACCCACCAACACAAACTCTGAAGTCATGGTCTTCTCCGACTACGAAGGACGAACAACAACAACCTGACATGCAGCCTATGTCACAGAATTAAATATGTCGCTGATTTAAGACATCTGCGTTCATTTAATTGAACATTTTATTTCAACATTTTGAGTGAAAAAGTTTGATCAATGATATTCAATATAGATGTATTGAACAAGGGCGTCCAGATGTCCAGAACAAGGGGTCACATTTTAAGGATAAGGGGGAAGTCTTTTAGGACCGAGATGAGAAAATCATTTTTCATACAGAGAGTGGTGAATCTGTGGAATTCTCTGCCACAGAAGGTAGTTGAAGCCAGTTCATTGGCTATATTTAAGAGGGAATTAGATGTGGCCCTTGTGGCTAAGGGGATCAGTGGGTATGGAGAGAAGGCAGGTACGTGATATTGAGTTGGATGATCAGCCATGATCATATTGAATGGCGGTGCAGGCTCGAAGGGCCAAATGGCCTACTCCTGCACCTATTTTCTACGTTTCTATGTTTCTATGTATTTAGGTTCATTAGAGATATAATTATGAATGGCATTCCATCTTCAGATGTTGATACCAAAATCAAAGAATGATTGACAATAGATACAAACAGCTTGAGTAAATCCATGGGTCAGATGGCATCTGTGGAGAAAAGGAATAGGTGACGTTTCTGGTTGAGACCCTTCTTCAGGCTGATAGTCAGGGGAAGGGAAACAAGAGATATAGACGGTGATGTAGAGGGATATAGAACAAATATTCACCAGGGGCGTCGTACGATTGGCAGCCCCGCCAACCATCTGTTTTTTCATCTTTTTTGTGTGTTAAACATTTGTGTAAATGTTCTCTGGTTTGTTTTATGTGGGGGGAGCGGGAGGGTTTGGGGGATTTTTTTTCCTTCAGTTTCTTACCTTGCCAGAGATGCGATTAATCTTCGGATCCCATTCTCCGGTCTCTCTATGGCCCACCATCGATGGAGCTGGAGGTCTCCTCAGACTGACCTCAGGCCCCTCTGCGGGGCGTGGACTTACATCGGAGCGGATCCCTTGCCCGGGATTGCTTCAACAACGGCCTGCGGTCTTTACATTGGGAGCTCGCAGTCACGGGAGAGGCCGTGGATGTCGGGAGCTTCAATGTCACAGAAGATTCGACCAGCCCTGACACGAGGTTCAATCGTCCGGCGCGGGGGAGATGACATCCCCCCCGATGCAGGAGCAGATCGCCTCAATGCGGAGCGCCCGCCACCGGCTACGGGAGTCAAGATCATCCTGTCAATCGAGGGCTCAAGGCCCCCGACCACGGGAGAGCAAAGGGAAGAGATTGAACTTTTTTTCGCCTTGCATCACAGAGAGGAATGTGGAGGATTCTCTGTGATGGATGTTTATGTTTTGTTTATTTGTATGACTGACTTGGCAAATGAAATTCCTCGTATGTTGCAAAACATACTTGGCTAATAAAGTGTTATTGTGATTGTGATTGTGATGAATTAAAGATATGCAAAAAAATAATGATGATAAATGAAACAGGACAAATGAGAGATCCGTTATACAGTAATCTGGCAATGAAATGCCTTTCACAATAAAATGGTTGCAGCTGACAATATCTTGAAAAAAAAATTAGGAGTTGGGTATGCTTAATTCCCCAGGTTTGTGAATGATGATGGTTGAATTATTGACAAAATGGGAAACCAAAGATGCTGGAAAAACAGCAAATTATCAGAAAGTGGATTCAATGTCTATAACCGAACATAATAATTAATGATTGTACAATTCAAAAAATGCTTTCAAATAATTTATTTGTCTTGATTTGAGTCCTACGGTGAAGGAATATTGGCTTGCAGATTAGGAAGGCAGTGTTGGTTGTAATTTTCCCATTGGTTAAAGGTGCAGTTTATGCTTAATGTTTCTGATTATCCAGGCATACTACTGGACTCTGTTCCCAAATGAATAAACGGTTCAGGGAAAAAGGTAAGTTAAACCTGGCACTGTATTAATTATTCACTTTGGTGAAGATGACCATTTCAAGGCTGGTATAACTTTTCAAATTACTGTAGTCTCAGGTTGTTATTCATTACATTTCAATGTTAATCTTTTGAAAGCATGGCCAGCATTTTCACCCATCCTTTAAGAAGATTGTGGTGTTGGCACCTTGAGCTGCCACAGCTCTTCCAACAAAAATAGTCCAACAATATTGTTCAGACGGTGATGTGATTCTCAATTCAGTGTGCAACTTTGGGGAGAGCTAGACAGTGGAGGTGCTTCCGTGGCCTCGTCGTTCTTGATCATAGAGGCCGAGGGTTGTGGAGTTTTCATTTGGAACAGCTGAGGTGAGCAACCTTTGAAATGCTGTGAGTAACTCTTCTGGCACAATTACATGGGAAGGTGAGGAGATACATAAGGAAGCAGAATGATCTAAGGTCTGATGGTGGTTCTAAATGGAATCGTCAATGTACACCTAATGAAACCAAAGTACGTTCCATAGTCCACAACGCTCTGTGAAATGTGATCATCCACATGGAGTTTTTTAGTTTACTTTAAAGATACAGTGCGGAAACCGGTCCCACCGAATCCGCACCGACCAGCAATCCCCGGACATTAACACTATCCTACTACCAGGGACAATTTGCACATACACCAAGCCAATGAACCTTCATACCTATACGTTTTTGGAGTTCTGTGGCAGAGCCTTGACCTGCTGGGATTCTTCAGCTTTACGGATCATATGAGACTCTTTCATTTTCAATGAGGACTGTAGGGCAGTGTAAAGGACAAAGGAGAAAGTGAAATTTTAAAATATAATATTTTGGTTATATATAATATTTTAATTATTCATAATGTTATTATGTTTTTAGACTTTAGGGACACCCCGCAGAAACAGGCCCTTTGGCCTACCGTGCACTAACACTATGCTACACACTAGGGACAATTTACAAATTTACCGAGGCCAATTAACCTACAAGCCTTTACATCTTTGGGGGTAGGGTGGGGAAACCAGAGCACCCAGAGAAAACCCAGGCAGTACGTACAAACTCCGTATAGACAGCACCCGTAGCCAGGATGGGACCTGGGTCTATGTGTGCTGTAAGGCAGCAACTCTGTGCCGTTCTTTTAATTATATATATATGAAATTATATATTATAAAAAATATATATATAAATAAAGATGCAAAAACAGCATGCAATAGATGGAAATAAGCTTATTTCAATATCAGATTAGCAAACGTAGTCAGATATCACAATATACCATGTTAGCACCTCACCAGTTGTAGGTGTGGCAAGAGCTGCCCTCGCATGCCTGTCTGCACTTCTCATTGAATCAAGGTTGATCCTATAGTTTGAAGTAATGGGAGAGTGAAGGATATGATGGGCTGTGAAGTGACAGATTGTGGTAGCATGCTGGTGATGGTCTATATGCAATATGGCTGCCAAGTTCTGAACTGCCAACTCTATTCTAAGTCAAACCCATTTAGCATAAAGGGAATGAGGGGAATAGCGATGAAATAAATCCTGTGACATTCAAAACAAAGTGGTTGTTGGAAATTTGATTTAAAATAAAATACTGGGAATACTCAACAGAACAGGTAGCATGGGTGGAGAATGACAAACTGAACTAATGTTGCATGTGAAAGATCTTGCACAGGATCTGGCCAGTTATGACACAACAAGGAAGGCTGGCGGGCTGAAGTTGATGAGTTTCACAGTGATTTTCTAAAACTTAAGAGGAGATGTTGCTCGTTGATCTTATATTTTGTTTAATTGAAGCGGTGCAAGAGGCTAAACACAGAGCAATTGAAGTGGGAGTAGGAATGGTACAGTAGGTGTGAGCTATAGGGAGAGGTTGAGTAGGCTGGGTCTCTATTCCATGGAACATAGGAGGATGAGGGGAGATCTTTTTGAGGTATACAAAATCATGACAGAAATAGATTGGGTAGATGCACAGAGTCTTTTACCCAGAGTAGGGAAATCAAGGACCAGAGAACATAGGTTCAAGGTGAAGGGGAAAAGATTTAATAGAAATCTTAGGGGTAACCTTTTCACACTGAGGGTGGTGGGTGTATGGAACAAGCTGCCAGAGGAGGTAGTTGAGGCGGGGAGTATCCCATCGTTTAAGAAACAGTTTGACAGGTACATGGACAGGACAGGTTTGGAGGGTTATGGACCAAGCGTAGGCAAGTGAGACTAGGGTAGATGGGATATTGTTGGCCTGTCTGGGCGAGTTCGGCCAAAGGGCCTGTTTTCACACTATTATTCTATGACTCTATGACAAGAAGGAGCTAAGGATTAAATTTGAGTACTGAATGGCAGTGTTCTGTGAAGCTGTTCAATTCGTATTTGGTTTATTAATTATAGAGGAGTCCATATTGTGAGCATTAAATGTAATACATGACTTTGGAAGAAGTGCATGTGACTTGCTAAATATCCCACTCATTTTGCTTTTTAGTTGAGATTGTGTTTTTTGGCTTTCAGTCACTGTTTGTTCCTGTGCATTTAGTCTTACATCTTCATTGAACCCAACAGGTTCTCAGATCCTTTATAATGCTTGGAAATCCCAGCTCTGCCATTCAACACCATGTGGAGTTTCGTATTTCACAGCGTCTATGCCGGGACATAACTTGGTTTCAATAGTTCAACATGAATAATTGAACACCAATGCCAGTCTGTTTAACTTTGTTTTGCTTTATTTCACGCAATGTGGTTTAACATTTTCACGTCGTGTATCTGATCTAAGGCATGGAGTGGTTCATAACAAATGTGTTGAGGAAATGTCATGCTTTTTAGCCACAAAGCCATGGAAGTTCAACAGTCCATTTCAAAATATCATTGTTCTAAAAAAATGAGATTGGAAATTGATATGAAATCCTTCAGTAACTGTAAAAAATATATTGACAACATTGAGAATGTTAAAATCAAGATCTAGCTTTTGAAGAAAAACAAACTTGCATTTATGTAGAGCCTTCCACAACTACATCGTTTCTACTTTTAGGATACTAAATTAATGTTTATAGGCACAAAGTTCACGAGTAACAGAGGGCCCGGCAGCAACTTTGGAGGAGATGGATGGGTGACGTTTCAGGCCGACCCTTTTCTAGATTCTTCAGTCTGAAGAAGGGTCCCAACCCAAAAAATCACCCATTCTTTTTCTCCAGAGATGCTGCCTGAGCTGCTGAATTACTCCAGCGCTTTGTGTCTTTCAGTATAAACCAGCATATGCAGTTCCTTACTACACAAAGTAATGTTAATGTATTGTCATTGTTATAATGCAAGAAAAAATGGCAGATGATTTGCACAGAAATATGTTCAATGAGCAGTGAAGCAATGAGAAGATCATCTGTTTTGTTCATTGAAGGATGAAGGGTTAGAATGAGGCCAGGACAATGAAGAAACTTCCCTATTCCTGTCACCTTTAATGTACCATCCACACACTAGCACCTGCAACCATGCAACAGTGTTGCAAATATTAGTCTCTGTTAAGTGGTTGACTTGATATCTTAATAGGAAATTCTAGTTCATAGTCACGTAGCAGGGAAACAGACTCTGGCCCACTACGTCTGTGCTGATCGTCCAGTGCCCATTTACGTTAATCCATGTTTTATTTCTCCCATTAAATTCTCTCCCCCTTCCCCCGTAGATTCTGCTATTCAACAACACATCAGAGGCAATTTACAGCAGCCAAAGAAACTAACAACCTGCACGTTTTTGGGATGTGGGAGAAAACCAGAGCAGCCATAGGAAAACCATACTGTCAGTGAGTACATGCAAGCTCCACACAGATAGCATCTAAGATCAGGATTGGATTTAGCTCACTGGAGTCATGAGGCTGCAGTTCGACTAGTTATGCCACTGTGTAACCACCATATTGTAAACTGTTCAGACTGGATTGAGAGAAAGCAACAATTTAAACCAAAAATAGGTAATGTTTTATTTGTGAGACAGTATGCTATGTATATGTTGAGACCTCAAGATGTACTGCAAAGTGAATGTTCAGATTTTATGAGAAACTATCACATTGTTTGGGAAGTAGGAATATCTCGCACACGTGCACACACACACACGCTCACACATGCGCACCTACGAGCACACATACACACAAAGTGGATTCTTTCATAAAGAAAATTGATAAAAGTAAAAGGAAATAAAATAAAACAGGAAGGCTATTTTCATGCAGATGTTTCCTGATAACTATTGAACAAGTACATAATATTACTCGCCCAAGGTATTTAGATTCACAGGTAAGTCTGCTGTAGGTTCCCTAAGGCGAATACACACTA
Organism: Raja brachyura; assembly: GCA_963514005.1. The sequence goes on from OY740802.1 coordinate 15,396,126, forward strand.
TTCAAGTCGTATTGCACAAAAATGAAGACTGGAGACTTTATGATGCACTGTATATCACAACAATAACCTCAACAACAATTGGTTACCAATAATTAAAAAATCAGAAACTATTGGTTTATATTGTAGGCCGTATACGATATGTCACTTCACATTGTACCAAATGGCAAACAGATTGTCGAGTTCTTCAATTAGAGTTTTTTTTTACTGTTCTCGGGGGATAAAGGCCTCCATTTCTATTGCCTTCAATTCTCACTCACCAGGCACTGCGAAGCAAATTAACAATGATGCATGTTCAGGCATTAGAGAGGTGCAGTTCTCAGTCAATCGCTGAATGTATGTCAAGCCACCTGTTAGTGTAAATGGCAGTTGGATGTATTAGGGAAATGTTTTGTTGTTCTTAAAACGAATGAGTTCTGGCAAATTAATCAATGAAGTTGTCGTCACACCTATGTAAAACCACCAATCAATTTGCTACAGAATAGGTCTGACTTTGCAGTTACATTCACCTTTCTGATAGAGTTCCCCAAAGTTTTCATGTGGTTTAGAGTGCAATCATGCTCGAAGTCAACAACAGCTGCAGCTCAGCATCCACTAGTGGGAATCTGTGAGTAAGAATTGAAACTGTTATTTTATTTCCTCCAGTATTGTAATAAAAGAAAAGTCTACAGTCTTGCACAAAATCTACTGGTCCTGTGGATTTCAATCAAATGAGTGAAGAAGGTTAAGGATGCCATGATACTGTATACCTCAAGAATGCTATAAATATATCAGTCACATTTATAGAGTAGGTACGTAACTCATGATAACAGAGGCAGCTCCTTTTGAAAGCTCCACTTTGGTAATGTACAGTTAAGTTGCATAAGTTACATGTGATGAAAACTATCCCTGATTTCTACTCAAACAGAGCCAGTGCTAAGATCACTTCTTAATGTTTCTAAGCCCATTTCTTCCAGGCTAATACAGATATTCATCAGTATTGAGCCAGAGGGTGGCGAACCTGTGGAATTCTGTGCAGACTTACATATTTGGGTATTTTTAAAGTGGAGATTGGTAGGTTCTCGATTAGTAAGAGCGTAAAAAAGTTAAGGGGATAAGGCAGGAGAATGGGGTTGAGAGGAAAAAATAAATCATGCATAATCGAATGGCATAGTAGACTTGATGGGCCAAATGACCCAATTTTGCTCCTATGCATTATGGTCTTGTGGTCTGCTCTCTGAGGTTAAATCAAGCATATATAAATGTATATTTGTAAAGGACCGGTTCTTTAAATCCCTTTTTCACTGAATAAACATGGGATTATGATGAAGGTACCTGATTATACCTCTTCCTGAATCTCACAAAATTCATTGTCAATTAAGGCATTTGTGGTGTCTACTTGGACAAAAGAAAGATTTACTTGGACCATTTCCCTCCTCTTTCCTGATCTCACAGTCTACATCACAGGAAATAGGCTATGGACTAACATCTATTACAAACCCACTGACACTCACAACTATCTTGACTACACTTCTTCCCACCCTGCATCCTGCAAAGACTCTATCCCCTACACCCAATTCCTCCGTCTACACTGCATCTGCACCGCAGATGAGGTGTTCCATACTAGAACATCCGAGATGTCCTCATACTTTAGGGAGCGGGGGGGGGGTTTCCCTCTCCTATCATAGATGAGGCACTCACTCGTGTCTCCTCGGTACCCCACAGCTCCGCCCTTGCTTCCCCTCCCCCGAGTCGCAACAGTGACCGATCGCCCCTAGTCCTTACCTTCCACCCCATCAGCCGTCGCATACAACATATAATCCTCCGAAATATTCACCACCTCCAATGGGATCCCACCACAAGCCACATTTCCCCATCTCCACCCCTTTCCGTCTTCCGCAGAGACTGTACCTCCGCAACTCCCTGGTTAACCACCCCCTCCCCAGGTACCTTCTCCTGCAACCGCAGAAGATGCAGCACCTGTCGCTGTACCTCCTCCCTCGACTCTGTTCTTGGACCCCGACAGTCCTTTCAGGTCAGGCAGAGGTTCACTTGCACCTCCTCCAACCTCATCTACTGTATCCGTTGTTCAAGATGTGGACTCTTATACAGCGACGAGACCAAACGCAGACTGGGCGATCGTTTCGTGGAACACCTTCGCTCAGCCCGCCTGAACCAACCTGACCTCCCAGTTGCTGGACACTTTAAATCTCCTTCCCATTCCTACACAGACCTTTCTGTCCTCGGTCTCCTCCATTGTCAGAGTGAAGCTAAATGTAAATTGGAGGAACAGCATCTCATATTTTGCTTGGGCAACTTGCAGTCCAGTGATATGAATATTGATTTCTCTCACTTTAGGTAGCCCCAGCATTCCCTCTCTCTCTATCCCTCCCCCACCCAAGTTGCACTAGCTTCTCATTTGCACCCTACAAACGGCTTACAAACGGCCTGTTTCCTTTATAATCGTTACCTTTTTGCATTTCTTTCATTCATTGCTCTTTATCTCTCTCCATCACCATTTATATCTCTCATTTCCCTGATACCTAACCAGTCTGAAGAACGGTCTTGACCCAAAACATCACCCATTCCTTCGCTCCAGAGATGCTGCCTGTCCTGCTGAGTTACTCCAGCTTTTTGTGTCTATCTTCGGTTTAAACCAGCATCTGCAGTTCTTTCTTACACATTAAAACAGGCCTGTCGGCTCACAGTGTATTTGCAGACTCTCATGTCTCTATATATATTAATCCTGTCTGCCTGCATTATTTCCATATTCCTTTATCATTTGAGTACCTGGTAGCTCATTCCCTATCCCTACCTTCCAAGCTGTGTGTAGAAAAAGTTACCCATCATATTTCCTTTAAATCTCCTCCCCCTCAACTTAAATTGACACACTTTTGTTTTAGAAACCCCAACTATCACAAACAGACTTTGGCTATCTATTCTATCCATGCCTCTCATAATGTTATATACTTCAATCATGTCTCCAGTCAGCCTATTTTGCTCCAGGGAAAACAGACCCAGACTATCCAATCTCTGCTTAGAAGTCAAGCCCTCCAGTCCAGGCAACACCCTTGTGAATATTTTCTGCACCTTCTCTAGTTTAAAAAATATCAGAAAGTGTGCATCCCTGCTGCCCTTTTTAAATAAGGCCACAACATTAGCCATCCTTCAGTCTTGTGGCGTTCACCTGTGGCTAATAATTTTCTCTGGCGCTTTCAATGTGGGCTCCATGTTGGGCTGCTAGGACTTGCAACTTCTGGCCACGACTTAATTTTGAGTGCGTTCTCTTTGATTATGTCATTAAAACCAGAATGTGATCTTTAGCCAATTGGGATTAAAAAAACATACAGTGACAGATAGATGCCCAAATTGCAACTTGTCCGATATGTCAATAACTGTAACTCACACGTGTTTGAGGGATTTGTTGTCTGAAACCCTTTAATATTTTAGTATGGCAGAGTTCTGCTGCAGAGTATGTTGCTGCATGGTCATGAATATTAAATATTCAAAAAGACTGGAGGATTTTAAGAAATCCTTTTGTAATGATCAGTAAAAGATTAGCGAGTACGAGGGCCCCATTTTATGTCATCCGTACACAGAGAAATACTTGTTCAAGTAAGCAACTGAGTAGCATTCCCTTGTCACCTTTAGCTTACGTGAGTTTTCATATTTTACTTCTGCAGGCGGATGCTCTGGGGAGAGTGGATGGCAAAAATACAGTTTCATTGTGTTAAGTGTCATTTATTTGGCGCGTGGAATGCCTGTACTTTGTGGTGTCATTGTTATCCATAAATGTATGCAAGCTAGTAAATGTTTGAACCTAGTGAAAAACGGTGGACCAGATTTCTTATCACACGAGTGGAATGAGCGTGGAAGGGACATGACCTGTGATAAGAAATTTGGGCCATCATTTCTCACTAGGTTTTTAAAATACAGGAACATATTAATGGATGACTGTAGACTGCAGACTCCAGAAATCTGAGGTAAAAATGGCAACAGAAGCATCTTCTGCTTGTATTTCATAGCACTCGAGTGATTGTGTATGTCTCAGACAAGTGTGTAAGTTCCGGCTTTTTCTTAATTCCAGTTCCCTCCAATTTACTTTCAGTCTGAAGAAGGGTCCCAACCCAAACGTCCACCATCCTTTTTTTCCAGTGATGCTGCCGAACTGGCTGAGTTACTCCAGCAATGTGTCTCTATCTTCGGTGTGCACCAGCATTTGCACTTCTTTTCTACACAAATTTGGAATAGGGTTGGAGTAGTAGTGATTCCTCGGGTCGGATGGAGAGGAGACGGGGGGACGGGTGGTGTAGGGGGGGGTGGTGTGTGGTGGTCAGAGTGATCCAGTCCTGGCACCTTCCACCATGAAGATGGGAGAATGATAATCATTGAACAGACATATAATAAGGATCATGGATACAATTAGGCCTGGAATCTGAGGAAGAGGAGGGAGCAATTCTGAAGTCATTAACAAAGTTAATCACAGTTGTGCCACCGTGATTGCCCAGCATTCTGTCAGTTAACGTGGTCTCCGAATGACTGTCCTTTCCTGCAAGAATGAATACAAAGGAAAAGACTTAAGAAGGCCAAACAGACAGAAGATCAATGTCTCAGATTGATTCTGTGGCACAGGACAAGGTAAGGCTAGTCCCCCTCAACTAAATCCCTAGGCAACCTCAACTCTTTAGGTATAGCCTGCTTTGAAGCATCAAAATAATTTTTGCAACATGTGATGTCCAAATATGACTTGCACAATGAATGAAGCCACTGCAGAAGTCCAGGACCATCCGACACTTAGCATGTCATGCACACTGAGTATTCAGAACAAAGTTTCAGTGTTGCACGAGCCATCAAGTAAATTATTTTACACTCATGCGATGCGATATCAGAGACAATTTCAAGCTGTTTACTTGCAGTCTGTCAGTTGGTCTTCGAGTATTTCCTAAAGGTCTTTACGAGTTGTAAATAACGCACTTAATGCATTCTTTGCCACAACAAAATTTATTGTGAGTTACAAGGAGCTCATGGAAAGTTTGTGTGATTTAATCAAGAGTTCTTCTTGAACTTCCTGTAAACACTTTTGCAGCCCAGAATGTTAGTCATACAAAACATTATCTCAAAAAAAAGTGACAACCTCAAAGTAAAAATTAATTTAAAAAAAATCAACGTTACATCCATTGCAAGAGTAAATTAAATATCTCTTCTTTACTGATTTACTTTAGAGATACAGCGCGGAAACAGGCCCTTCGGCCCACCTAGTCCGCGCCAACCAACGATCCCCGCACATTAACACCAGCATACACCTACTAGGGACAATTTTTACATTTACCAAGCCAATTAACCTACAAACCTGTACGTCTTTGGAGTGTGGGAGGAAACCGAAGATCTCAGAGAAACCCCACGCAGGTCACGGGGAGAATGTACAAACTCCGTACAGACAGCACCCGTAGTCAGGATCGAACCCAGGTCTCTGGCGTTGCATTTGCTGTAAGGCAGCAACTCTACCGCTGCGCCACGGTGACCGCCCAGCATTCTGTCAGTTAACTGTCCGAGTGACTGTCCTCTCCTGCAATAAACCCTATATCTCCTTAAAACTCTCTAAACTCTAAAATATTGTGGAGATTAGTTAGGGTGGTACTGTGGTGCAGCGCCAGAGATCCGTGTTCAATCCTGACTACGAATGCTGACTGCACGGAGTTTTTACATTCGCCCCGTGACCACATGGGTTTTCTCAGGTGCTCCGTTTTCCTCTTACATTCTAAAGACGTGCAGGTTTGCAGGTTAATTGACTCCTGTATTGTCCAAAGTCTGTAGGATAGAGCAAGTGTACAGGTGATTGGTGGTCAGCATGGACTTGGTTGAATTCAATTCAATCTTTAATTGTCATTGTGCAGTGTACAGTACAGAGACAGCGAAATGCAGTTAGCATCTCCGCAGAAGATGGAACTTAGAATAATGAATGGTAAAAAATATGTATATGTACAAACAGTATCAGTAGTGCACTTATACCGGGGAAGGAGTGTCCGGGAGGGGTGGGGGGCTGACTGGCAATCACCGAGGTGCAGAATTAAGTATTGTAACAGCTGCAGGGAAGAAACTGTTCCTGAACCTGCTGGTCCGGCAACAGAGGGACCTGTAGCGCCTCCTGGATGGGAGGAGGGTAAACAGTCTGTGGCTGGGGTGAGACCAGTCCTTGATGATGCTGCGCGCCCTTCGCAGACATCGCTTGCAATGGACAGACTCAATGGAGGGGAGTGAGGAACCGGTGATGCGTTGGGCAGTTTTCACCACCCTCTGCGGTGCTTTCCGGTCAGAGACAGAGCAGTTGCCATACCACACTGTGATACAGTTGGTAAGGATGCTCTCGATGGTGCAGCGGTAGAAGTTCACCAGAATCTGAGGAGACAGATGGACCTTCTTTAGTCTCCTCAGGAGAAGAGATGTTGGTGAGCCTTCTTGACCAAATGGTTGGTGGGCCAAATGGTCTGTTTCCATGTTGTCTCTCGAAAAAAAATTAAACTAAACTGAACTAAACCCATGTTGGATCTCCTTCACTTGCATAGAACACACATAAAACATAGAAAAATACAGCACAGGAACGGGCCCATCTGCCCACAATGTTTGTGCTGAACATGATGCCTGGTTAAAGTGATCTCATATTCAGTACCTGTGCGGGATCCATACCCCTCTATTCCCGGCATTTCCAAGTGTGTAGGAGTCATTAAGCTTACGTCAGTATATTATAGTCATGTCTAATATTTTTAGTTTTTAGCTGTCTGTACTTTTGTAGGTGGGATTTGATACATAGAAGGGTTGTGTCTATTTTCGGAGGAGACTAGCGCAGACTCACAGATTGGGAGTTCAGTTTAGACTCGGAGGATGGTAAGAATACAGTTTCTTACCATGACATGACCACGACATGATCACGAGACGCTACACTATTAGAAGAAGAAACTCTTATATAATTTATGTGACACGAATGGGGCAGCCATTAAGAATGGAAAATTACGAGTTATTCCTTTGTTTTGTATTACTTCAATAGACCAATTAATCAAGAAACAATGTTTGGAAGATTAGTTTTTGCTATCTTTAGTGTGTTGTGAGTGCATAAACTATAACTCCACCTCATCCCCGAGGAGTAATGGCTATCGAAGTTGGACTTTGAGAACGTATAGAAACTGTCATTATAAAGTGCCTATCTAAAAACCTCTTAAATACCACTGTGGTATCTGCCTCCACCACCACCAATGGCAATATGTTCCAGACCACACCACTCTCTGTGTAAAAGACTTGCCCTGCACATCATTAAACTTACCCCCTCTCATCTTATAGCTATGTTCTCTACTGTTGGATATTTCCACCCTGGGAAAGAGTTTCTGACTGTCGACGCTATCGGTACATCTCATTGTTTTATATACTTGTCCGCTTTTTAAAAATGTAACCACAAATTTTATTCAGAAATATATATCGAAGAAATGCAAAAAGTCAAGTCAAGTCAAGTTTATTCGTCACATACACATATGGGATGTGCAGTGAAATGAAAAGTGGCAGTGCCTGCAGACTTTGTGCAAAAAACAAACAAACAAACAACCAACAAACTACAAACAGCATCACATGTTCTTTTTCATATCAAATATTGTGGGCGGTATTGTGGCACAGTAAGTTAGTAGAGTTAGTCCGTGGTGAGATAGGAGTTTACAGTCCGAATGGCCTCTGGGAAGAAACTCCTCATCCTCTCCGTTCTCACAGCATGGCAACGGAGACGTTTGCCTGACCGTAAGAGTTGGAACAGTCCGTTGCAGGGGTGGAAGGGGTCTCTCATTATCTTAAATGCAAATAAACTGGCTTTCTTTACATTCACAGTGTTGTTAAGCCTGTGCATGTATAGTGCTATCTTTTCTGTGCACTGGGAGTGTTGGCACAATGTACACAGAGTACCATTGTTACTCATTAAGGTTCCTGGCACAATACAAACTTCAAATGTTTGAGTGGCTTTTACATATGGCCTGCTACTCGATGTCTAGTGGCAGAAGGACCTTGGACTGCAGTCCTTCACAACAAACCGCTAGCATTGGTTACGCCAAGCTTCATTGCATCCCTTAGCACATCCTCCTGTAACCTGCAATGTGCTAGTTGACAGAATTCCTTTATGGACACCTCATTGTACTGGGAGGCCAACAGGTTTTTGTGCAGATCAAAGTGCGTCTTTCACCGAGTTAATGATCTTTCAGCAGAACTTTATGTTTGTATTGGAACACTCACTTGTCCCCTGTGATTCATCAAATATTCCTTCTTGGAATTAGCTCATTGCCTGCCTCTCTTTCCCAAGGCCTATAAAAATGATACATATTTCAAGGCAAGTTACTGAAAGAGCAAAAAAAACAAAATACTGGAGAAACTCAATAGGTCAAGCAGCATCTGTGGAGGGAATGGGCAGGCAACATTTTTGGTCAGGACCCTTCTTCAGTCTGAAGAAAGATCCCAACCGGAAATGTTGTCTGTTCTTTCCCTCCTCAGATGCTGCTTGACCCATTGAGTTCTTCCAATGTTTAGATATTTGCGCACGATTCCGGCATCTGTAGTCTCTTGTGTCTCCGGGATGCTGAAAGACATTTGTTTTGGCATAGAACATTGATGAATCTACTTTTTCTGCGTGGGGACCCATACAGGTTACTTATCTTACAACTGCATGATACGATTCCCTTTAAAGCAAATGTTAATTTTATGCTAAGCAGTAATGTATTAGTGAATGTTTGTCCACTATTGACCTCTGGGTGAAGTAGTTGTGGATTCAAATTCCGCTCTGAAGACCTGAAGTTGCTTCAGGTTCAGACAAAAATCTTAGGATGGCACCACAGTGCAGAATTGAAGGAGATCCCAACAACACCTTCAAGCTGATGCAACCAATCCCATGGCATTGCTTGAGAGAAGAGTAGGGGTCATGCCTGGTACTCCTGCAATATATTTCTCTGTCAAAATAAAACATTTTAGCCCTGCATTTTAGCCATATGAAATTGGCTGCCATGTTTCCTATATTTCCTGTAAAGTAATATATCCTGAAGCTATGAAAGATGGTCTGTTAATGCAAATTTTGCTTCTGGAGGGGGTTTGTCAGCATTAAAAAGCAAATTAATAATACAATTATAAAATAAAAATAATATATGGCCAGAGCAATCGTGGTTTGCAAGTTGAACTTAACTCATAATAACCTTGCTCCCCTTTGACTTTGCCTTGGTTGCTCATTGTTGACAAGTGAATTGTAAATATCAACTTTATGTATTCTCATTTTGATTTTTAATTTGAATTGGACAGATAACCACCCAAAGGCATTACGCTTTCAATGTAAACATTACATGGACAATTTTCAGTTTAACTCATTGGCCATGTGAATATTTGCATTTGTATTTTTAGGGGCAGCCTAAAGAAATTTCAAGATGTATGCAGGGATTTTATTAAATGGTCGGCCTAAATTCCATGAAAGTCAATCGCATTTTATGCTGACATCCACCTCCTAATGACAGGGCTTGTTTGTACTATGTCAGCTGCAATAGACATGGGAGCTTACGGGTCTTAGGTTATTGCTACAGAGCTGTCTTACTCTATTTGTAACAGTCTGCAAACCCAGCCAAATTTCATAGTAAACAAGAATGAAGAAAATAATTGAATAAGTGGGGAGAGAAAAGCGAAAAATGGATTTGAAGCTACAAACAAAGTATTTTAAAAAGGAGATTTCTATTCAAATCCGAGCTGTCATTTGATTTTAGTTGTCTATTATTCATTATTATTCTCCTGCAAAAGCAAACTTTTCAGCATTGTACTAATTAAGCTAAAGGGCATTTACAGTAAATGTAAAAGCAACAATAAAACAACATGCTTTTTTCCTTATTACAATTTTATTTTGATGTTGAAGTTTAAAGTCAAGTTTTGTGTGAAAGATTTAACATTATTTGGCACAATACTATGCAGGGATAATTTCTTTGAGCATATATCACCTGGGTAAAATTGCCCAAAATGTATGTATTATATTTTGCAGAAACACCTCTCATTTTTTGAAAATAACAAGATTATATTTTTGGTTTCTGTTTTTCATAATCTGAATTGGCTGGAAATTGATGGGTCCTCAAGAATAATAGAAATATTGCGGGACGAGGTGCTACAGGTCATATAACGTGCCACTATTTTAATCTCCTGTAACAAATTAAACACAGAGTATTTTGGATATCTCTTGTACTATTTGGTCCATACAAAGGCCAGAGTTGGCTTTTCTTTTCATTAATAATCAGACATATCAAAACTCTTTCATATGAGGAAATTCGCTGACTTTACCTTGCACTAAACGTTATCCTCTTATCATGTATCTATACAATGCAAATGGATCGATTGTAATCATGTATTGTCTTTCTGCTGACTGGTTAGCACGAAATAAAAGCTTTTCACTGTACCTCGGTACACATGACAATAAACTAAACTATACTAATCGGATGTAAGGATCCCTTGGAAAGTCAGACATTTAACAATAAAATGACTGTTTATTTAACCATGCTGACTGTTTTGTTATCATTTTAATGATATAAATGCCACAGTATGATTGGTGATTTGAATTCCCTTGCCTCTGATGGCTTATTCAGTGTGCACTCGACATTGTTCGAAAACAAACAGGGATTGCATGAGAAAATGAATGCACTGCATTACATACCCAGTATTTACTCTCTGAACCATAACCACTGAAAATATTGGATTTTTTTCAAATATTTCTAAATCATTCCAATAGCTATTTGCGTTTGTATTAGTAAAAATATTAATTCAACATCCTGCTGTGGATTATTTGGCAACACTTAATTTCGGATGCAGCCTCTGAATTTGACCATATAGGAACCTAATGACCAGCAAATCCCTTTGAATTATATTAAATAGAATTGCTTTTGTTGTAAAGTGCGAAGCATTCTGTCAGTCCTAAACATGCTCGGAGGACTTTGCAGGCAGTGGCCTGGCAGCCGGCGGGCCGGGAAGTGGAGCCCCCCCCGAGCCACTGCTGCCATCCCCCAAAGACCAGAGGATGGATATGGTGACGATGATGGACATAGCAGGAGAAGAGCGAGTAGAGAGAAGAGGGTACCGGGGTCTGGTCGATGGGAGACGCTGGCGGGGAACAATGGAGAGGACATCAGTTGCTGAATTGGGCACCACTCATAACAACTGGGATGTGCACTGGATGTGGAAAATAGTGCCAAAACATGGCACCTCTTGCATGCGGGCTCAGTGGATTATTTCTGTGCAATTGCTAATCGGGGATGGAATGGCAATACTTTACTGGACTGTTAGTGAGAAAAGTATTTCACTGTGCATTTGCATTTTGCACATGTGACAATAAAGCAAAATTGAACCATTGAACATCTTCCATCAATTCCCATTGGTATATACAGGTGAGAACGTCTGCTTTGCACTGTCAGATGCGTACAAAGAACAGGCACTCTGATGAGACAGCAAAGAACCGCAAAAGTCCATGGATTAAAAAAACTGAGTAGGTTAGAGGTTGCAGGGGAATAAAATTATCCAGCCAGCTCTAAGGCAGCAAGATAGTATAAATGTATATTCAGAAGAAAAAATGGACAGGAAGATTTGCTTGTGTGCAGTGAAACACTGAATAAAGGAAGTTTTTCAATGAGCAACGAGATTCTTGATTAGTATGGGTGTCAGGGTTATCATAAGAGATAGGAGCAGAATTAGACTATTCCCCCATCAAGTCTACTCTGCCATTCAATCATGGCTGATCTTTCTCTCTCACCTAACCCCATGCTCCTGTCTTCTTCCCATAACCTCTCACACCTGTACGAATCAAGAATCTACAGTATCTATCTCTGCCTTAAATATATCCACTGACTTTGCCTCCACAGCCTTCTGTGGCAAAGAATCTTACAGAGTCACCACCCTCTGATAATCAAATTCCTCCTCCTTCCTAAAAGAACATCCTTTAATTCGGACACTATGACCGCTAGTCCTAGACTCTCCCACTAATAGAAACATCCTCTCCACATCCACTCTATCCAAGCCTTTCACTATTCTGTGTAGGTTGAAACCAGCATCTGGTTAGACACATAAAGCTGGAGTAACTCAGCGGGACAGGCAGTATCTCTGGAGAGAAGGAATGGGTGACCCTACCTTAGACTAGCTGAAGGAGGGTCTCAACCCGAAATGTCAACCATTCCTTCTCTCCAGAGATTCTGCCTGTCCCATTGAGTTAATCCAGCTTTTTGTGTCTTTCACTATTCTGCATGTTTCAATGAGGTCCCCTCTCATTCTTCTAAACGCCAGCGAGTATAGGCCCAGTGCCGTCAAACGCCCATCATATGTTAACCTACTACCCATTCCTGGGATCATTCTTGTAAACCTCCTCTGAACCCTCTCCAGAGCCAGCACATCCTTGCTCAGATATGCTGTCCAATATTGCTCACAATATTCCAAATGCAGCCTGACATGTGCCTTATAGAGCCTCAGCATGACATCCCTGTTTTTTTATATGAGCCCTCTTGAAATAAATGCTGGCATTGAGATTGCTTTCTTCACTACTGATTTGCCTTGCAGATTTATGTTTTGGGAATCCTACACCAGCACTCCCAAATCCTTTTGCACCTCCGATTTCTGGATTTTATCCCCTTTTAGAAAATAATCTACGCCTTTATTCCTACCAAAATGCATGGCTCCACACTTTGCTATACTATATTCTATCTGCCACTTCTCTGCCCATTCTCCCAACCTATCAAAGTCCCTCTGCAAAGTCCCTGCTTTCTCTACACTACCTGCTCCTCCACCTATTTCCATATCACCCGTAAACTTGGCCACAAAGCCTTCAATCCGCTCATCCAAATCATTAACATACAACTTGAAGAGCAGCGGCACCAGAACCGAGCCCTGCGGAACTCCACTAGTCACTGGCAGCCAACCAGAATAAGCTTCCTTTATTGACACTCTTTGCCTTCTGTCATCCAGCCAATCTGATATCCATGCTAGTATCTGCCCTTTGATACCATGGGCTCCAATCTTCCTTAACCGCCTCCTGTGTAGCACCTTATCAAAGGCTTTCTGAAAATATAGGTGGACAGCATCTACTGACTCTCCTTTGTCTGTCCTGCTATTTACTTTTTCAAAGAATTCCAGCAAATTTGTCAGGGAAGACCTCCGCTTCGCAAAGCCCTGCTGACTTTGGCCTATTTTATTGTAATCTTCCAAGTACTCCGTAACCTCATCCTTTATAATGGACTCCAAAGTCTTATTAACCACCTAAGTCAGCCTTCCCACTGTTCCCACTATTCCACTTTGCTCCCTTCTTGTGCAGCGGGATAATATTGGCTTAATATATTATGGGGAGAAGGCAAAAGAGTAAGGTTGAGAGGGAGAGATAGATTAGCCATGGTTGAATAGAGGAGGAGACTTAATGGGCCGAATGGCCTATAAATTATGAAAATGATTATGACCATTGAAGCTTGAGGAAACAGGCTGTTCATCGCTTCCAAATTCTGAATGAATCGTGCTATTTCACCACCTCCAAATTAATATCAGAGCCTGTGTATCTCAGTAAAGATTCTTCAGTCTGAGTGGTTGAGGAAACATGTCTAGTCCTGATCCCTTGTGGACCATGCAATATTGTTTTGACTCTAATTATTGCAAATTGTGGAGTAAAAGGCACAGAACCACGCACTCTACTGACTGCAAACTCCAAGGTAGAATATTTTTTATTGAGCAGTTATCAGTATAGTCACAGCATTGTAAATGCAGGGCAAATTATTGCTCGACCTCTCTCTATATAGCTGTAACAACATACGGTGCCATATAGTAATTTTCCATTTAAAATGTTATCCCAGCTAGAACAGTGCATGTTAAAATAAGATTAATTCTAAAATAAAGATGAATGCCACAAATATTTACTTATTATTTGCTAGGTTAGTTTCAATGGGCATGTAGCTCAATGAAGATTAGTAGATTGTGTCATATATTTCACCGAGGGAAAAATAGTGTGGAATGTCCATTGATTGATCAATGACTCACTCACAACATTATATTGTATGTTTCAAAGCTGCACATGGCAACAATTTCATAAGGGGACTGTTAATAACAAAGAGAAAAATACCTACTCGTAATCTTCAAGAAAAATGATATATCATTCACTTTTCATCCCCTACCATATGTAAGGTGCCCACAACCATCAGAGTTGAAGAATGAATGATTTCCTATCAATGTATTCCACTGATATTATTTCCAAAGTGTGGTCTCCGTCTCGGAAAATAATGTGAACATGTAGCACTATTTTTGCATTGTTAACAATTCCTGACATTAATCTATTAAGGTTACTAATAAAAGAAAGCACTTAAGCACAAAGCATCATTGATGCACGTTGGAGGCGTGTGGCAGGAGTCACTGCTGACAATTTGTGCCACACGGGAGGCGGTTAAGGAAGATGAGAGCTCTCTTCAACAGCAATGTGATAATGAACCAGTATCAGTTTTGGAGTTAAAGCATTAAATATCTTGCAGAACACAAGGCTGACTACCATATTGTCATTATTTAAATTGTGCTAGGAAGTCTACCATCAAAGATCATGGTACCATCAAGTCTACCATCAATGATCTTTGTCTACCATGTGGATAGAGCAGATGGGATTGTTGTATGGAATTCACTTTCTCAGCACTTTCTTATGCCATCAAAGATTTTCTCCATGAAGTTTTGAGATTGCAACAGTCCATTAGAAGGAATATGGACATAAGAAACCAAGACCCTGAGTTGCAGAGAGTCACTATTTTCATCCTTCATGACCCTCTTAGTAAGGTCATAGAGCTGTACAGACCTGTTCCAGGCATACACTGGATCCCTGTTTTATGCATTAGAACTGTGGATTTAGAAATCAGTCCACCAGAGAGTGACTCAAACCCAACAATCCTCTGATTCATTGGTGGATCATAGTTTACAAGGTCACAAGGTGTAGGAGTAGAATTAGGCCATTTGGCCCATCAAATCTACTCTGCCATTCAATCATGACTGATCTCTGCATCCTAATCCCATTTTCCTGCCTTCTCCCCATAACCTTTGACATCCGCTCTAATTAAGAATTTGTCTGTCTCTGCCTTAAAAATATCCACTGACTTAGCCTCCACAGCCCACTGTGGCAATGAGTTCCACAGAGGAACTACCCTCTGACTAAAGAAATTTCTCCTCACCTCCTTTCTAAAATTGCACCCTTTAATTCGGAAGCTATGGCCTCTGGTCCTTTAAATCTCCAATCAGTGGAAACATCCTTTCCACATCCACTCTATCTATGCCTTTCATTATTCTGAAAGTGGTTGGTGGGATGTGGGTGTGGGTGGGGGGAGTTGGTGGACTGGTGTAGTGAGTGACATCTAAAAATGCTTTCCAATTCAAAATGCCCTCAGCATTTGTAAGAAAGTGGGTTTGAATTTGTCACGCATGTTAAAGAAAGGATTGAAGTAGCACAACCAGGAACTCAAAATGCAATGTTCCATTGCACATAACGCCCAAGAAATTGGGCATGGTAGAACAAACCTTACTGCAGAAAACTCCAAGAGCAGCCTATCCTCAATCACATCTTTATGGTGAGTACGGATGGTGGAGGAAATTTGAATCTATTTCCCACATGATTTTATAAACCTCTACAATATCACCCTTCAACCTCATGCCCTCCAAGAAATAAAGTTCTAGCCTGACCAACCTCTGCCTATAGCTCAGGGTCTCAAGTCCTAGCATCATCCTTGTCAATCTTCGCTGCACTCCTTCCAGCTTAATGGCATCTTTCCTGCAGCAGTGTGACCAAATCTGAACAAAATATTCTGTGTGGCCTCACTAATGTCTTGGACAACCGTAACATAACATTGAAACAAGGAACTGCAGAAGTTGGATATCACAGAAAGACACAAAATGCTGGAGTAACTCAATGAGTCAAGCTGCGTTCCTGGAGAATATGGATAGGTGATGTTTCAGGTCAGAACCCTTGTTCAGATGTAACCAAACATTTAAATTTCCTAACTGATGAAAACCAATGTGCCACCCTATCCATCTGCAAAGACATTTCCAGTGCACTGTGTACTAGTACTTACAGATCTTTCTGCTGTACCACACTCCCAGGGCTGTACTATTCACTGCGAAGATCTTGTCCTGGTTTGACTTCCCAAAATACAACATTTCAAAGTTAGCTGAATTAAAATCAATTTGTCATTTCTCAGCCCGCTATCCCAGCTGCTCAAAAACCCCATGTAAATCTTGATATCTACCTTCACTATCTACAATATAACCTATTTTAGAGTCATCTGCAAACTTATTAATCATGCCTTGTACATTCTCATCCAAATCATTGATATACAGTTGATAGTAAATGTCAATGCGCTCAACACTGATCCCTGAGGCATACCACGAGTCATGGGCCTCCAGTCTAAGAAAGAACATTCCAATCCCACCTCTGATTCTTTCTATAAACCAATTCTGTTTCCAGATAGAGCGAGGTCTCTCTGGATCCCATTGAATCTAACCTTACAGACCAGCTAACCATGTGGAACCTTATCAAAGGCTTTGATAAAATCCATTGTAGCGGTGCCTGCTGGTGCACGCCGGTATCGAACCCAGCGTTTGGAAGCCGCGGTCACGTGACTCGGGAGGGGCTGCTTGTTTTCGTGTGGTTTTGCTTTCGCACGGCAGTTCAGTTGTGGCCAGACGTATTGTAAGAGCCTGTGAACTGAGAAGTTATTTTGTAAATAAAAATACATTTGAAAACTCTGTTGTCGTTCTTGCGACCGCCAAACCATATTGATAACTTCTATGGGCCAGCCCGCAACAACCTTCTTCGTTGTTTCTATTAAAAAAATAGTGGTGGTGAAATGAGAGTTTCCTACCTTCAAAACTCACTGTACTCACAACTCAATGTGTAACATTTTCAGATTGAAAGTCTGAAAGTGATCTTTTTTCTGACCGAGCCATGTTTTTTAAAACAAAATCCATTATGTTGTGAATAAAAATCTAGCCCTAATTGATAGAGTTTCTAAACCGATTTATATTCATTGTTGCTAGATTATTTTAGTGGGACTTGTAAATGGTTCATTGAACTTGAGTTAGCATCTATTGTTAATTTTTTATGTTACCGTTTAATGTAGTTACCATTAAGTGAAACGGCAGGCTATTAGCAGAAAATATTTACGTGAAAACATTGATTTGTAACACTAAGTGAAATGTTATTGATGCACAAATGTCTAGTTTTACTCTAGCAGAAAAATCACAGATAGTTCAATCGTATTTGCTACAAGGCTAATAAGGAACTATTTAAGGGTCAATAATTGAATTCTATATTGTGCTTTGAGTAATGTTACAAGAAGGATTAGAGGACAAATGTGTACTTTGCTGGTGCACTTTGGAAAACTATCTACATATGTCAAATTCAGTCCAGTTTAGACAACACAATAGCTATTACAGTCGCTACCAAGTTGCAACAATATCCACTGGTATAAAATGATAATATGGTCACAGCCATACAGAAAAGCCATTGTTCTTATGGAAATGGGTGAATATGTTTAATTTACTTTAGTTTTTTTAGTTTAGCAACACAGCGCAGAAACAGGTCCTTCGGCCCACCGAGTCATGCTAACCCGCGATCCAGTTACACCATATATCCACGCACACTAGGGACAATTTCCAATCTTTACCAAAGCCAATTAACCTACAAACCTGTACGTCTTACGAATATGGGAGGAAACCGGAACACCTGGAGAAAACCGATGCGGTCATGGGGAGAACATACAAACTCCGCACAGACAGCATCCATGGGTACAAGAGCAGAGGCAGGTGGGTGTAAAACGAGGGTGGAAGCAATAGGGAGCAAGGTGAAAAGTAAAAGTGGCAGGCAGACAAAACCAGGGCAAAAATCAAAAAGGGCCACTTCTCAACAAAATTGTATAAGGGGTAAGAGCGTTGTAAAAACAAGCCTGAAGGCCTTGTGTCTAAATGCAAGGAGTATTCGTAATAAGGTGGATGAGTTGAACGTGCAGATAGCTATTAATGAGTATGATATAGTTGGGATCACGGAGACATGGCTCCAGGGTGACCAAGGCTGGGAGCTGATCATCCAGGGATATTCAATATTCAGGAGGGATAGAGAGAAAGGAAAAGGAGGTGGGGTAGCGTTGCTGGTTAGAGAGGAGATTAACGCAATGGAAAGGAAGAACATTAGCTTGGAGCATGTGGAATCGGTATGGGTAGAGCTGCGAAACACTAAGGGGCAGAAAACGCTAGTGGGAGTTGTGTACAGGCCACCTAACAGTAGTAGTGATGTTGGGGATGGTATAAAACAGGAAATTAGAAATGCGTGCGACAAAGGCAAAACAGTTATAATGGGTAACTTCAATCTACATATAGATTGGGTGAATCAAATTGGCAGGGGCGCTGAGGAAGAGGATTTTTTGGAAAGTATGAGGGATAGTTATCTAAATCAACATGTAGAGGAACCAACGAGAGAGCAGGCTATTTTAGACTGGGTATTGAGTAATGAGGAAGGGTTAGTTAGCAGTCTTATTGTGCGTGCCCCCTTGGGCAAGAGTGACCATAATATGGTCGAGTTCTTCATTAGGATGGAGAGTGACATTGTTAATTCAGAAACGATGGTTCTGAACTTAAGGAAAGGTAACTTTGAGGGTATGAGACGTGAATTGGCCAAGATTGACTGGCAATCAATTCTAAAAGGGTTGACGGTGGATACGCAATGGAAGACATTTAAAGACTGCATGGATGAACTACAAAAATTGTTCATCCCAATTTGGCAAAAGAATAGATCAGGGAAGGTAGTGCATCCGTGGATAACAAGGGAAATCAGGGATAGTATCAAAGCAAAGGATGATGCGTACAAAGTAGCCAGAAAAAGCAGCATACCAGAGGACTGGGAGAAATTCAGAGACCAGCAGAGAAGGACAAAGGGCTTGATTAGGAAAGGAAAAATAGATTATGAAAGAAAACTGGCAGGGAACATAAAAACTGACTGCAAAAGTTTTTATAGATATGTGAAGAGAAATAGATTAGTTAAAACAAATGTAGGTCCCTTGCAGTCAGAAAAGGTGAGTTGATCATGGGGAACAAGGATATGGCGGACCAATTAAATAACTACTTTGGTTCCGTCTTCACTAAGGAAGACATAAATAATCTGCCGGAAATAGCAGGGGACCGCAGGTCAAAGGAGTACTTGAGTGAAATCCAGGTTAGTCGGGAAGTGGTGTTGGGTAAATTGAATGGATTAAAGGCCGATAAATCCCCAGAGCCAGATAGGCTGCATCCCAGGGTACTTAAGGAAGTAGCTCTGGAAATAGTGGATGCATTAGTCATAATCTTTAAAAACTCTTTAGATTCTGGAGTAGTTCCTGAGGATTGGCGGGTAGCAAACGTAACCCCTCTTTTTAAGAAGGGGGGGAGAGAGAAAACGAGGAATTACAGACCAGTTAGTCTAATATCGGTAGTGGGGAAACTGCTAGAGTCAGTTATTAAAGATGGGATAGCAGCACATTTGGAAAGTGGTGAAATCATTGGACAAAGTCAGAATGGATTTACGAAAGGTAAATCATGTCTGACGAATCTTGTGGAATTTTTCGAGGATGTAACTAGTAGCGTGGATGGGGGAGAACCAGTGGATGTGTTGTATCTAGACTTCCAGAAGGCTTTCGACAAGGTCCCACATAAGCGATTAGTATATAAACTTAAAGCATATGGCATTGGGGGTTCAGTATTGATGTGGATAGAGAATTGGCTGGCAAACAGGAAGCAAAGAGTAGGAGTAAACGGGTCGTTTTCACAATGGCAGGCAGTGACTAGTGGGGTACCGCAAGGCTCAGTGCTGGGACCCCAGCTATTTACAATATACATAAATGATCTGGATGAGGGAATTGAAGGCAATATCTCCAAGTTTGCGGATGACACTAAGCTGGGGGGCAGTGTTAGCTGTGAGGAGGATGCTAGGAGAATGCAAGGTGAATTGGATAGGCTGGGTGAGTGGGCAAATGTTTGGCAGATGCAGTATAATGTGGATAAATGTGAGGTTATCCACTTTGGTGGCAAAAATAGGAAAACCGACTACTATCTAAATGGTGGCCGATTAGGAAAAGGGGAGATGCGGCGCGACCTGGGTGTCGTGGTACACCAGTCATTGAAAGTAGGCATGCAGGTACAGCAGGCAATGAAGAAAGCCAATGGTATGTTAGCTTTCATAGCAAAAGGATTTGAGTATAGGAGCAGGGAGGTTCTACTTCAGTTGTATAGGGTCTTGGTGAGGCCACACCTGGAGTATTGCGTACAGTTCTGGTCTCCAAATCTGAGGAAGGACATTATTGCCATAGAGGGAGTGCAGCGAAGGTTCACCAGACTGATTCCTGGGATGTCAGGACTGTCTTATGAACAAAGACTGCATAGACTCGGTTTATACTCTAGAATTTAGGAGATTGAGAGGGGATCTTATAGAAACTTACAAGATTCTTAAGGGGTTGGACAGGCTAGATGCAGGAAGATTGTTCCCGATGTTGGGGAGGTCCAGGACAAGGGGTCACAGCTTAAGGATAAGGGGGAAATCCTTTAGGACCGAGATGAGAAGGAATTTTTTCACACAGAGAGTGGTGGGTCTCTGGAACTCTCTGCCACAGAGGGTAGTTGAGGCCAGTTCATTGGCTATATTTAAGAGGGAGTTAGATGTGGCCCTTGTGGCTAAGGGGATCAGAGGGTATGGAGAGAAGGCAGGTACGGGATACTGAGTTGGATGATCAGCCATGATCATATTGAATGGCGGTGCAGGCTCGAAGGGCCGAATGGCCTACTCCTGCACCTAATTTCTATGTTTCTATGTTTCTATGTTTCTATGTCAGGATCGAACCTGGGCTTCTGTCGCTGCAAGGCAGCAACTCAACCGCCGTGCCACCATGTCGCCCATGTTATTGGATTCGTTCAGAGATCTGACTACTTTATAATATTACTGAAATAATAATGTTTTTATTCTCACTTTTCATCCCATGAAGTTGTATGGATCAAACAGAAATGCGACCAATGCAATTTGTTAATTGCTGCTCTCATTTCCAATCCCTAAAATACTCAAGGAATGGGCAGGATTTCTGCATTGGAGATTTGAGTTTTCACATGATCCGACTAATCAAGTTTCCAAAATTTGTAATTTTACTTTTGTGAAACTAGTAATTATAGATTACAGGATTAGTGTTAAATTCTAGTCTTTCTACCGATCATGTACCAAATTTACTTAATTATAGTAGCAGACAGTGGATGTTAAATGAAAGGAAAAAAAATCTGTAAATAGCTCAGAAATTACAGGCTGTAGTGGGTGGCATTTCTGGAATTGTAGATAAATACTGCCATTGGCATGCAGTATGACACAAGTAATACTCAGAAGGGCGTGGTGTGCAGTGTGATGATGTAGGTGTCCTCTGCTTTAATGGAGGTTACAGACCAGACCTGTCATGTATAACTTACATTCACTGCAGAGATACATAGACGCAGCTGCCCAAAAGGTGCTGTCACATTCGGAATCTAATGGCCTTTTCTGCCAGCAGATCTCACACTAACATTGAGAGTCCCGAGGGTGGCATTGTAGCTGCTAAATCTGATTTTCTCACTTTGTGTGGGAATGTTGTTGATCCCCTTTTGACCTACGAATAAATGCAGCCATTTTACAAAATAGAACCTCCCTATGTGATCATAAGGTATTGTTCTACTGTGATGATACACATTATAGTTAATAGCCTTTCTGGTATTTTACCACCCTGTATCCTGTTTATGTGCAGGCTTTGCAACGCTTATAAAATCCAGCGATGATTACGAAGGAGAAACATCCCGACAACAGGTCACTCACAATGACAAATATTCAGGCATAACTATTCTTAACCTTTTCACATGGAGCCTGTTTCCATTTATGTTTTTCCAAGTTTTTTGCATTTAGTTATGTGAACTATTTTTACCCAGGCACAAAGTAATTTTATTGTTTTGTTTAAATTGTTGGCAAAATAATTATAAATCAGATTTATGTAAGAAGGAACTGCAGATGCTGGTTTAAACCAAAGATAGACACAAAAACCTGGAGTAACTCAGTGGGACAGGCAGCATCTCTAGAGAGAAGGAGTGGGTAACGTTTCTGGTCAAGACCCTTCTTCAGACTGGTTACGGATAAGAGAAACGAGAGATATAGACAGTGATGTGGAGAGATAAAGAACAATGAATGAAAAATAGTAATGATAGCAAAGAAGTAATGATGATAAAGGAAACAGGCCATTATAAGCTGTTTATAGGGCGAAAATGAGAAGCTAGTGCAACTTGGGTGGGGGAGGGATAGAGAGAGAGGTAATGTCGGGGCTACCCAAAGTGAGAGAAATCAATATTCATACCACTGGGGTGTAAGCTGCCCAAGTGAAATATGAGATGCTGTTCCTCCAATTTGTGTTTGGCCTCACTCTGACAATGGAGGAGACCGAGGATAGAAAGGTCTGTGTAGGAATGGGAAGGAGAATTAAAGTGTCCAGCAACCGGGAGATCAGATCAGAGATTGGAACAACAAATAATCCTGCGACATTTTCACCACCTCTAACGGGATCCCGCTACTGGCCACATCTCCTCCCCTGTCTGCTTTCCGCAAAGAGTGCTCCCCCCGTAACTCCCTTGTCAATTCGTCCCTTTCCACCCAAACCACCCCTTTTCTGGCACTTTCTCTTGCAACCGCAGGAAATGCTACACTTGTCGCTTTACCTCCCCCCTTGACTCCATTCAAGGACCCAAGCAGTCTTTCCAGGTGCGGCAGAGGTTCACCTGCATCTCCTCCAACCTCATCTATTGCATCCGCTGCTCTAGGTGTCAGCTGCTCTACATCGGTGAGACCAAGCGTAGGCTTGGCGATTGCTTCGCCCAACACCTACGCTCGTTTCGCAATAACCAACCTGATCTCCTGGTGGCATTTCAACTCCCCTTCCCATTCTGAATCCGACCTTTCTGTCCTGGGCCTCTTCCATGGCCAGAGTGAGGCCCACCGTAAATTGGAGGAGCAGCACCTCATATTTCGCTTGGGCAGTTTACACCCCAGCGGTATGAACATTGACTTCTCTAATTTCAGGTAGTCCCTGTTTTCTCTTCCCCCTTCTCAGCTCTCCCTCAGCCCACTGCCTCCGCTTCTTCCTTTCTTCTTCCCACCCCCTCCACCCTCACATCAGTCTGAAGTAGGGTCTCGACCCGAAATGCTGCCTATTTCCTTCACTCCAAAGATGCTGCCTCACCCGCTGAGTTTCTCCAGCATGTTTGTCTACGGGAGATTAGATTAGTTCAGACGGGCTGCGCGGAGGTGTTCCGCAAAACGATCACCCAGTCTGCGATGTATAAGAGTCCACATCTTGAACAATGGATACAGTAGATGAGGTTGGAGGAGGTGCAAGTGAACCTCTGCCTAACCTGAAAGGACTGTCGGGGTCCCTGGACAGAGGCGAGGGAAGAGGTATAGAATCTTCTGCGGTTGCAGGGGAAGGTACCTGGGGAAGGAGTGGTTAGGGTGGGAAGGAATGAGTTAACCAGGGAGTTGTGGGGGGAAAGGCCGCCACGAAGGCGGAAAGGGGTGGAGATGGGAAAATGTGGCTAGTGGTGGGATCCCATTGGAGGTGGTGGAACATTTCGGTGGATTATGTGTTTTATGCAATGTGGCTGATGTGGTGGAAGGTAAGGACTAGGGGGACTCTGTCTCTGTTGCGACTAGGAGGAGGGGGAGCAAGGCGGAGCTGCGGGGTACTGAGGAGACATGAGTGACGGCCTCATTTATGATGGGAGAGGGGAACCCCCTTGAAGAATGAGGACATCTTGGGTGTTCTAGTATGGAACACATACTAGTGTAGTGGAGGAATTGGGAGTAGGGTACAGAGTCTTTGCAGGAAGCAGGGTGGGAAGAAGTATAGTCTAGATAGTTGTGGGAGTCCGTGGGTTTGTAATAGACGCCAGTCAATAGTCTAGTTCTTGTGATGGAGACTGTGAGATCAAGAAAGGGGGGGGGAGGTGTCGGAGATGGTCCAAGTAAATTTGAGTGCGGGATGAAAATTGGTGGTGAAGTTGATGGTCCATGAGTTCTGCATGGGTGCAGGAGCTAGCACTGATGCAGTCATCAATGTAACGGAGATAGAGTTTGGGGATTGGGCCAGTGTATGCCTGGAACAGGGATTGTTCAACGTACCCTCCAAAGAGGTCGACATAGCTGGGGCTCATGCCGGTGCCCATAGCTACGCCTTGGACTTGTGGGAAGTGGAAGAAGTTGCTGAGGGTGAGGACCAGCTCCACTATGCAGAGTAGAGTGTTAGTAGAGGGAAATTGGATGGTTCTGCGGTCGAGGAAGAAGCTGAGTGCTTTAAGGACTTCCTGGTGCGGGATCGAGTTGTAGAGTGACTGGACGTCCATAGTAAAGATGAGGGGGTGGGACCTCGAAAAGCGGAAGTCATTCAAGAGACGAAGGGCATGTGAGGCATCTTGGACATAGGTTAGGAGAGATAGGACCGGGGGGATAGGATGGGGTCGAGGTACTTGGAAATCATTTCCGTGGGACAAGAGCAGGCAGACACAATGGGTCTGTGGGGATTTTGGGGGAAGGTAAAAACGGGCTGTGCAGGGCTGAGAAACGATAAGGTTGGAGTCTGTGGAAGGCAGACAGCCAGAACCCTTGTCGGCGGGTTAACTGAATTTTAGAATATATTAATGGGGTTCGCTATAATATTGAGTTGTCAAATCTTGGATCACCTCGTTGTTGCTGGAATGCATTGATATCTTCCCTATGACATTTCCCTCCCTGAATTTTAGGATCATTATTATTGTAGAACAACATTTTATTCCAGCTGGGATTTATCCTCCATATTTTGTTTTGTGGGAGAGATACTACAGCAAACATGGAAAAATTAACAGGATGTGGGATTAGCCTGATGATGGATATTGGCTCTATAGTTACCGAGCGTGTTCAGTAAAATTTACAATCTTATTGTTTCTGCAAGTTGAAAGATCTTAAAAACATGACTTAATATTAAAGTTAGCATGGGTCCATTGATTTTATCACTTTATCAAGGATGTTAGGAGTTTACCACCATTATTTATTATTGGCAACTCTACTGTCATGTTTGTGTATTCACTTGAAGCACAGAGCTTAGAGAGACTTTTCAGAACGGAGGGTGGAGAAATTAAATATCCAAAAGAACTTGGATTTCTTCCTGCACTTTGTAGT
This sequence comes from Raja brachyura, assembly GCA_963514005.1. Next base: position 15,421,360 of record OY740802.1, read on the forward strand.
GATCTTATCAACCACTTGGAACTTGTAAAGCCAATCATATATGGCTTTGTGTATGTCATTAAACTATTAGGTTATCCACACAGTGTACGTTTTGCTACTTTACCCAGCCACAAAGCAAAGCAAGGAAGCAACGGAATACAACCTGCAAGGGAATTAAGGTAAGAAGTGTGGCACAGTAGATCAGAGGTAGAGTTGCTACCTTACAGCGCCAGAGACCCAGGTTCGATCCTGACTACGGGTGCTGTCTGTATGGAGTTTGTACGTTCTTCCTGTGACCACATCGGTTTTCTCCGGGTGCTCTGATTTCCTCACCTGTTCCAAGGACATACGGGTTTGTAGGTTAATTGGCTTCGGTAAAATTATAAATTGTCCCTAATGTGTAGGGGTGATTGTTGGTTGGCGTGGACTCGGCGGGTCCAAAGGCCTCTTTCTGTGCTCCAATAGCTCCTAACTCCAAATTAATGTTAGTATATTACTGATGCATCTTAGTGCTTACTTCAAGTGCAAAACAGGGAATAAAGAGACCACTTATAAATGAGAGATATGATATATCCAGGCTGTATCCAGTGCAGTACAACAGTGCAAAAGGAACGGTGCACCATCAAATGTGCCATTTTTTCGATGAGACGTATTACTGAGGGCCTGTCTGCTATTTGCCAGAGGTATCCCATTTCACTATTCAAAGCAGAGTGTGGGAGTTCTTGTGATGTCCAATGTTTAACCCTGAATCAATGGATCTCACACAGATAGATAAAAATGCTGGAGAAACTCTGCGGGTGAGGCAGCATCTGTGGAGCGAAGGAATGAAGAAGGGTCTCGACCCGAAACGTCACCTATTCCTTTGCTCCATAGATGCTGCCTCACCCGCTAAGTTTCTCCAGCACTTTCTCACCCGCTGAGTTTCTCCATCATTTTTATCTACCTTTGATTTTTCCAGCATCTGCAGTTCCTTCTTAAATATCTCATACAGATTGTCATTTCATTATCACATTGCAGGTTGCAGAAAATGGAAAATGTTACTGTCATAAATTCCTATTTTAAACCAAAGGCTGCATTTCAAAAGTGCTTCTTAGCCTATAAAACACATCGAGGCTATGAAGAATGTCATGTAAATGTTTTTTCTTTTTTTTCACATCATATTTAAGAGTATTGTTTATTGAAAGTATTTAGTTCTTTAAAGACAAGTCTATATCATTACAAAAGGCAGCCCTCAAATCAATTGCTATTACCTTCTTCCTTATATACTGTAGATATAACGTTGGACATATTAACGGTACCTGTGGAACATTCTCTGTCAAGGATATCATTTCACATTGGATGTTATTCATCATACACACTGAAAATGCGAAATTTGCAAATAATAGGTATGTTCCTCGATAGATCACCATTTGGTTAGTTTATACTTCCTCAGGTATCACTAACCATCCTGCTGCATGTTTGAAGCTAAGAAAATGTGCTGTCGTCAGACAATGCAACTACATTGAGGGAACATAATTCTGCGCTGTATGTTTTTTTGTGTGTCACATCGTGGGCGATCAGAAAGTTGGAATAATTGCTGGAGCATTCCTTCATAAATGAATACTGCAATCTGTACTTTCAGGAGTTCAAGTGCACCTCTGTTGCTAAAGTAATTTTAATAGTTGCACAAAAAAGGAAACCAGACACAGATCTGGAATTTCATTAATCAAAACTGCTGTCTTGAACACAAAAATATGTTGTGAATACATGGGAAAGAGAGAATGTCAAATTGATTAATTATTCATGAATTCAGCATCCTCCTAGAGAAACATAGAAACATAGCAAATAGGTACAGGAGGAGGCCATTTGGCCCTCCGAGCCTGCACCACCATTCATTGTGATCATGGCTTATCATCCACAATCTGTAACTCGTGCCTGCCTTCTCCCCATATCCCTTGATTCCGCTAGCCCATAGAGCTCTATCTAACTCTCTTTTAAATTCATCCAGTGAATTGGCCTCTACTGCCTTCCGTGGCAGAGAATTCCACACATTCACAACTCTCTGGGTGAAAATGTTATTTCTAATCTCTGTTTGAAATGGCCTCCCCTTTATTCTTAGACTGGACTCCCCCATCATTGGGAACATGTTTTCCTGCATCTAGCTTGTCAAGTCCTTTTATAGTTTTATACGTTTCTACAAGATACCCTCTCGTCCTTCTAAATTCCAGAGAATACAAGTCCAGTCTTTCCAATCTTTCCTCATATGACAATCCTGCCATCCCAGGGATTAATCTCGTGAAACTACGTTGCACTGCTTCAAGAGCAAGGATGTCCTTCCTCAAATTAGGAGACCAAAACTGCACACAATACACCAGATGTGGTCTCACCAGGGCCCTGTACAACTGCAGAAGGACCTCTTTACTCCTATACTCAAATCCTCTCGTTATGAAGGCCAACATGCCAGCTTTCTCCACTGCCTGGTGTACCTGCTGTTTTCTGCCAGTGGCTGGTGTACAAGGACACCCAGATCTCGTGGCATTCCCTTTTTCCCTTTTCCCTTTTCCCTAATCTGACACCACTGAGATAATAATCTGCCTCCTTGTTCTTGCCGCCAAAGTGAATAACCTCACATTTATCTACATTATACTGCACCTGCCATGCACCTGCCCAATCACTCAACCTGTCCAAGTCACCCTCCGAGCATCCTCTTCGCAGTTCACACTGCCACCCAGCTACAAATTTGCTAGTGTTACTTTTAATCCCATCATCTAAATCATTAATATGTATTGTAAATAGTTGCAGCCCAAACACTGAGCTTTGCGGCACCATTGCCTGCCATTCTGACAGGGAACTGTTTATTCTTACTCTTTGTTACCTGTCTGCCAAACAATTCTCTTTACATGTCAATAACCTACCCACAATATCATGTGCTCTAATTTTGCACCACTAATCTCCTGTGTGGGGCCTTATCAAAGGATTTCTGAAAGTCCAGATTCACCATATCCACTGGCTTTCCTTCATTCATTTTGCATGTCACATCCTCAAAAAATTCCAGAAGATTAGTCCAGCAGGTTTTCCCCTTCATAAATCCATGCTGACTTGGACCAATCATTTTACAGCTATCCAAATGCACTGTTATTACTTCTTTAACAATTGACTCCAGCATTTTCCCCACCACCGATGTCAGGCTAACTGGTCTATAATTCCCAGTTTTCTCTCTCGCTCATTTCTTGAAAAGTAGGATAACATTAGCTACCCTCCAATCCACAGGAACTGATCCTGAATCTATAGAACATTGGAAAATGATCACCAATGTATCCACAAGTTCTAGAGCCACCTCCTTGAATACCCTGGGATACAGATCATCAGGCCCTGGGGATTTATCAGCCTTCATTCCCATCAGTCTACCCAATACTATTTCTCGCCTAATGCAAATTTCTTTCAGTTCCTCTCTCCCTAGATCCTCTGTCCTCTAGCACATATGGGAGATTGTTTGTGTCTTCCTTAGTGTTGACAGAAGCAAAGTACCTGTTAACTCTCCTGCCATTTCCTTGTTCCCCATAATAATTTCACCTGTTTCTGCCTTCAAGGGACCCACATTTGTCTTTAGTAATCTTTTTCACTTATTATACCTAAATAAGCTTTTACCATCCTTCTATATATTCTTGGCCAGCTTACCCTCATACTTCATCTTTTCACCCCGTGTTCACCACATTTTTGTTACCTTCTGTTGACCTTTGAAAGTGTCCCAATCCTCTGGCTTCCCACTAGTCTTTGCTATGCTACATACCTTTTTTTAACTTTTATTCCATCCCTAACTTCCCTTGTCAGCCATGGTTGCCTCTTACTCCCCTTAGAATCTTTCTTCCTCTTTGGAATGAAATGATCCTGCATCTCTGGATTATGCCCAGAAATCCTGCCATTGATGTTCCACCGTCATTCCTGCTAGGAGTCTTTTTAAGTTGATCTTGGCCAGCTCCTCTCTCATGCCTTCATTGTCCCCTTTGTTCGACTGCAACACTGACACTTCTGATTTAACCTTCTCCCTCTCAAATTGCAGATTATGGTCACTACCTCCTAGCGGTTTCTTTACCTTGAGTTCCCTTATTAAATCTGGTTCATTAGACAACACTAAATACAGAAGTGCCTTCTCTCTGGTAGGCTCAAGTAAAAGCTGTTCTATGAATCCATCTCGTAGTCACTCTACAAACTCCTTTTCTTGGGATCCAGAACCAACCTTATTTTCCCAGTCCGCCTGCATATTGAAATCTCCCATATCCACAGTGGCATTACCTTTGCTACACGCCAATTTTTAAACTATCTCAAACATTTTAAAACTTATAAATTATTGTTTAGTTTAGTTTATTGTCATGTGTACTGAGGTACAGTGAAAAGCCTTTGATGCATGTTAACCAGTCAGCTGAAAGACAATACATAATATTGTAGTCTTTATTCAGAGTACTTTCCCGATGCAGATAAGTAAGGAATATCATGCCTATTACATTTTAGAGCATTTTGATCATGGCCATGAGAATGACTTCCTCAATGACCAATGCCTTTTGTGTTTTTATGTTTTTAAAATGATTTATCCTTCAACTAATCTAACTCATGTTTGCGATTAGAGATAAACTAAATGGATTTGTCTAAATGTTTTGGCAGTCTTAAGATAAATTTGGCCTTTTAATCAAAGTACAAAAAACTGGAGATGCTAGAAATCTGAAATAAAAACGTAAAATGGTGGAACTATTCAGCATATCAGGCAGCTTCTGTGTAGAAAGAAACAGAGTTAATGTTTCAGGTCGATTAGTTTATTTCAGGACTGGGCAAATTTAGAGAACAAGCATGTTTAACATTGCAGCGATGGAAGGGTAGGATAGGGAACACAAACAGAATGTCTGTGGTAAGGTGGAGACCAAAAGAAAATAGAAACCTTTGGTGTTGACTGGGAAAGCCTGAAGAAGGTTTGTTAATGGCAGGAATTCGCCAGAAAGAAATGTGAGTAGAGTGAGAAAAAAGAGGGAGAAACGATAGAAAATAGGCACAAAAAGCTAGAGTAACAGCGTGTCAGCATCTCTGGAGAAAAGGAATGGGCGATGTTTTGTGTCGAGACCCTTCTTCAGTTAGGGGAGAGGGAAACAAGAGATATGAAGAGATACATTGTAACAAATGAATGAAAGGTGTGCAAAAGAACATATCAAAGCCAGTCACAATGATCAAGGAAATGTGGAGCCCACAATGGTCCATTGTTGGCTGTGAGGAAGGTGATAACCAGTGGGTACACACAATCAAACTCAGCAGGACGACAGTGAAACTAGTATGACATCTAGTGTGGGGAGGGGCAGAGAGAGAGAGGGGATGCAAAGGTTGCTTGAAGTTAGATAAATCAATATTCATACCGCTAGGTTGTAAGCTGCCCAAGCAAAATGTGAGGTATCTTCGGTTTAAACCAGCATCTGCAGTTCCTCCTGAAACAAAATAAATCCCTTGCTGGAACTGTAAGATATACAACTCAGCAGTAGCTGAAAATCTGTTTGAAAGGAGAATGCTGGAAAGATCTGGTAAGATAGTCAGCAACTATGGAGAGAGAGAGAAAAAAACAGTTACATTCTGAGAGGTCAGAGAGTGAAAAGCAAAATAAAACCCTGCAGATGCTGGAATTCTGAAACAAAAACAGAAAATACCTGAAATACCCAGCAGGCCATGCACCATCTGAAGAAAGATGGAGCTAAGTTTAAGCTAAAAGCTGCAATGTTTTTATTAAATAACATATATTGCTTATAAATACTATGGAAATAAATTGCTTCTTGGTTTCCTGATATCTCGAGTGCGAATTTACTACCTGCTACATGGTTCAAAAAGGAGGCTGATTTTATGCTGAGCCTGTGTGACATCCTTTGATTTCCAGAGCTATGGCTGTTACAGGAATGGCTTGGACTCCTCTACTGAAGAAGGGTCTCGACCCGAAACGTCACCCATTCGCTCTCCCCAGAGAAGATGCATGTCCTGCTAAGTTACTCCAGCATTTTGTGTCCACAGTATCTTTGATCAAACCTCTGTTCCTGATCTGGATGGAACTGCTTGGGCATCATGTGCATGCCACGTCTGGTTTGGGTCTGAAGCACAGCTAATTGAACACCCAGTTAATATCTGATGCCATGGTGCACATATGAAGATGGTCCGTTTGGGAGGAGGATGGAATGAGTACCATTAGAACCAAACCTCAGGAAAAAAATCTTTCTCGAGAGGAAGTGTAAATATGGTTGGAAATAAGGAACCCCAATATGGTTTTTAATTCCAATTATTGGGGATAGGATAGTCATAGTCATAGAGTCATACAGCATGGAGACAGGCCTTTCGGCCCAACCTGCCCACACCGACCAACATGTCCCATCGACACTAGTCCCGCCTGCCTGCATTCGTCCCATATCCCTCTAAACCCGTACTTTCCATGTACCTGTCTAATTGTTACTTAAACGTTGCAATATTCCCTGCCTCAACTACCTCCTCCGACAGCTCATTCCATACACCCACCACCCTTTGTGTGAAAATGGTACCCCTCGGAATCCTATTAAATCTTTCCCGCTTCACCTTCAACCTGTGTCCTCTGATTCTCGATTCCCCTACTCTGGGCAGGAGTACCCCTCATTCTCCTGCACTCCAAGGAAGAGTCTATGCATCCTCCCGAATAATTCCTCTCATAATTTTATACACTCAATAAGATCACCTCTCATTCTCCTGCATTCCAAGGAATAGAGTCCCAACCTGCTCAACCTCTCCTTATAGCTCAGACACTCATCCCCGTTCCCTAAAAGAACCATTTAGAATAGTCTAATTATTTTCCATAACAGTCACATCAAAGCAAATGTTACTTGCAACATTTAAACCATCCACTTGTAAGAAAGATGGTTGCAGAAATTAAATATATTTTATGCTTTTTACAATAAAAATACACTGGAGATAAGCATGATTTCCGTAAAAAGCTTTTGCACAGAGATTGCACATTTGAAATACTCAGTAAATATTCCTAACGCAAAAATTATGTTGGATTCTCAGTTTCTCTAGCTGTTTTTGATGATGTTGAACCAACTGCTTTCTAAGCAGCGATTTTGACAACGTGATAGCAGTGGGAAGTATTCTTGCCTTTTCTGGTGGGCTCCTGATGATTCAAGACTCTTTGAAAGGAGCGAGTCAATTTAGAACTGTCTACCTGTGAATCAGATATATTTCATAGAGCTCTAATGAAGAAAGGCAAATGGTGTCACCTTAATACCTGAAGTCCAAGTAGGTTATAAATGATTTTTGAGACAAGAGCTTTGCTCATTTGGGTAAAAATAAAAACACACTGTGACGGAAATGATGCACTGAGCTTATTGACAATAATAGGTAGAGTGGTGTTGTTTTATAATAAAATGCTACTTTTGACAGTTTCAGAAATGTGATCTACATGTAAAAGCTTTCATGTGCAGACTGTAAATTGACAAAAAGGGGACCTGTAATGCAGAAATCACTGCTGACTATCATATTCTGCTGGCATCAAAATCAAAATGGTAATTGTATGAAGTGTAAATGAAGCTTTGATAGATGTTTGAAAGGGTTCAATTAGAAAAAAAGTTTCAGTTTCTGAATACAAAATAATACTTTGAAATGACTTTTGAGTACTCTGAGATATTTCTCTGTCACTGACAAGATAGCTAGTTATGCATGTGCACTCAACTGAAATTTACTCGCCTGGTGTGCCTAGTAGATGATGTCAAGGTTTTTGGGTAGTCAGAAAGTAAATAACTTGATGCAGAAGAAATAGCTCCAACTGAAGCTATTCCAACTAAGGGGGAATGTCAATATAAGGAACTGCAGATACTGGTTCACAAAAAAAGGCACAAAGTGATGGAGTAACTCAGCGGTCAGGCAGCATCTCTGGAGAGAACATGGATCAGGCAGATTCAGATATACTATCTGATCCGTGGAGTTACTCCAGCACTTTGAGTCTTTTTTTAGTATAAGGGAGAGTTCCACTTTAACAAAATTCAATCTGGGAACAGATGCAAAAGGTGTTTGCAAGTCATGCAGATTGCTTTTGCATTTACAGCAAAGCTGTTGTATCCTGACTGTGCATGGATTGAGTCAGATGCTGACCTTGCCACTGAAGATCATATCCAATGCAGGAAAATAGAGTTAATTATGCAGATTTCTATATTTAAGCTCCAACAGCTATTCCAGCAGAAATGACATTATTAATTTGGATTCATAGTTAAATCTGGAAATCTTTAATGTTAACTGAAATGTTCTCATACACATGTTGTGGCGACAAGGCCAAGAGGATACCTATCCATAGTTGATTTTAGAATATGATGGTGAAATGTCTGGCTGAGGATCGCCCAAAATAATGTCAATATTTTGATACAATAACATAAAGGAAAGCCATAATCGGCCAATGTCAGAGTAGGGTGGGTGTGCGTTCCCATTTATGTACTGCCTGTATTTGTCAGTTATGGAGTTAAAAAGCATTGGTGATTTCCCACAGTCCAAATTGTTATATATTGCAGTCATTGTAGACGTAGTAGTGAAACTGAATGCTTACATGGAAGGATCGGGTGCCAGCCCAACAGATTATTCTGTGTTGGATCCTGTTGTGATTAGGGCCCCATTTTCTGGCTTTGGAGAGGGCTCCAGTGGAGATTTACAAGAATTATCCCAGGGATAATTGGGTTAATAGACAATAGACAATAGACAATCTATATAACTAAAAGTCTCATCTTGACCACTTCCTGTCTGCACTGTATATTGACTTTAGGAAAAACGCTACTGTATATCGCTATGATATTTGGGCATCTTACTCACAGTCCTCCTCCGCTAAGGCAGCCCTGAGGATTTTTCCGATCGATGAAAAAAAAATCTTATGAGTGTTTTAAAAATCTTGAGATTACCTGATTGGTCTCTCGCCTGTCAATCACCATGGTGAAGGTAACGCCCCTTCCGGGGGGGAGGGGATAGGACTATAAAAGCCTGGATGCCTGGACGTGAGTCAGTCACTCTGGAAGATCGCGAGGGAGAGGCCACAACTGTGATTCTGAGCTGTGAATCAACTGAACTGTGAGTCTGCAATGTACTTGCAATAAATGATTAGCCATTAATGAAAATTAAATGAGTTGTTTGGCCTGCCCTGTGCTTGAAACTGCAATGGAAATGGAAAAGAAATGAAAATGCAATGAGTTGTTTGGCCTGTCCTGTGCTTGAAACTGCAATGGAAATGGAAATGGAATGAAAATGCAATGAGCTGTTTGGCCTGCCCTGTGCAGGAAACTGCAATGGAAATGGAAATGAAATGAAAATGCAAACAGCCCTGTGCTTGAAATGGCAATGGAAATGAAATGAAAATGCAATGAGCGGATTGGCCTGCCCTGTGCTTGAAACTGCAATGGAAATGAAAATGAAATGAAAATGCAATAACTGTTTGGCCAGCCCTGTGCTTGAAACTGCAATGGAAATGGAAATGAAATGAAAATGCAATGAGCTGTTTGGCCTGCCCCGTGCTTGAAACGGCAATGGAAATGGAGATTAAATGAAAATGCAATGAGCTGTTTGGCCTGCCCTGTGCTTGAAACAGCAATGGAAATGGAAATGAAATGAAAATGTAATGAGCTGTTTGGCCTGCCCTGTGCTTGAAACTGCAATGGAAATGGAAATGAAATGAAAATGCAATGAGCTGTTTGGTCTGCCCTGTGCATGAAACTGCAATGGAACTGGAAATGAAATGAAAATGCAAACAGCTGTTTGGCCTGCCCTGAGCTTGAAATGGCAATGGAAATGAAATGAAAATGCAATGAGCTGATTGGACTGCCCTGTGCTTGAAGCTGCAATGGAAATTAAAATGAAATGAAAATGCAATGACTGTTTGGCCTGCCCTGTGCTTGAAGCTGCAATGGAAATTAAAATGAAATGAAAATGCAATGACTGTTTGGCCTGCCCTGTGCTTGAAACTGCAATGGAAATGGAAATGAAATGAAAATGCAATGAGCTGTTTGGCCTGCCCTGTGCTTGAAACTGCAATGGAAATGGAAATGAAATTAAAATGCAATGAGTTGTTTGCCCTGCCCTGTGCTTGAAACTGCAATGGAAAATAAATGAAAATGCAATGAGCTGTTTGGCCAGCCCTGTGCTTGAAACGGCAATGGAAATGGAAATGAAATGAAAATGTAATGGGCTGTTTGGCCTGCCCTGTATTTGAAATTGAAATGGAACCACTAATTTTGGCCCACAAGGCTCATATAAGCCGCGAAACCAGTCCCTTTTGACCAAAATGCCCGCATTAGCCCAGGAGGAGCATTTTGGCCCAAAATGCCCATGCCAGACCAGGAAAAGTCCAGAAAAAGTGCCTTTCACTGAGATTTCACTCTGATTTTTTTAAAAATAGCTCCTTCTGACAGGAGGATTCTCTTTGGCCCATCAATAAGTATTCCCCCAGCAAGTATTAAACCTCACCATAGTATTTTTCACCCTCCCTTCATTTGCTCCCTGTGAGATCCAGTCCAGGATAGACTTTCCTCCTTCATTGCTGTGATCAGCAGAAATAGATGAAAAATGTCTAAAATTGATTCTCCACCCTCCCCCCCCCCCTTCTCTCACAGAGTCTTTCCCATGTTTTGGGCAGAATTTCTGGCAGTTTCTGAACTGCCAGCCCACCAGCCCTCAGTGACTGAGCTGCCAGCCCACCAGGCCTGAGTGACTGAGCTGCCAGCCCACCAGGCCTGAGTGACTGAGCTGCCAGCCCCCCAGGCCCGAGTGACTGAGCTGCCAGCCCAATAATCCATTGGGTCCACAATGTCCATACTAGCCCTCTGGAAACCAGTCCCTTCAGCCCACACCCATATTAGCGCTCCATAAAGCCCCTCCCCCTCACTGGCCACCAAGATTGGAATTGGTGGAGAGGTGGAATATTATGTTGGGGGACCAGCCCTCTAGTGTGAACATGGGACCCAACGGGTCCCACTTAGTCTAGTAGACAATAGGTGCAGGAGTAGACCATTCGGCCCTTCGAGTCAGCACTGCCATTCAATGTGATCATGGCTGATCATCCACAATCAGTACCCCGTTCCTGCCTTCTCCCCATATCCCCTGACTCCGCTATCTTTAAGAGCCCTATCAAGCTCTCTCCTGAAAGTATTCAGCATACATAAATCTTATATTAATGCAAGAGGAGCTTTTGAAAGCTCTGGGCCAGTACTCGCTGGAGTTTAGATGGATGATGGGATGGTCTCACTTAAACCTACCAGATAATGAAAGGTAGAGTGGAGGAGGAAAGGATGTTTCCAGTAATGGGAGAGTCCAGAACCAGATAGCAAAGCCTCAGAATAAGAGGACATACCTTCAAAATGCACTTGTACTTGTATTTATTGTTGTATTTACTATCATTGTTTGTATACTGTTTACTCTGTGAGATTCATGTGAACAAGGAATTTTATTGCACCACAGTGTACATGACTAAACTAATTTTAACTCATTTAATCTAACCTAATCTAATCTAATGACTAGAGTCTCCTTTGAGGATAGCCATTGTTTTATTGTCTGGCACTTTGGTGGTATGCATTTTAATTGCCATTTAACAGCTTGAGTCTGCATGTTGTTCAAGTTTAACAGCATTCAAACATGGCTTTATCTGAGGAGCTGTGAATGGAAATAAGTACGGCACAATCAGTAAATTACTGTTCAGTTTAATGAGCAAAAATCAAACTGCTGGAGGAACTCAGAAAGTCAGGCGGCATCTGTGGAGAGAAATGGACAGACAATGTTTTGGGGTGGGACCCGTTCTTCAGATTGATTCCATTAGTGTCTCATTTACTCAAGATCCCAGCATCTCTTGAGCCTTCATTGGTTTTAATGACATTACGGTTAAGGGAAGGCTGGTGACGAACCATATAAAAATAATTAGGATTAGAGCACTGCCTCGAGGAATTCTTGCAGCAATGTTCTGGGTTGAGATGATCAACCTTCATCTATCAAAATCATTTTACTTCACGCCAACAAGTCAATGTAAATATAGTGTCTTTAAGGTGCCATAACCACCCAAGGCACTTCTAAGAAATTCTGTCAAGTAAAAGTTATAGCTGATCCATAGTAGGATATAAAAAAGGCCAAAAGCTTTGAGTCTTGGTACACAGTGGGTGGCTGTCAACGTCAGGGCATTTAAATTCAGAGATGATTGTCATTCATGATGATCCAGGGATGGTTCTTCCTAGCTGTTATCAGCAACTGAACCATCCTAACAACAATTATGGAACAGTCCTGAGCTACTATCTATCTGTGTAGGAAGAAACTGCAGATGCTGGTTTAAAGCAAAGATAGGCACAAAAGCAGGAGTAACTCAGCGGGACAGGCACCATCTCTGGAGAGAAGCAATGGGTGATGTTTCGGGTCGAAACCTTTCCTTAGAACTTTTTCTTGCACTAAATGTTATTCACATTATTCCATTTATTGTGTATCTGTACATGTGGATGGCTGGATTTTAATCATGTATTATCTTTCCACTGCCTGGTTAGCATGCAACAAAAGCTTTACACTGTATATCAGTACACATGACAATGAAATTCTTTGGGTTAGGACTCTTTGGAAATTATTTTAATGATCGAAAGGTCAGAACTGGAAGAGCACAGATACTGTGACAATGTACAGGGGCTTGAAGAGATTGCAGAGATAGTGAAGGATGTGACTTAAAATCAAAGCATAAGAATTATAAGACCAATTCATAGTTTAACAGGGACAAATGGAATGGTGTGAAGATTTAGGGAGTCAGGAGAAGAATAATGCCCAACCCATTGTTTGTTCTTATAATCACAGCACCCATGTGCCTGGCCCAGTTACATTTTTTAGTGCTATTGAGCTTTAAATAAAATCAATGGAGCTGAAATTTAGATGTGCACATCAAGGAATGAGTTTTCACCTCAGTAATTTTCCATCGCCAGTTTATGAACTATATTGAATTAAAACAGTGCTCAGAATTTCTGGAGAAACAAGGAACTGCAGATACTGGTTTCCAAAAAAAGACACAAATGTGCTGGAGTAACTCAGCAGATCGGGCAGCATCTCTGGAGAACATGGATAGGTGACTCAAAAGGTCAGCGCAATTCCATTAACTGCCAAACCAAACTTTCAACCTATAATCATACCTAATTATTGCTTCATTTTATCAATTTATTTTAAAAGCAAATTTCAATTCTGCTATAAAATGGGTTTATTTTAGTTTAGCTTAGATACAGCATGGAAACAGGCCCTTTGAACCTCTGAGTATGTGGCAACCAGCAATCATATAACCATATAACAATTACAGTACGGAAACAGGCCATCTCGGCCCTTCTAGTCCGTGCCGAACATTTACTCTCACCTAGTCCCATATACCTGCACTCAGACCATAACCCTCCATTCCTTTCCCGTCCATATAACTATCCAATTTATTTTTAAATGCTAAAATCGAACCTGCCTCCACCACTTCCACTGGAAGATCATTCCACACAGCTACCACCCTCTGAGTAAAGAAGTTCCCCCTCATATTACCTCTAAAATTCTGTCCCTTATTTCTCAAATCATGTCCTCTTGTTTGAATCTTCCCTACTCTCAATGGAAAAAGCTTATACACGTCAACTCTGTCTATCCCTCTCATCATTTTAAAGACCTCTATCAAGTCCCCCCTTAAATCTTCTGCGCTCCAAAGAATAAAGACCTAACTTGTTCAACCTTTCTCTGTAACTTAGGTGCTGAAACCCAGGCAACATTCTAGTAAATCTCCTCTGTACTCTCTTTATTTTGTTGACATCTTTCCTATAATTTGGCGTCCAAAATTGTGCACCATACTCCAGAATTGGCCTCACCAATGCCTTGTACAATTTTAACATTACATCCCAACTTCTATACTCAATGCTCTGATTTATAAAGGCCAGCACACCAAAAGCTTTCTTTACCACCCTATCTACATGAGATTCCACCTTCATGGAACTAGGCACAGTTATTCCTAGATCCCTCTGTTCAACTGTATTCCTCAATTCGCTACCATTTACCATGTACGTCCTATTTTGATTTGTCCTGCCAAGATGTAGCACCTCACACTTATCACAATACCTGCATACTAATGCTATCACACACACACTGGGGACAATTTACAATTTCACCAAGTCAATTAGCCACAAACCTGTACGTCTTTGCAGTGTGGGAGGAAATCGGAGCTCCGGGAGAAAACCCACGCAGGTCATTGGGAGAATGTGCAAACTCTGTACAGACAGCAGCCGGGGTCAAGTTCGAACCCGGGTCTTTGGCGCTGTGAGGCAACAACTCTACTTCTGCGCTACTGTGCCACCCTCAATTTTAAAGATGAATCCGTCTACTTTTCTGGGAGATGCCATTGGTGCTCCCAGCCTCCCCTGTCTATTGATCTTCTCAACCTCCATTCCAGTCAAGCATTGAATTACTGCGCGGAAAAATCTCCAGCCCTAACAAGCTCATTTTAAATAAGTGGATTGTCATTCATTCAAAGAAGTATTTTGCAATGAAATAGATTTAAAAATAACAAGTTCATTTTAAAACAGAAATGATTTTTTTTTCCACCATCATGCAAGCCCAGGATAATGTTCAGAGCCTAGAGCAAAGAAGGACCTTCAGCTTTATAGTTTTGGACCATTGGTTTTTAGGTTACGAGTTTCAGTGTTCTTCAAGTACTTTTTAATTTGATGCCATGGCATTGTGGATATGTTACTGGATTAGCACCAGAATGCCTATACTGTTGATCAATGGTTGTGTGTTTGAATGGCGAGTGAAGAATTTCAATTAATTAAACTAAAATGAAAAGCAAGTGTCAGTAATAGTGATCATGAAATTATGGTTTGTTATATATACCTATCAGATCAATTCAAAAGTAGGTAAGTCCTAACCCAAAATGACAACTATCCATCTTCTTCAACAGTTGAAGCTCAACCCGCAGAGTTTGTCCTGAAGGTTGTTTGTTGCTCCAGATACTAGCACCTGCAGACTCTTATGTCTCCACTCTGCATTTCCTACCTGGTCTGAGCTATGTGATACGCCAGACAACAGGAATATAACTGAGGGTTAACGGTCCTCTGAAGTTATCAAATGAGTAATTCGAGTCATTAAGTCAGAGTGTCATTCAGCATGGAAACAGGCCCTTCAGTCTATCTTGCCCATGCTGACCAAGATGCCCCATGTACACTAATCCCACTTGCCCACATTTGGCCCATATCCCTCTAACCCTATCCTAATCATGTATCTATCTAAATGTTTTTTAAATGTTATAGTACCTGTTTCAACTACCTCCTCTGGTAGCTCGTTCCATATACCCACCATTCTCTGTGTGACAAAATTGCCCCTCGGGTTCATTTTAAATCTTTCTCCTATCTATTCCCCTCATCTATCTACATCTCTATAAGATCCCCTTTCACCCTCCTGCACTCCAAAGAATAAATCCTAGTCTGCACAACCTCTCCCTGTATCTCAGGCCCTCAAGTCCTCGCAACATTCTCATAAATCATCTGCTACCTCACAGTAATTCAAAGAAGGATCCCACATATCCAGTAAATGTGATGTTACCAAACTGGCTAAGCACCAAACCGCTTTGAGGAAGAGAATGGAAAATAACAACATTTAGCCAATTATTTTAACATTTACTGGTTATGTTATTTTTTCATTTGTTTATGAATATGAACACATTGAGGAACAGTTAAAATAAAAAGCAGATTAACCTTCTCTGTCTGTAATATGTTGCAAATATTTTATAGTCTGAGTAATATAGTAAGTCTGGCCTGTGCGGACGTGTTCAACTCAGTTCAAAGGAAGGAGAAAGAAAAAAAATATGCAGACAATAATGAACGCTCTCATACAAACAGTAAGAAGGTGTGAGTTATCTGAAGTTGAAGAATCCAATATTAAATCCTGTAGGCTGCAACGTGCCCAAAAGGAAGATTAAGTTGCTTGTTCTAAAAGTTTGCTTATGGCTCATGTTAACAGAGCAGAACACCACAGACAGAGAGGTTCGAGTGGATGGAGCATTAAAGAAGCAGTCGGTCAGAAGGTCAGAGTCCCTCTCATGGATTGAGTGGAAGTGCTCAACAAGGTGATCACCTAATATGTGTTTATTTTCTCCATTGTAAGGTGAACCAGATTGCGAACACTGAATGCAATACACGAGGTTTGAAGAAAGGTTGGTCCACCTGGAATTATTGTTTTTGTTGCTGGATTGCGGGAAGGGAAGAGTTCACCTTCCCAGTGAATGTTTAACCAATTGGCTAATTGTTGTCATTTTTCCTTTCCTTCCCTTCTTCAAAGTGGTTTGCTGCTCAACCAGTTTAATGGCATCACGGTTACTTGATATGTGGGATGCATGGGAGTCCCATATGATGGGGAATGGTAGGTGGGGATGAAATAATGGATGTTACGACTCCCAAAGGTTGGTTCCTCAGAGTCGCGTAACAAATCAAAACCAGGGTCAAGTTTATATAAAAAAAACAGTTGTTAATTTGTAACACTAAACAAAACCCAAACCTGATTTTAAAGAACATGGTCAGGGACCAGAATTGGCTATAAAATAATATGTAATGGTGCTCCAGCCGGCCCTTAATGGACCGTTGGACTGAAGACCCTAAACTGCCTATATAGCCCTAACTCTACAACCAAAAATACCCGAAAACTCTCAGGTCATCCCTTCCGTCCCAATTTACAAAGTATATCACAAATATACAAAGTGCAGTGCCATGCGGCCAGGCCTCATGCAGATCAGCCTGGCACCTCTTCCTCCAGAGATCTATCTTGAAGAGAGAGATAATTCTGGGAGCTTCTGCCTTTTAAAGCTCCCGATGAGTCATCTGATGTTGCTGGGCCAATCGGGTACAGAAGCTGTTAACCCCTTGATTCCTGGCTCCCAGCCACGGCCTGCAGAGGAACAGACAGGTAAGTACAGTATTCAACAGGGGGGGGGGGGGGGGTGAAGTACCTAACATGGACCAGTGAACCATGAGGGAGCTGGAAAGGGAGAGGTGAGGAACCTGTGTCTGGTGGTGGAAGCTTGTGGGGTAGGTGAGGACAGAAACTTTATTCATGCTCTAAGCAGGAGGCATAGCAGTGAGAACATTGGTGTGGGAAGCAGAAGAGATATCATCAAGGACAATGGCACAGGGGAAGCTATAATTAAGAAGGAAGGCATTTCAAAAGTCACTGTGTGAAATGCCTTATCATTAGAGTAAATGCTACTGAGATGGAGAAACTGAGAAAAGGAATTGGAGTACTTAGAAGAGACAGACTGGGACAAAGTATAACAAAGGGAACTGTGGAAGTCTATGGAGTTATTTATGGATCTGGGTGACAAGCCACCATTCCTCTGGATTTGAGATGTAGGTTAGAACACTCTCTGCCTGTCATTTTGTGGAATATGTGGAACAAAGTTAATTTCAATGAGAAGGGTCCCAAACTGAAAACATTTGCTATCCATTCCCTCCACAGGTGCAGCCAGATCCACTGAGTTTCTCCAGCATTTTTTTGCTTAAGATTCCAACATCCTCATATCTCTCATGATTTAAATGCAATAGAAAGGAAGGACATGAGCCGTGAATTGGCCAAGATAGACTGGCAGGTGAGTCTTAAAGGGTTGACAGTGGATGTGCAATGGAAGGTATTTAAAGACTGCATGGATGAAGTACAAAAATTGTTCATACCAGTTTGGCAAAAGAATAAATCAGGGAAGGCGGTGCATCCGTGGATAACGAGGGAAATCAGGGATAGTATAAAAACTAAAAATCAGGCATACAAATTGGCCAAAAAAAGCAGCCTACCAGAGGACTGGGAGAAATTCAGAATCCAGCAGAGGAGGACAAAGGGCTTAATTAGGAAAGGGAAAATAGATTACGAAAGGAAACTGGCAGGGAACATAAAAACTGACTGCAAAAGTTTTTATAGATATGTGAAGAGAAAGAGACTAGTTAGAACAAATGTTGGTCCCTTGCAGTCAGAAGCAGGTGAATTGATCATGGGGAACAAGGACATGGCAGACCAATTGAATAACTACTTTGGTTCTGTCTTCACTAAGGAAGGCATAAATAATCTGCCGGAAATAGCAGTGGACTGGAGGTCAAATAAGATGGCGGAACTGAGTGAGATCCAGGTTAGCCGGGAAGTGGTGTTGGGTAAATTGAACGGATTAAAGGCCGATAAATCCCCAGGGCCAGATGGTCTGCATCCCAGAGTTCTCAAGGAGGTAGCCACGAAAATAGTGGATGCATTAGTGATAATTTTTCAAAACTCCTTAGATTCTGGAGTATTTCCTGAGGATTGGAGGATAGCTAATGTAACCCCACTTTTTAAAAAAGGAGGGAGAGAGAAAGCGGGGAATTATAGACCAGTTAGTCTAACATCGGTAGTGGGGAAACTGCTAGAGTCAGTTATTAAAGATGGGATAGCAGCGCATTTGGAAAGTGCTGAAATCATTGGACAAAGTCAGCATGGATTTACAAAAGGTAAATCATGTCTGACGAATCTTATGGAATTTTTCGAGGATATAACTAGTAGAGTGGACTTAAAGCACATGGTATTGGTGGTTCAATATTGATGTGGATAGAGAACTGGCTGGCAGACAGGAAGCAAAGGGTAGGAGTAAACGGGTCCTTTTCAGAATGGCAGGCAGTGAGTAGTGGGGTACCGCAAGGCTCAGTGCTGGGACCCCAGATATTTACAATATATATTAATGATTTGGACGAGGGAATTGAATGCAACATCTCCAAATTTGCAGATGACACCAAGCTGGGGGGTATAGCTAGGTGTGAGGAGGATGCTAGGAGGCTGAAGGGTGATTTGGATAGGCTGAGTGAATGGGTAGATGCATGGCAGATGCAGTTTAATGTGGATAAATGTGAGGTTATCCACTTTGGTGGCAAAATCATGAGGGTAGGCTATTATCTGAATGGTGGCAGATTAGGAAAAGGGGAGATGCAATGAGACCTGGGTGTCACGGTACACCAGTCATTGAAAGTAGGCATGCAGGTGCAGCAGGCAATGAAGAAAGCAAATGGTATGTTAGCATTCATAGCGAAAGGATTTGAGTATAGGAGCAAGGAGGTTCTACTGCAGTTGTACAGGGTTTTGGTGAGACCACACCTGGAGCATTGTGTACAGTTTTGGTCTCCAAATCTGAGGAAAGACATTCTTGCCATAGAGGGGGTTCAGAGAAGGTTCACCAGACTGATTCCTGGGATGTTGGGACTTTCATATGAAGAAAGACTGGATAGACTCTGCTTGTACTCACTGGAATTTAAAAGATTGAGGGGGGATCTTATAGAAACTACAAAATTCTTTAGGGGTTAGACAAGATAGATGCAGGAAGATTGTTCCCGATGTTGGGGGAGTCCAGAACAAGGGGTCACAGTCTAAGGATAAGGGGGAATTCCTTTAGGACCGAGATGAGGAAAACATTTTTCACACAGAGAGTGGTGAGTCTCTGGAATTCTCTGCCACAGAAGGTCGTTGAGGCCAGTTCATTGGCTATATTCAAGAGGGAGTTAGATGTGGCTCTTGTGGCTAAAGGGATCAGGGGGTATGGAGAGAAGGCAGGTACAGGATACTGAGTTGGATGATCAGCCATGATCATATTGAATGGCGGTGCAGGCTCGAAGGGCCGAATGGCCTACTCCTGCACCTATTTTTCTATGTTTCTATGATTCCACTCCTTCTCTTTTTCTGATCCCATTGTGTTGCTTCTTGAACTCATGAAGAATTGGAAAAATGTTGCTACCAATTTCCATCTCCACCTCCCACCTTTACAAGGTCCATTTCTGGCTCTTCCATCTATGTATCACTCAGGCGACCTTGTTGAAGAAAAGGGCCTTCAAGCAGAAGGATCCCAACCATTTCAAGATCAAACACTAACCCTGACTACTTTTCTTTTCACTCCCTGCCTGCCTTCCCTCCCATCTGTTCATTGGTAACCTCAATTACCTTGGAGATCTCTCTCGTTCAATTCCCAAACTACTTTCGTGCACATCTTACAAACATCGAGGTGTGATGGTAGAAAGATCATTTCAACTGCAGCTTAGACAAGTTCTCCATGTAAAATAGTTTGTCGTTTCATTATTCAATATGAAAATGTTTACAAAATAATAATTTATCTTTTTCTCTGGATATTGTGTCCTAATACATTTTCCTATAATTTATTTTCTTGAAAAGCAAAAGCGGTTACCTAATCAACAAAGTGCCTAGCTGAATTCTGTTTCAAATATAATTTTCTGAAAACACACAATTGATCTACAACCTGTCAACGAATGGAGGCAGAATGAGACGCCCATTTGAGGAGAGAAGTGATGCACAGGTACTTTCAAAAATGTAACCAGCTAAGAAATGTCAACCTCAAAAGCATTAAGTTGTAATTTCCATTAGCAAGGCCAAATTTCATTCAAACTAATAGGAAAAAATCTTCGGAGCAGAAATGTATAGCAGGTAACTGGTGAATTGAGGCAACACCTTTCCCATGACTACATCTGAAGTAAGGATTCAGACAATTGTGGGCAGTACAGGTGTGTGAAACATTGTTGGTAATATGACAGAGTGCTCACTTTTGGGCAATATTTTTTGACAGTAAATGAATTTGTCAGATCATTGGATAATGAAGTGACATATATATCACACCCATTAAATCATAAAGAGGCTAGAACACTTTCTTTCAAAGTCTTATGATCAAAAACTCATAAAAAAAGACAATCTCATTGTTTAACGTCTACAAGATGCCGTCGTGACCATTGTTCAATTAAAGCTGCAATACTCACTGATTATCAAAATAACCAAATCAACCTGCATGAAAACCTATGAAATTGAAAATCTGGTAATATTAATAGAGTGTATGTGGTTATTGGGGTAATGCTGTATGATAGCACATCAAATGGTAAACCAGTTCTGAATTCGAACCACCATGTCAATGCACAGGATCTTCACTATTTTATGGCATCTGATTGCAGACGTCACAGTCTCCATGCAACCAAAATATGAGCACAGCACTGGAAGTTCTGGTGTCTTCCATCAAATGCAGCTTCCTCGGGATTCCACCGTTGGTAGGAACTTTGAAGCTAGAATGATATTGCAGTGACCTGGCTTTCACTGTATACTCAATCAACCAATGTACCATCTAGGGTGGGGTATGTGGAAGCATTGAAATGCATTGTCCTTTCTTGGGACAACAGCATTCATGATCCCATCAGCGGTGCCTCAAAATCCCCTCATAGTCTTGCATTATCCCCATGATGTTTGACTGGACTAATGTTCATCACAGTGACACGAGGCTGAGACCAGGACGTCCAGACCATGATCTTCATGTAGTTTCCCTTTATGATGTCTGCAACATCTTCTTCTCCAGGGTAGCTGTCCAGTAGGTTAGCTCTAAATATATGTGGTTCTTTGTAAAAGTAACAAGACAAGCAAAGGCATACAGAAAGCCAGCGCCACATAATGCACAAGGGTGATTAGTCAATGATGGTTTGCTTCTTTTCTTAATTGAGAGGCATGGTGGTGCAGTGATAGAGTTGCTGCCTTACAGCAACAAAGACCCGGGTTCAATCCTGATACAGGTGCTGTCTGTACGGAGTTTGTACATTCTCCCTGTGACCGTGTGGGTTTTCTTCGGGCACTCTGGTTTCCTCCCACACTCCACGTTTGTAGGTTAATTGGCTTTGGTAAAAATTGTAAATTGTTTCTAGTGTGGAGGATAGTGCTACTGTATGAGGAATGTTGGCTGGTGAGGACTCAGTGGGCAGAAAGGCCTATTTCCGCACAGTATCTCTAAACTAAAAACTAAACTAAACGAAAGCTGAAGAACTAAATACTTTCAGAATGTTGAGTTCTGCCATCATTATTTGTGCAGATGGGAATATTGCATTGATCATGAACAAAGTTAGTGCATTAGGTATTGTTACACCAGGAACTAGATGTGTCTTTCTTCATTCTCACTGGTGATTCTGGAGTGAGCAAAACGTTAGCATTTGTTGTTCATCCGTAGTTGTCATTGGGTCTGGAGATGAGCAGTCTTCTTGACACAATGCAGTGCTTGTGGTCAGTCAGTTCTGTCACTGGCTCTTCAGGGCGATGGCTTAGGAATGGGTGGGTTGGGGGAACACCTCCAGCATGGAGCGTGAATAAGTACAGTAAAAGAGAAAATATGTTTCCTGGTCAGAATCTTGTGTCTTGGAGTTCATGTTGCTTTATTGAAATACCTTTGTGACAGCTCTCCTTAAGAGCCTGTCCCACTTGGGTCACCTAATCCGCGAGCTCTGGCGAGTTTGCCCTCGACTCATACTCGCAGCATGGTCGACACGAGGTCGTAGGAGGTCTTCGTAACTCTCCTTCATGCTTGAAAGTGGTCTCCGCGTACTCGAGTCCTCAGCTAGGTCACGGCGTTTTTTTCAATATGTTAAAAAATGCCCGCGAGTAAAAAAAGACTGCCATGGAAAAATCAATACTTTTTTTACTCGTAGGTTTAGTCGTAGTAGGTCGTCATGTTATTCGTAGGTAATCAGGGGTAGTTGAAGGTAGTCGACGGTAGTCGTAGATAGTCTTCATCATAGTCGAAGGGAGGTCGAAGGAGATCGAAGGAGATCATCTCCACTCTCCACTATTTGGTGTCCAATTTTCCCGAAGTTAGTCGTATCTAGTCCTAGCTAGTGGAAGCTGGTCTCCAACTTAGTTGAAAGAGGTCGAAGGAGGTCTTCTACATAGTCGAAGGAGATCTTCAACATGTCATTTTTTCAAACTCTACTAAACTCTTCTAAACTCGCCAATTAGATCGCCCAAGTGGGGCAGCCCCTTTACATTTCTAGACGTTAGAGATTACGTCCTCTCTTTGGAGGCTTGCATGAGGCGACAAAATGGCACACTCTGCAGGTATTGTTGAAATGCTGGTTTGCTTTGGATGGACAGGATAGTGTGAGGTGTGCTCTACACAATGGTCAACTTTGTTCAATCAATTCAATGGTTTAATGGTTCGATGGTTCTTTATTATCACATGTGCAAAGGTACGGTGAAATTATTTTTGTTTTGCATACAGTTCAGTAAAGTATTCCCATGCCTAAGCACAATCCCTGATTAGTACAAAGTGTCAAAATAGTCCATTGAGATAGTAAACACGAGTCGCCAGGTTTTGACGCCATTCTCAAAGTCCAGTCCAGTCTGCGCTCTCGGTCTTTTGGAGCAGTGCCTGATCTAGGTTGGCCCCAAGCTGCTGATTCGCCTCCAGCTATCACCTTGGTCTGGATCGGCAAGTGAACCATTGGCCTCTCCTCGCCCGGCTAACTTCAGCCCTTTTGGCCTGGGGGTGCCTCCCACAGCCGACCTTCAGGGCATGAACGGCTTCTTCCTCTTAGTGGCCTTTGCACTTGCATCCGCCATCATTGGCACCCTCCAGCACGGCCCACTGAATAAGATGAAAATTACTTCTGAGCCCTTAATATTTCACTCTCATGCCCTGCTTAGGGATGAACACGTCATGAACACGTCATGCTAGCATGACCAGGAAGGTTTTTGTTGGTGGCTTCATGCATTCTGTACCTTTAGAGAGTAGCAACCTTTGATCATTTGCATGAACAACTCTTGTCTTCTGTCCAACATTCCATGCTTGAACCCATTAATCCAGTGAACACCGCTTGTAGTTTCTAACGATCATCTCTTCCAATCCATTGCTTGACATTATCTCCCGATCCACTATCCAGCTTTGGTGTACTTCAATTTATTCTCCCTCCAGCTATCACACCCCAGCCCATACTGTTAATGCACAAACCATACAAGTCTGTCATTGCACAGGTTCTTCCATTCTTGCAGAAATGTATAATAAGGCCTCAGACAGCTGCCTCTGCAGCTTGGTCAATTCTGGCACAGTCCATACAAATTCTAAGCTGCATGATTGAATTTCCAGTTTGTCAAATTTAAGGTTGATTTACTATATTTTAAACAAATGTTCCTTTCCTTGGCAAAAAGTCAGCTGGTAAAATTGTTAACAAAGTACAGAACTGGAAGGAGAGAATGCAGCTATATACAAACTGAAGGAAGAGCACCTCATAGTCCGCTTGGATAGCTTAGAACCCAATGGCATTAATTTTGAATTATCCAATTTTAGATAACTACCATACCCTCTACCCCTTCTTACCCCCTCCCTTTTTTTCCCCACCCCCACATTGTGCCCCACCTAGACTTGTACCTATTTCTGCCCTCCCCCTCCCCGTCCAGTCGCAATCCTTCCTCTGGCTTCACAATTTGCAACTCTACTATCTTTTTTGTCTCACACCCTCTGTTTTTTTCATCTCTGGACTTTGTCCAACCATCTGCCTGTCAAAAACCCATCTCACCGATAACCATTACCTTCCTCTCTTCTAGCTTCTAGCTTTCTTCCAACACCTCCCCCCCCCACCCACCCCCCCCACCCCACCACCACGATCAGTCCGAAGAAGTGTCCTGACCTGAAACGTCACCTCTCCATGTTCTCCAGAGACGCTGTGTGACGTGCTGCTTTACTCCAGCACTTTGTGTCTTTAGTCTTAGAGAGCCCGCATCTGCAGTTTCTTGTTTCTACATTCTGGAAAGTAAATATTTCATTTTTCAGTCAATTAAGTTGGTTGCTATCATTTCCCTCTTCAGCACCTCTGAGAGTTAAATGTTGCCAGAGATTATTTTGAAAGAGCACCTTGTCCTTGTCTGCTACAATCCCAACTGACATGATTTTCCAGATATGGAAAGGACACCTGGTCTCTGTGAACTGCATCATTGTATGGTGCTCGACGAACCATGCTGACAAAACAGAGATGCTGAAAAACCCCAGATCATAGCTAATGAAAATCAAACAGGATGTACAGATCAACTTGCATTTAATTTGCTTCATTCACTGAAACTTATTGTGTTGAATTTCATTTTGCAAATTGCCTCCGATCATGTTCTTTGCATTTGGTCACTATGGTTTATATCCCCCTACTCAATTTTCAGCAGGTTACCTGACCTTTTCCTTGCATATGAGAAGTCACCTTCCCGACACTGAGACAGCAGGGCTTTGGTATTGCTAACTGTCCCTGCTTTGGTGTCTCTGTGATTTGCTGACATGAAATATGTTTACTGAAGGGCAAGACAGACGACATTAATGAGTCAGCCCTCAATTACGTCAGCTTTGCCATCGGGAAATACTACTTCTGGCTCCTTTGTGAGAATCTTTTTTATTCCGCGGTTGTCAAACCAGTCATCAAGCAGCAACTTGAATTTGTGAACATGTTCTCATCAAAATTTGCTTCTCAGTTTCCTCACCTGTCAAATACCTGGTAGATTAAAGGAAGTTAAATTTAGAACGATGTAGCTAATTCTGAGACGCCTTGCATTTTCACTTGCCGCTCTATAGGGGTAGCAGAACAATATCCTCAGACATTGAGTTACCAATTACAATCAAGTCGCAGGAGCAAGGCAATGAAAAGAACAAAAAAATGGAAGCAGATGAAATTCCTTAGAGGTTGTTTTAGAGAATTATATCTTTAGAAACTTGATTACCTGCTCACCTCCCTGTTGGTGGTAGCTATATCACATGAGGGAATTAAAAAAAGAAGAGAATGATAAGTAATAAAACGTCAAAGGAGGTTAACATTATAATTAATACTTAAATTGTCCTGCTTTAAAGTTAAGAATTTTTTTATTTTAATTCTCAAATGTATTCCATCTTTGGTTAAATATATGATTATTTTTGGATTATTATTTTGCTCGTCATTTTATATCTGTTTTCATTATCTTCCTCCTTCCATATCATTTATTTCAGCATTGGAGGATGCCTTGATTTTAGTTGACTTTTGTTTATTATTGTCACTCGTGCCGAGGTACCATGAAAAGCTTTTGTTGTGTGCTAACCAGTCAGCAGAAAGACAATACGTGATTACAATCGACCACTTTGCAGTGTAAAGATACATGATAAGGGAATAATGTTTAGGATAGTTTGTGGAAAACAATGTTACTTTGCAGTGATCAAGGAGGTGGAAATCACTTATATTTTCTTTTCCTTTGAGAAATATCCTTCTTGGAGGAGTTTATCACAAAATTACATGCAAATGTCACCCGTTTTAAACACCACATAAGGCTGTTTAAGTCCGACCCCTGAATTAAGACCATGTTGTACTGCTAAATAGGTGTGCAATTTAAGGATGAGATTGAAAAGAAATGATTTCAACAATTTTTTTGGAACGTAAAGGACAAGAAATGTTGTTGTTAAATACCAGCAAACAGACAATGATCAGGGCTTCAGATAAGATATTCAGACGTTGCTGACACTGGGGAGGAGAAAGCAAATTTCAGAACGTTATATGTTGTAGATCCAATGTCCTTCTGGTCATTTTGAACTTTATCTCGCCCTACAACTCAAAGAACGTCCAGAAGAGTTAAGGTCATGCGGAATCAGGGCAATGTCTCATAGTCCAGTTAACTTATCAGTGTCACAGCAGAGCAGATCCATTCAAGGGATGTTCTACTTTGACAGGGTCCTATCACTCATGGCTTGGGAGATGAAATGATGGAGGTGGCGAAGATTGGAGAGAGTAACAAAAAAAAAGCCAGTGACCTTAGATATTTTTTTTGCTTTTAAAAAACCCTATGCACCAGGCCTGTTTCTAGCATTTGTGTTCACCAGCCTCTGCAGTTTTCCTTGGCTTAATTGAAGAGCTAAACAAACTAATTAATCATTTCAACCCATAAAAATGACAGGATTCATACGGTAGCATTCTTCACCAGCTCCAATTTGTTTTTAAATCCCCGCAGCAATTTATTTGCTGAATATGCAAGTTTTCCCCCATGAAAATTACAAATTGTAGTCAAGGTTAACTGCCTAATATTCTCATTCAATATTTATTTTTTAAAGGCAAAAAGGGATGCTGCTGAAAGTATATATATTTTTTGGGTTATGAAAACTGGTTTGTTAATCAAAATGACAAGGACAATATCCTTTTGATAATACCCTTCTTATATAACTGAATCATCCAGAATAAAAAATGAACTTTATTAATCAACAGCTCCTGATTAATTATTACAAAGTGATAGCCATAAATTTTCCTTCATTTTAATAACCCTAGCAGAAAGCTAACAATCTCCCTTGTGACGAAGCGGCTTTGGGAGCTAAGCTGGAGAGGAATGTCACATCGGATACATTGACAATGGTGAGACTACACCCTGGACAACCTTCATAGACCTGACAGTTAAGAAATACAGTTATCACACACATCCGTGCAAGAATTCATCATTTCTATTGGTCTTAGACAGAACGAAAGGATTATTTTTACCAAGTAAAATACCAAGGGACAAAATGTGACTCACCAGACCTTTTCTCTCCATTTTATTTTGGAAAACATTGCGATGGATGCGCCGGTTTTATTTTTCGTGCAGGCATTGCTGCATAATTATTAGAATGAAAAAATTAAATTAAGGATGTATGTGCTGTATCTAATTTAAGTTGTTCTTCCTGCCACAGTAAGTGCTGTAATGAGGAATTCATAGCTGTGAAATCATCAGAGATAGCTGGTCCTTTTCTGAGATTGTCTTAATTTTTGCTAACATAAACTTATTTAATTAGCCAGCATTTCTTTCATTCTTTTGTTAGTTGTTTATTTGCCTCCTCATCAGTCTTGACGTACACCAATTAGTAGCATGTAATTGTTTAACCTCACAGGGAGTGCAAAAAAGCAGTGTGCCGCAAAGAGATATAATAAGGATTTGGGGTTTAACTGATATCATACATGAGCTGTAAAAGAAACGGCTTTACACACTGCAGTTGTAACTTGTACCAGTATTCACAAAAGTCCAGTGATTTCTTGTTCTTCCGTGGTTTCGTTCATTGAGCTGGATTGAAACTTTTAATGTTATTCGACCAATACAAACAGGGTACAGTATGAAAGGATAATAAGTATGATGATAGAAATCTGGAATTAAACCTGCACCATTTTACATCTGAGTCCATTCTTATCCTATCTGATTCCGCGGCAGTCCTGAATTTACTTGTCAATATTAATTTCCCTTTCAGATTCTGAACCAAATTTACCAGTGGCGGCATGGTGGAGCAGCGGTAGAGTTGCTGCCTTACAGCGCCAGGGACCTGGGTTCAATCCTGCCCACGGGTGCTCTCTGTATGGAGTTTGAATATTCTCCCTGTGACCACGTGGGTTTTCCCCGGGTGCTCCGGTTTCCTCCCACACTCCAAAGATGTGCATGTTTGTAGATTAAATGGCTTCGCTAAAAATGTTAAATTATCCCTAGTGTGTAAGGATGTGCTAGTGTACGAGGATCGCAGATTGGCATGGACTCGATGGGCCAAAGGGCCTGTTTCCGCGCTGTATCTCAAAACTAAACTAGATTAAAGCTCCTAAGGTACAAGATTAGCATGCAGCATCTACTGAAAACAAAAATAACACCCTCAGAAAACAAAACTGGTGCTCTAATCATTTTAGAAGTTCGAAGCTCATTCCAGGGTTTGAAATAAAAACAATTAAGAATCATAAATTTTGATTCATTACAAATCCTCACATCTGCCATTGAATTTAGCTATTGAAAAGTTTTGGAACCGATTAATACATTTGTTATTGCCATATACTATTATTTAGAGAAAGATGCTGCATTTTAATAAGGACTTGTTTATGAGGGAAATATCTTTCAAGGAAGAGTTCTCCTTTTCAGTGATCCCTAAGGTATTTAAATCAAGTCTCGAAGGGCTTGTCTTAATGGAGCTAATCTGATGTACAGGGTGACTTAAGTTCTAACAGATATGATAAATGGCCATTCGATTGCTCGCAGGAATTGCATACACCTGGAGGTTTCTGCTTTTGGTTGCATGATTGGATTCCAGGATGAAGCTTTTCCAACAGCTCTGGCAAATCTTTACGTTATTATAATGGCAGATGCATTACTCAGCTGGAGGTGAAAATTGACCATAAGTGCAGGTGACCTTTTTAGTAACCCACTGTTATAATTAGAACAATATGTATACGGTAGATGGAAATGTCTACAAGAAGATTAATTCACTATTCACAACAAAATATTTGTCATAACCTACATTCTATCCAGCATTATCTGGTTTGCTTCTGATGTTAAACCTCTTGTGTATACATACAATAACAGTTTCCTTATTCTCTCATTTTTCTCACATGTACCAGAAGATAAAAACTCAAATGAACCAAGAATTCTCTGGATGCTTTGCTCCAATTTTGTTGTATGCCTGCATTTAATCTATGCTATAACTTGACACAGCTCTACAGATTTCTCAGGACTAGTGATCTGCAGGAACCCAGGTGTGTCTCGTTTAATCGCTTTCCACCACAGAAATCTCAGCATCAGTTTTAGAGAAGAAGACACAGTGTGCTGGAATGGCTCAACGGGTCAGGTCAGGTAGCATCTCAGGAGAACATGGATAGGCAACGTCTTGGGTCAGGACTCTTCTTCAGACTGATGACTTCTTCGGACTTTACTAGCTTTACCCTGCACTAAACGTTATTCCTTTATAGTATATTTGAACACTACGAATGGCTTGATTGTAATCATGTATTGGCTTTCCGCTAGCTAGTTAGCACGCAACAAAAGCTTTTCACTGCACCTCGGTACACCTGACAACAAACTAAATGAAACTGAACTGATGGCATCAGCATCAGTTGAACTGATGCCAAGGATGAAGTTGGTCAGAGTTTGGAATTTTGTGGTCAATACCATCCAGTGTCACATTAAGCTTCAAAGGAAGATTTTTTTTAATGCAGCATTCAATTTCCAGCTTTAAGCAACTTCACCATCAGGATCTAATGTAACAATCAAATATTAGACAGCATTTTAATTAACTTTTAACATCTTTCCCTTTTTTTCTGTCCATGGCTGTTAACTTTAATAAAATGCATTCAAGACATTAGAAAGGTGCTGACTGAGAACAGTTACTGAGCACAACAGTACTTCTGAGCTGGATTAACACTTAACATCTTGTGGTGAAGTAGCCCTGAATTGATCATTATATCTCGGCTTTAGTTTTGTTTAGAGATACAGCACGGAAACAGGCCATTCCGCCCACAGAGTCCGCGCCGACTAGTAATCCTTGTGCAGTAGCTTTATGCTACACACGAGAGAAAATTTACAATTTTTACCAAAGCCAATTAGCCTACAAACCTGTACATCTTTGGTGTGTGGGAGAAAACTGGAGATCCCAGAGAAAACCTACGCAGGTCACGGGGAGAAGGTGCAAACTCTGTACGGACAGCACCCTTGGTCAAGATGGAACCCAGGTCTCCGGTGCTGAATGTCAGCTACTCTACTGCTGCACCACTGTGCCGCTTGTTAAGGGGGAGATTCCACTGCAGTTTTGAATAACCCGTCCCCACTGCACTCACCATCACTTGCTGGTGATCTCGTACATGTAAAATCTGTAGAAAAAAGATTACAATAATTCTTCGGAATGATTAATTTTAAAAGTGGTTCCAATTAGTGTTTGCTGTTCAGATTTGGGTTTATTTTAGCTCCTGTTCAATTTTTGGTGATGGATGGCATAAGCATTTATATTTACATACTGCTGTTTGATGATGACTTGAAGATTTCTTTTAGGCAGATCATTAGCCAAAGTAGGAATTGGTGCTGTACACTAGTTGGGTATTGTGTTTGATACAAAATCAATTATTCTCATCTGTAAAATCACCCTTGAGGACAGAAATTTAGAAAGATAACGAAAAAGGTCAAACCGTGAACAATTTGCTTGGATTGAAAAGTACTGAAAATGGAAGATCTTTGACAAGTTCAACCTCAAAATTTGAAAGTAAATTGCTACAATTTACAATTTATGCTACACTGAATTTTATATCCTTCTACCAAGTCTTCCCTCTGCATTCAGTGCTCCAGAGTAAACAATCTAAATATGTCCAACCTTTGTGACAAAAAAAAATGATATCTGGGTGGAATTTACAGGTGTTTGCATGTTAGGTCCATGTAAATTATTAACTATGCTGCCTCCATTTTTTTGGATTAAAATTGGGTCGAAAGAAAATTTGAATAGAATATTGCTTTCAGATACAGACTTTCAAGCTACATCTTGAACAGACGGAATTATTCTGTATTATTGTGACACCAGAATCATCTTCATAGAGTCATAATCATAAGATCATAAGATCATAAGTGATAGGAATAGATTTAGGCCATTTGGCACAATGAGTCTACTCCGTCATTCACTCATGGCTGATCCATCTCTCCCTCCTAACCCCATTCTCCTGTCTTCTCCCCATAACCACTGACACCCGTAATAATCAAGAATCTATCTATCTCTGCCTTAAATATATCCACTGACTTGGCCTCCACAGCCTTCTGTGGCAAGAAAATCCACAGAATCACCACCCTCTGACTAAATAAATTCCTCCTTATCTCCTTCCTAAAAGAATGTCCTTTAATTATGCGGCTATGACCACTAGTCCTAGACTCTTCCACTAGTGGAGACATCCTCTCCACATCGACACTATCCAAGCCTTTCACTATTCTATACGTTTCAATGAGGTCCCCCCTCATTCTTCTATACTCCAGCGAATATAGGCCCAGAGTCATCAAACGCTCATCATATGTTAACCTACTCATTCCTGGGATCACTCTTGTAAACATACACTGAGTCATAGAGTGATACAGCATGGAAACAGGTCCTTCACCCCAACTTGCCCGCACAGGCCAACATGTCCCAGGGGGGCACTAACCCCACCTGCCTTCGTTTGGTCCATATCCCTGCAAACCTGTTCTATCTACCTCCTCTGGCAGCTTGTACCATATACCCACCACCCTTTGTGTGAAAAAGTTACCCCTCTGATTCCTATTAAATCTTTTCCCCTCACCTTAAACCTATGTTCATTGTGTGTTAACTGGTTTAGAAAGAGATGTTTCCCTTTTCCCTTTTCAAATACAATTTAAATTGTAAAGAGTCAACATTTAATTAAATTAATCAACATTAATATATACCTCAGGTGTATAATTGAATTATTTTAGTAATCATTTACTGTTTTACTGATTTTTGCCACTGATTTAAACTGCAATCTCAGTTGACTTATTTCATTATAAATTTAATTTAGTTCAGTTTAGAGATACATCACGGAAACAGGCCCTTTGGCCCACCGAGTCCACACCGACCAGACACACTTGCACTATCCTACACACATCAGGGCAATTTACACTTATACCAAGCCAATTAAAGTATAAACCTGTACGTCTTTGGAGTGTGGGATGAAACCAAAGATTTCGTGAAAAACCAACGCAGTCACGGGAGAAACATACAAATTTGTGTCTCCGGCGCTGCAAATAAGGCAGCAACTCTACCACTGCGACACCGTGCCCCCCTCTAACAGTTGCAATATTTCATAAAACCTGTTATATTTCAGCAAGCACAGTTTATTCATAGAGTTGGAATATTCACGTTGCATGAAAATGGACCCTTCGGCCCAACTTGTTCATGCCGACAAATGTACCTTCCTGAGCTAACTCCATCTGCCTGCATTTGGCCTATGTGTCTCTAAACCTTTCCAAACCATGAACCTGTATAAATGTATTTTAAGCATTGTAATTGTACACACCTTTACCACTTCCTCTGACTGCTCGTTCTATATATCCACCTCGAAAATCTTTGTCTTTCCTTAAACCTACGCTCTCTAATTTTGGACGCCCCTCCCTTGGGGAATGTGTGACTCTTTTCTGCACCCTCTCTTGATTAATCACATAATTTCGAAAGAATGGCAACCACAGAATCGCATGCAGGAGTGGTCTCACCAACATATTGTACATCTATAATGTGAAATGCCATCTTTTGTACCTTACTGACATTAAGGAAGATTCATTACGTTTTAATAGTTTATTTTGTATTTTTAATAAAGCTGGTTGTGTGTTTCAGGTCTAAATCATGATTGTTCACTGTCTGCTTGCTAACATCTGATTTGATATCAAATCTGGCAAGCTCAAGAAGTTAACTGTCAAACTATTATTGGTTATACCTTAAGCCAACAAAGTTATTTATATGCAAACTTCCTGAAGGAGTCCTGTCTCTGGGGATAAATCTTGCTGACTGTCTATTTGCGTAAAATACATTTTCAAACCGCAAATGCTAAGGCTTTTATCCATCTTATTTCCATTTCCTTGACTATTCTGTAATTCCCTCTGTGTTGGATGAGACATTTTCTTGTTTTCAGTCAAAAATAAGATCCTGACATTTATTTCACATGTTGCAGCATTCTTGTCTGCCGTGGGAGGAATTTAATCAAACATCCAATCATTAATTGCCGTTGGGTTTTGATATGTGTGGGCTGCATAGTTTCATGAATGTGCTTTGTATCCACTGGAGTTCATTCAGCATCCACAGCACTATCAGCCATCCATTTGGATATTGCTTCTGTGGTGTGCCTTGTGCATACCACCCCACACCTGCAAATGGTGTGGGACATCGCAAGAAAGTCTACTCTCTTTCCTCTTTGGCTAAAGAGGGCCATTTTCCCAGGATAGGGGAGTCTAAACCTAGAGGGCATGGGTTTAAGGCAAGAGGTGAAAGATTTAAATCATCCTTTTTTGAACAGAAGGTCGTGTGTATGTGGAAGTGGTTTAGGCAGGTACAATAACAACATTTAAGAGACACTTGGGCAGGTACTTGGAAAGCAGTGGTTTAATGGGATAGAGGCCAGACACAGGAAAGTGGGACTAGCTCAGTTAGACAACGTGGTCAGTATTGATGAGTTATGCTAAAGGGCTTGTTCTGCACCGTATAGCTCTATGATTCTATGGCCAACTTTATCTGATTCAGTGTTGGAGACCCCAGGATGCGGATCTTCGGTTGGGTAAGTTGTTCACCCCCATGTCCCACTGTATTGCTGGTGGCCCAATCTGATTTCAACAATGGAGCTGCAAAGGACTGGAACTTTTTGTGTGTGTGTTTCGGACCTCATGTGATAAGACATTGATGGTGGGGTGCTTTGTGCAAAGTAAAAGTTGGCAACCAATGCCATCCTGGGAATACGATATTAAAATATTTATCCGTATGCATCCGTAATGATTCCTTGAAGGAATATTGAGGAAAAGGCCAATAGTTGAATACATTTACAGCTTCTCTGCATGGAGTGTTGTGTACAACCGATTTGGAAGTGATCTTTCAAGAATTAAATAAGTCATCTCTGACGACCAATTCACAAAGATAGTTGCCAGCCACTACTAGGAACAGCTGCCAGTAGGAAACAATGTTTGGTATTGACAACATATCAGAGTCAAATACCAACTTCAGTCCTTTCCTTCATCTGCTCCACTCCAATTTTACTTCGGAGTCACGTGAGTGACTATGTGAAGAAGGCCGTCAGTCCGCATGCGCATCATTACGTCCACGCATGGCGCCGCGACTGGCTGGCAGGCGGTAAGTTTCAAACCTGAAGGTAAGTTTCAAACTTATTTTTCAGGTCGTGCTTTACCTTGCAGGAAGCTCCCTACAGAGTTCCTGCTGGATGTCGTTCCGGGGAATCCCGACTCCGCGGGGAAACCCGGCTCGCGGGGAAACCCGGAAGTGGAGACTGTGGGGTATCCCGGCTCCACGAAGCAAACCTAGCTCGGGGAAACCCGGAAGCGGAGACCGTGGGGTATCCCAGCTCCGTGGAGGAAAACTCGGCTTGGAGAAACACGGCCATAGAAACCACCGGCTGCGGAAGCCACGGGAAATCCTAGCTTGGTGGGAAATACCGGCTTGACAGGACTGAACCAACTCGAGTGAACATTCCTCAGGGCCACAATGACTACAATAAGTCTGGCATGGAATTTACAGCTCAGATACATTTGGCCCTGCAGGTCCCATCTGATGTAACTCCCACACAGGAGTTGACTTAAACTTATCAACTTAAATGTGCACAGCAGTCTACACAGCAGTCTGAAGAAGGGTCCTGATCCGAAATGGCACCTGATACTCCGGGGAAAGGAATAAAATCAGCGCGGGTCCCGGGGGCCCGTGGCAGCGCCTGGTACATGGCTGCATTATATCTCCCTCTCTGAGGAGGGGAGTTAGGCAGTCGCAGTTTGGTGGTATGTCGTGAGGGAATTTCCACGACACGCCAACTGCGTGACAAGGACCTGCAGCAGAGCCTGTTTGCAGGGCTGCATTATATCTCCGTCTCTGAAGAGAGGAGTGTAGGCAGTCAGTTGTGACTGACTCTAAATTCAGAAGTATGTCCGTGAAACATACTAGAGGGCATGCGTGAGGTCAGAAAACCTGGAGCTTGGTAAGCATCTATGACTTCACGTCACATCATTACAGAGTGCCAACCCTGAGGGAAAATGTGCAATCCACGCACCCCAGCAGTCCTATCATCCAAATTCAAGGATGGAATTAAAATCTGAGGGCGGTTACAGAACTCACACGGGGTGTGTGGACTAGTTACGTGTGGTAATATATTACACTGTTTTGCACGTATGTGGAGACATTGGCAACGATAGCAGTTAAAGCGTTGCAAAATGGGCTAACTTCAGCTTCCAGGTTGCTACCAAATTACCAAGCCAGTGCTTGGGCTGCTCAAAGCTAGAAAATACATATTTATGGCCTATCTGGATGATATTCTAAAATGCTAAATCTTGCAAAATTAGCTGTTTTCAGCCACAAAACATATTTGAGAAATTGGGGTTTTCTCATCCATCCAGTCAAATTTAAGTTGATACCAACTAGAGTTATGGATTGCGATGTACCTTTTAACTCTATTAATTGTCTGTGACTTCGCCCTGGGGCAAGAGATTGTGGCAGTGTAAATTGGCAATTTGGTGGTATCTACTACCTTATATCACTAGGTGCATTCTATGGGTTAAAGGCACATTTTAATCACATGGGTTCAATTAAGTTAATATCCTGTGATAGTTTACCTAACCTCTTTTGGCGTTGATGTATCATCACGTTAATCAATGACAACACAATGAATGTTGGATCACAAAGTATTTAATGACATTATGGATTGATGGAACATCAAATATCGATTGTTTGCATCTAGTCTCAATCAACAGTTGCAAAATTATCTGGCATGGCGGCCATTCTCAGGGGCAATGGCAATGGATGCATTCTTGCTACACTGGGGAGGAATGTTCGTTATGTCTTCCTCCATTTTCCCTCATCAGACGGTGCTTGCTTAATAACCAGCAAGACTCCGCCTCAGACGTGATAGTGCCTGACCGGCCTACACAGCCATGGGTTCACTCATACTGCAAATGATAACAGAGCCGTTTATGGCTGTTCCCAAACACCAAATCTGCTGGTTTACCCCGTGACTGGGAAGAACCATCCTCTGCATGAGCGAATCAAATTGTTGGGTTGCAGACTATGAGAAGACTTTTCCTGGGGTACAGACCGTCAGGTTGTACGGTGGATGTAATCACTGCGGCCTGAAGAGATAGTACCAAGAAACAGTACATCTCCTATATCAAGGAATGGTAAGGGTCATATTTACAGTCCAATATATCGTATGACACGGTATGTATAACAAATATCTTGGTATTCCTCTCAAAGCTATATTTACGAGAGATGGAGTTATACATATTATGCCAGTAGTGCCTTGTGGTCCTACCTCCTGCTGCGGTCGGCACACCACGCTGTCAGGTCTCGACCTCTGATATCCAGATTCATGAAGGGTATCTTCAAATCAATTCCACCCAGGCCCAGGTACTCAGAGATATGGGATGTTTATGTCCTGCTGACACTGCGTCGCCGGTGGGCTCCAACTACATTCCTGTCCTGGGTCTATTCACTTGCAAAGTGGTTATCCTCATGAACCTTTGGTTGTGTGTGTGGTCACACATCTACAACAGTCATTATGTCACCTAAAGCCTTAGAGGCTCTGAACTAGCAATGTTGTTAGTTACAAAAAAAAAACCCCAAAAAACTCATACAGCTGCAACAACATCAGCAGCAAGGGTTGTGAATGTTTTGCTGGACCTCATCCTCGTGGCTGCAGGATGGTCAAACCAGCAAATTTCCAAATGTGTTATAATAAACCCATTTGCCAGACCGGGGGTATTTACCAACACTATTTTTAGGTTATAACCATATAACCATATAACAATTACAGCATGGAAACAGGCCTTCTCGGCCCTTCCAGTCCGTGCCGACCATTTATTTTTCCCTAGTCCCATCTACCTGCACTCAGACCATACCCCTCCATTCCCTTCCCGTCCATATACCTATCCACTTTACTTTTAAATGTTAAAATCGATCCTGCCTCCACCACTTCTGCTGGAAGATCATTCCACACAGCCACCACTCTCTGAGTAAAGAAGTTCCCCCTCATGTTACCCCTAAACTTCTGTCCCTTAATACTCATGTCATGCCCTCTTGTTTGAATCTTCCCTACCCTCAATGGGAAAAGCTTATCCACGTCAACTCTGTCTATCCCTTTCATCATTTTAAAGACCTCAATCAAGTCCCCCTTTAACCTTCTGTGCTCCAAAGAATAAAGACCTAACTTGTTCAACCTTTCTCTGTAACTTAGTTGCTGGAACCCAGGCAACATTCTAGTAAATCTCCTCTGTACTCACTCTATTTTGTTGACATCCTTCCTATAATTAGGCGACCAAAATTGTACACCATACTCCAGAATTGGTCTCACCAATGCCTTGTACAATTTTAACATTACTTCCCTACTCCTATATTCAATGCTCTGGTTTATAAAGGCCAGCGCACCAAAAACTTCTGTGCTCCAAAGAATAAAGACCTAACTTGTTCAACCTTTCTCTGTAACTTAGTTGCTGGAACCCAGGCAACATTCTAGTAAATCTCCTCTGTACTCTCTCTATTTGTTGACATCCTTCCTATAATTAGGCGACCAAAATTGTACAACATACTCCAGAATTGGCCTCACCAATGCCTTGTACAATTTTAACATTACTTCCCTACTCCTATATTCAATGCTCTGGTTTATAAAGGCCAGCACACCAAAAACTTTCTTTACCACCCTATCTACATGCGTTTCCACCTTCAGGGAACTATGCACAGTTATTCCTAGATCCCTCTGTTCCACAGCATTCCTCAATTCCCTACCATTTACCATGTACGTCCTATTTTGATTTGTCCTGCCAAGATGTAGCACCTCACACTTATCAGCATTAAACTCCATCTGCCATCTTTCAGTTCACTCTTCCAAATGTCCCAAATCTCTCTGTAGACTTTGAAAATCTACTTCATTATCCACAGCACAACCTATCTTAGTATCATCTGCATACTTACTTATCCAATTTTCCACCCCATCATCTAGATCATTGATGTACATGACAAACAACAGTGGACCCAACACAGATCCCTGAGGCACCCCACTGGTCACCGGCTTCCACCCTGACAAACAGCCATCCACCATTACTCTCTGGCATCTCCCATTCAGCTACTGTTGAATCCATTTTGCTACTCCGCAATTAACACCCAAAGATTGAACCTTCTTAACCAACCTTCCATGGGGAACCTTGTCAAAGGCCTTACTGAAATCCATATAGACAACATCCACTGCTTTACCCTCATCAATTTCCCTAGTAACCTCTTCAAAAAATTCAAGAAGGTTTGTCAAACATGACCTTCCAGGCACAAATCCATGTTGACTGTACTTGTTATATTTGTAATTCCTCCTGGATGAGTGGGATTACTATTATCATCATTAAAAGGCACCAGCATGTTTCAATTTATGTCATGTTTTATTAAATTTCACTCATCCCTGGTCAATTAATGCAGTGTGTGACGCATGGACTCGTTTCCACGGCATGAAATCACAGATCTTCAAAATCTTCACATAATCACTCACGTGACTCCGAAGTAAAATAGTAAGATTAAACGAGAACTTACCAGTTTGAAGTTTGATCTTTATATTATGAGGAGTTACGATGAGGGATTACGTGCCCTCCGCTCCAACCCTCTCTCATAAAGATCGGCTGGTAGTTCTAAGTTCTCGAATCTTACTATATTCAGTTCATCAACTGTTATCTTTGATTTCACACCGCTGCTTTGAAGATTGACGCGCATGCGGGCTGACAGCCTTCTTCACGTAATCCCTCATCGTAACTCCTCATAAAATAAAGATCAAACTTCAAACTGGTAAGTTCTCGTTTAATCTTACTATTCCACATTCTGAAATGTTTGCAGTATTAAGCAACATTAAATAGGAATTTATATTTGCAGCGGGAGCTGAATCTCTGTAATTCTCTACCCCAGGGAGTGTGGAGGCTACATCATTGGAGGTACGTAATTTTTTGAATGTTCAAGGAATTGGAGCCATGTGGACCTGGTACAATCAAGAGCCAGGAGTGTTTTATTGTCAAATGTTCCAAAACAGGACAAATAATTTTTTACTTGCAGCAACACAACAGATATGTAATCACAGTATTCTGTAGACACCATAATAAACAACAAAAAATAAGTTCAGTGTTTAACAAATAATAATAGTGCAAAGACAAATCAATGCCCTCAAGTCTATAAGTTCAGTGCCTAGCTGGAGATTGTAGTGTTTAATAGCCTGATGGTTGCAGGGAAGAAACTACTCCTGACCTTGATATTACAGTTCTCAGGCTCCTTTCCTTCTTCCTGATGGCAGGAATGAAATGAGTGTGTGGCCAGATTGTTGTGGGTCTCGGATGAGACGGCGACTCCTGTAGATCCCTTTGATGGTAGGGAGGTCAGTACCCGTGATGGACTGGACAGTGCTCACTACTTTTTCATAGAGGTTGCACCAGAGCAGCCAAGATCATATTTAATGGCATCTCAAGCTTGGGAACCTAGGTAGCCTACCCAGCTTCTGTTTGTTTTGCATGTGTAACTTGTCGAAATGGTAGCAGTAAAATCTGGTTTGAGTTTAAAGTAGCACAAGGATATGTAAACAGATTACTGCAAATAAAATAATTGCCAAATCTCAGGTTCCCACAACTCTGTGAGGGAAGATTAATGAAAAAAAACATATTACTTCTAATTAGTAGGAGACAACATCTGCTTTTGGGAACCACGATGAAACCATAGAAAGAAAAAAATAATTTTGTAAAAAAAACTTGAAATTGTGCCAGGTGGGTGCTACTATTTATTTAAATCAGCATCATATGTAAATGCAAGTTGGAACCAGAAATATGCACCTGGCTGTTTCTTTTACAGTCCAATCTGAAAATTCTTCTTGAAATGGCATTTCGTTGTCAGTTTGGTGTCAGAAATGGTTGAGCTCAGTATCTGATTTGCATTAAACTCCCGTGAGCCAAAGTAGTGAGAAAGACAGGGTTACACAAAAAGCTGGAGAAACTCAGCGGGTGCAGCAGCATCTAAGGAGTGAAGGAGATAGGCGACGTTTCGGGTCGAGACCCTTCTTCTGACTGGTCAGGGATCAGGGAAACGAGAGATATAAACAGTGATATGGAGAGATAAAGCAAGAACAATGAGTGAAAGATATGCAAAAAAGTATTGGTGATAAGGAAAGCAGGCCATTGTAAGCTGTTTCTGGTGTGAAAATGAGAAGCTAGTGCGACTTGGGGGGGGGGGGGGGGAGATGGAGAAGGAATGTCAGGGCCCGAGGGCTGAGGGAGAGGTGGGGGGGTGGGGGGAAAGGAGCAGTCTGGGTTAACAGAATTGAGAAAATTCAATGTTTAAGCCCAGAGGATGCAGACTCCCCAAGCGGAATATGAGATGTTGTTCCTCAAACTTGCGGTGTTGTTCACTCTGGCCATGGAGGAGGCCCAGGACCGAGAGGTCGGATACGGAGTGGGAGGGGGAGTTGAAGTGCTGAGCCACCGGGAGGTCGGGTTGGTTATTGCGGACCGAGCGGAGGTGTTCGGCGAAACGATCGCCTAGCCTCCGCTTGGTCTCACCGATGTAGATTAGCTGGCATCTGGAGCAACGGATGCAGTAGACGAGGTTGGAGGAGGTGCAGGTGAACCTCTGTCGGACTTGGAATGACTGCTTGGGTCCCTGAAAGGAGTGGATGGGGGAGGTGAAGGAACAAGTGTAGCATCTCTTGCGGTTGCAAGGGAAAGTGCCCGGGGAAGGAGTGGAGCAGGAGGGAAGGGAAGAATTGACGAGGGAGTTGCGGAGGGAGCGGTCTTTGCAGAAGGCAGATGGGGGGGAGATGGGAAGATGTGGCGAGTGGAGGGGTCACGTTGGAGGTGGCGAAACTGGCGGAGGACTATCTGTTGTATGCGCTGGCTGGTGGGGTGAAAGGTGAGGACCAGGGGGACTCGGCCCTTGTTGTGAGTGGGGGAATGGGGAGAGAGGGCAGTGTTGCGG
This sequence comes from Raja brachyura, assembly GCA_963514005.1. Next base: position 15,462,569 of record OY740802.1, read on the forward strand.
GGTATGGAGGAGACCCTGGTGCGAGCCTCATCGATAGTGGGGGAGGGGAAACCCCGTTCTCTGAAGAACGAGGACATTTGCGATGACCTGGTGTGGAACACGTCATCCTGGGAGCAGATGCGGCGTAGTCGGAGGAATTGGGAATAGGGGATGGAGTCCTTACAGGAAGCAGGGTGGGAGGAAGAGTAGTCCAGGTAGCTGTGGGAGTCAGTTGGTTTGTAGTGGATGTCAGTCAGGAGTGTGTCACCTGCAATAGAGATGGTCAAGGAATGGTAGGGAAATGTCGGAAATGGTCCAAGTATATTTGAGTGCCGGATGGAAGTTGGTGGTGAAATGGATAAAGTCAGTCAGTTCTGCGTGGGTGCAGGAGGTGACACCAAAGCAGTCGTCAATGTAACGGAGGTAAAGGTCGGGGGTGGGGCCCTGGTACGTCGAGAACAAAGATTGTTCGACGTACCCGACAAAGAGGCAGGCGTAGCTAGGGCCCATGCGTGTGCCCATAGCTACGCCTTGTGTTTGGAGGAAATGGGAGGAGTCAAAAGAGAAGTTGTTGAGGGTAAGGACCAACTCCGCTAGGCGGAGGTGGGTGTCAGTGGATGGGTATGGGTTGCTCCTCTGGTCGAGGAAGTACCGGAGGGCTTTGAGACCATCCTGGTGGGGGATGCAGGTGTATAGTGACTGGACGTCCATGGTGAAGATGAGAGGATGGGGGCCTGGACAACGGAATGTGCGGAGCCGACGGAGAGTGTCTGAGGTGTCTTGAACATAGGTGGGGAGGGATTTAACAAAGGGGGATAGGATGGAGTCAAGGTATGTGGAAATGTGTTCGGTGGGGCACGAACAGGCAGAGACAATGGGTCTGCCGGGGCAGTCGGGTTTGTGGATTTTGGGGAGAAGGTAAAATCGGGCTGTGCGGGGCTGGGAAACGATGAGGTTGGAGGCTCGGGGGGGTAGGGAGCCGGAGTTAATGAAGCCGGTTATGATGCTCGAGATGGTGGCCTGGTGCTCGTCAGTGGGGTCATGGTCCAGGGGTAAGTAGGAGGAGGTGTCCGAGAGTTGGCGCGTGGCCTCTGCTTTGTAGAGATCGACGCGCCAGACTACCACGGCACCTCCCTTGTCGGCGGGTTTGATAACCCAGTCTGGGTTGTTGCGGAGTGAGTCGATGGCAGTACGTTCGGAGGGGGAGAGATTGGAGTGAGACAGGGGAGTGGAGAAGTCGAGGCGGTTGATGTCCCGACGGCAGTTTTGTATAAATAGTTCTAAAGCTGGAGGGCCACGAGGGGGGGTCCACGAGGAGGGGGTACGTGGGAGACAGGAAAAGGGATCATCAGTGGGGGGCGAGGACTTGTTCCCGTGGAAAAACGCTGTGAGGCGGAGGCGACGGTAGAAGAGCTCCAAGTCGTGGTGGGCACGGAACTCATTGAGGTGGGGACGGAGGGGGACAAAGGTAAGACCTCTGCTGAGGACTGACCTTTCGGTGTCGGAGAGGGGGAGGTCCGGGGGGATGGTGAACACACGGCAGGGATGGGGGTTGTAGCTGGAGGAAGGCAGGTGAGTGGACTGAGGACGGGGTGTAGTGTGGTGGGGGGGTGGAGGGTGGTCAGGGGGTGGGGGGATATGGGGGCTGTGATGTGGGTGTGAAAGAGCAGGGGTTACATGGTAGGAGGGGGATGGGAAAGACCCAGTGGAATAGCCACTGAGGTCACCGGGGCTGGGGAGACGGGCACTAGGACCCAGTGCCGTTAGCAACAGAGAGGTGGGAGGAGTGAGCAACGTGGAGGCTTCAGGCCCGCTGCACAGTCCAGTCTGTAGGTGAGGCAACGGCTGCGGGCTGCTGGAGGGCGGTGGAATGTCGTGGGTCGGCGGGCCCGAAGGTAGGAGTCTGCGGGCAGTGGAGTCGGGGTCGGCGGGCGATGCGTGGGTGGTCCCGGTGGGCGAGTGGTCGGTGGGGCAGCAAGGTTCAGTCCGCCCGGTGAGGCGGCGAGATGAGTGGGGTGCGGTGCGGCGGCCATGTTCGGGGGGCCCCGGTCCGGCGGCGATGCAAGGTGAGGCGGGTGCGGCGCCGATGCTCTGTAGGCCCGGTCCGGCGGCGATGCAAGGGGAGGCGGGTGCGGCTGTGGTCTTCGGCGGGCCCAGTACAACGGCGATGCTGGATGGGCCCGGTGCGGCGATGAGGGTAGGTGGTCCCGGCGGACGGCGAGGTTCGGCAGTCGCGTTGTGCTGGTGATGGGCGGTGGAACCACAGCCAGCGCATACAACAGATAGTCCTCCGCCAGTTTCGCCACCTCCAACGTGACCCCTCCACTCGCCACATCTTCCCATCTCCCCCCCTATCTGCCTTCCGCAAAGACCGCTCCCTCCGCAACTCCCTCGTCAATTCTTCCCTTCCCTCCTGCTCCACTCCTTCCCCGGGCACTTTCCCTTGCATCCGCAAGAGATGCTACACTTGTTCCTTCACCTCCCCCATCCACTCCTTTCAGGGACCCAAGCAGTCATTCCAAGTCCGACAGAGGTTCACCTGCACCTCCTCCAACCTCGTCTACTGCATCCGTTGCTCCAGATGCCAGCTAATCTACATCGGTGAGACCAAGTGGAGGCTAGGCGATCGTTTCGCCGAACACCTCCGCTCGGTCCGCAATAACCAACCCGACCTCCCGGTGGCTCAGCACTTCAACTCCCCCTCCCACTCCGTATCCGACCTCTCGGTCCTGGGCCTCCTCCATGGCCAGAGTGAACAACACCGCAAGTTTGAGGAACAACATCTCATATTCCGCTTGGGGAGTCTGCATCCTCTGGGCTTAAACATTGAATTTTCTCAATTCTGTTAACCCAGACTGCTCCTTTCCCCCCACCCCCCCACCTCTCCCTCAGCCCTCGGGCCCTGACATTCCTTCTCCATCTCCCCCCCCCCCCCCCCCCCCCAAGTAGCACTAGCTTCTAATTTTCACACCAGAAACAGCTTACAATGGCCTGCTTTCCTTATCACCAATACTTTTTTGCATATCTTTCACTCATTGTTCTTGCTTTATCTCTCCATATCACTGTTTATATCTCTCGTTTCCCTGATCCCTGACCAGTCTGAAGAAGGGTCTCGACCCGAAACGTCGCCTATCTCCTTCACTCCTTAGATGCTGCTGCACCCGCTGAGTTTCTCCAGCTTTTTGTGTAACCCTCGATTCTCCAGCATCTGCAGTTCCTTCTTTAACACTAGTGAGAAAGACATTTGTGTTGAACCTCAAAATTTCCATGTTACTCTGGCAACCTTTAACTATTAGCCTTGAAATTTAAAATGGGCATCTGTATCTTAATAAGTGTCATATTGCAATCCAAGAAATTCTGTGCTGAAGCTAATTGATGCATGATACTGAATGCCTCCTACTAATTGGTAAATCACCAATTAATTTTTAGCAGCTTCAGTTAAATTGACAATAGACCTGTTGCTTTATTTTCTACAAGAATCCAAAAAGTATTCAGGCAATTCAGCTCATTCTGTGGACAAGTAGTTATCACATCACAAGTTTAGTTGCGCAATGGCTTGCTTTCACTCAATCAAATCACTCCTGGCAACTGAAGGAGCGATCCAATGCAATATTGATTTAGGAAGCCTAAAAGGCTGCCTTCAAACACCATGCAAAGTAGTAAGAAACTAGGAGAAACACTCAATAACGATTTCAGCAACAAAGTTGATTGTCTCAATTTGACACCATCTCATGGGGCAACAAAGTTGTAAGATTTGAACACTATTCAGAATGGCAGTTCATGGAATTTTGAATCTACTCAGCAATAATTGTGAATGAGCAAGTAAGGCCCTGAAAACCTCGATAAAATAAATCTCTTTGCCCAAGTGAAACTAAGCTATATGTTTTAGACAGGTATTGGACTTCCCCTCTTTTATTAATTCTGGGAGGGCAAATTATTCCTTTTCATCTTGTACATCCATCCCTTGCAGTTCATACAACATGCATTTATAACTGTCCTTTATGTTTCTTGTATGATGGACATTGTCTGCCAGTGTGATGATAGAAGAGCAGATGTGTATATTGAGTATTTTCTGGTCAGTGAAATTTCACTAACTGCCAAACCAAACTTTTAACAGTCTATGTCATACTTAATTATTGCTTCATCTTATCAATTTATTTAAAAACCAAGTTTCAATTATTTTAGAGTTGCAGCGCAGAAACAGGCCCTTCTGCCCACGGAGTTCTCGCCAACCAGCAATCCCCGCGTACTTACACTATCCTACAGGCACTTGGGACAATTTACAATGATACCAAGCCAATAAGCCTGCAAACCTGTACATCTTTGGAGTGTGGGAGGAAACCGGAGCTCCCAGAGAAAACCCACGAAGGTCACGGGGAGAACGTACAAACTCCGTACAGACAGCACCTGTAGTCAGGATCGAACCCGTGTCTTTGGCACTGCAAGGCAGCAACGTTACGGCTGCGCCACTGTGCTGCAATTACAATAAAATTATCTTCATTTTAAAGAAATGAAACAGTATTTCACATATTAAGAATGGTTGTATTTATAATATCAGATATTAATTGGAAATTCTGATTAAGCTCTGTTCTTCATCATGGTTTGTGAAAATATTGGTGGCTAGAAAGAATTATACTAATGAAAATGGTGTCTCATGACTGACCAGTTGGTTATGTTTTGTACAGTGAAGCTAATGCTGATGGTTTTTGTTCATATTTCTTCCTAATTCACCCTAATTTGACTTGCTTGGTTTAACATTGATGAAATCTGTTTCAAACTAGGCAGGCTGGATTCATATAGTGGCTGTTTGGTGTGTATTCAGTGACTAGAGCAATTTAGCAATGTACAGACTCTTTTTAGCTGGTAAAAGCTGGCAAGTTAACATCCTGCTTCAACAATATTTTAAAAATCTGCTTCCTTGTAATAATAATGTCATTGCACTAGTATGGTCATGTATGAAGTCAGAAATGTTAGTACCAAAATAATATCATGAAAGCACTTTTTAAAAAAGAAACATGAATAACTAAACAGTCAATGAATAATACAACAAGCCCTCGATATAATGCTTCCTTCGGGAGCCATAGAAAAACATGTTGTATTGAAGCAGGCATTATAATGAGGATGTTTTGTATACTTCCCTTATTAATCAGGGAGCCATAAACAATGTATGTTATATTAGAGAACGTGGCATATCGGACATTGGCTTAATGAAGCGGAAGTGTATTATTGCAGAAGAGATTGGGGAAAGTTAACAAAGAAACTGCTGCTGTTTCATTTGTGGCCTTTTGGAACTAAATGAAGGCACAAGCAAAATATCTCACTTTGAGGTAATCAGAACATAATTATGGGATGTAAGTTGCCTTAATAATTTTGATTGAATACGTGCACAAAGATGTGAGAAGGGCACAAAAGAAAAAGCCACAGCCAAAATATTGAGCAGCTTTGGATTCAAATTTACACTCAACACTTTGACCAACATTACTTTCCAGGTTATATGGTTTTCCGGTTTTCCTGGTTCTGCTTTTTATTCTGCTTTGAAAAAAGATCAGTATGAACAGTCTTGGAATTTTCAATGATGAAATAAATTATATCATTTTTGGAATTAATATTCAGATTCATTTTGGATAGGGTCACTAAATTCTTTTGAGTGATTCAGGTTTGTTCAGTTACATTCAATCTCCTCATAAAGATAGTTCAAAGCAGGGTCTGTTTAAAATCTGCATTAATATCTGAATTAAAATAATCAAAATTGGTGACTTGAAATGTAATTTAATGACAATAGCATTGTCTTGAAGGTGATATTTATTTTAAGAACGGAGCCATTCTTTAAAAAAACGAAAATGATTCCACATATCTGGATATTTGTACATTCCTGACATTTACAGATTAAAAGGGATTTGGAAAACATTTGAAATTAGCCCAAATGTTTATATAAACAAACTGCAATGCACCTAAGTCAATAAAAGGAGTAACTCACTTTACAATTCTCATGTAAATGGTTATTTCTGGGCAAACAGGAGTAGTTTAGTTTAGTTTCGTTTGGAGATACAGTGTGGAAACAGGCCTTTCGGCCTAACGAGTTCGCACAAACCAACGATCACCCGTACACTGGTTCTATGTTATGCCAATTTGCATCCTACACACTAGGGGCAATTTACAGAAGTCATTTAACCTACAAACTTGCACATCGTTCGTGTGTGGGCGAAAACCAGAGGATCATGAGAAAACCCACGCGGTCACTGGGAAAAAGTACAAATTCCTTACAATCACAGACTTTTGGGGAAGAGATCTCCAGAATTCTATTATGTGGAATATTGAATATTTATTGAAAGGTGCCAACAGAGTAATGCAAAAATATTTAAGTGAAAATAACGCCTGTACTGCCTAAAACTCCAGGTTCTACACAATGTTATTGTCTGAGAACCTTTTTCTGGATTGATGAACTAAAGGAAAATTTCTCCTCAACAAAATATATCCAAAATCTTTACTAGGTTAAACATGTTAAGTCATACCCACAAATGTCCAAATTCAGGTGTTACAAGGTTTTCTTATTCAAACTGTCTTCATAATTTAATTATTTCAATGTTCTCAGTATCTTTTCTGTTTATGCTATCAGATATTGAAGAAATACTGAAGATAACTTATCAGACAATAGTACTTTATTTATAGAAAAAATATATAATGTACAATGTTGCATTTCTTACAGTGACTTGGAGCAACATCCGGAGAACAGTTTATGTTGATGCAATTCTCAAAGGGGCACACATTTAATATTGCAGATCTTACAATAAAAATGGACAGACTTGAAATAACACTTGAAATAGTTCTTTTAAAATTGGGCAATTTTAGTAATAACATTGATAAATTGCAAATAAAGTTAAATCATTTAAATAAATAACATGTAGCCATAGACATAGATTGAGATTTGAGTTCCAAGTGTGAGATAAGACAAATTAGTAATTTGGATAGATTATCTTGACTAACTCAAGATAGACACAAAAAGATGGAGTAAGTCAGCGGGACAGGCAGCATTTCTGGAGACAAGGAATGGGTGACGTTTCGGGTCAGAACCCTTCTTCAGACTAGTAATACAACTCACTTATACAAATAGTCTAAGCCATGATTATTTGTTATTAAAAGGTACCGGTAATTCTTTCATGGAACCATTGAAAGGGCTGTCAATCTTGTCGACATCTCAATCAGAGCATTTAAAAATCAAAAGTAGAATAATTTTGTGACATTGTGCATAATATATTAAGAGTAAAATGAATAAATAAGAATTAATATTGCTCATTAACTGAGTTCCGTGAAGAACCTGAATTTAAAAAAATGAAATATATTTGTATTTTGTAAATTGTAATGGACAAAATAAAGTGTTTTTTTTCTTAGTAATAAATTTGATTCTAAAATAAATTTGAAGAGGAAGAAACTTTTAATAATAAATAATAAGAGCCTTTTTAAAATTAACAGATGGCAATTGATCTTGCATTGCTAGAAACTGTATGTCAAATATTAGTGATATTGTTCAATAGTTATATATTAGTAATTTTGCTCAATAGTTATTAAATAAACCCAGAAATAATTGTCTCATTTTTGTTAGGAAGAATGTTAGATCAAAGTACTAAAAAGTTAAAGAAAGCGACCCTGAAAAAGATTGCTACATCAACACTGGTATCTGGTAAAAATGCAATTGTTAACTTCAGTTAAATGTTTTCTACCCAGTTGTAGCAATAGAGATTCTACATATCATTTATACATTTCTTTAGAGTAGGCCATTTGGAATTTATCATGTGATCTTATTCAAATGATATTAATACCATCAGTAATATATGAATCCAGTCTCAATACTTTTCATTCTGCTTTATTTTATCACTGATTTTGCAAATTATCAACATGTTCCCTTTTATTCAATCTACAGAATAAATTACTATTTTAAATGTATTGAGATTTGTTTGGAAAAAATGAAAGGTTTGTCAGCTTTTAAACTGAAACTAAATGCAATAAGAATGAAGTACGTGAAAAGGAAAGAGGAGCACATTGAAGAGAAAGACATATTGGTTGATTCCAAAAGTCATCCTCTATGGAGATCTGACATCTGGGAGGAGAACCATCGGCTGCCCCCAGCTACGTTACAAGGACGTCTGCAAGGTGCTCAACATCGACGTGGAGTCCGGGGATAGTCTTGTAGCTGACCGCACGAGGGGGAGAGGTGCCCTGAACCAACATCTCAAAATGGTGGAAGAGAAACTGATGAACGCAGCGGCAGACAAGCGGGCGTGCAGAAAGGAGCGCAGCAACTCCAACAGACCAGAGACCACACACAAATATGACCTTTGCGACAGAGACTGTCATTCCCGCATTGGTCTCTTCAGCCACAAGCAACGCTGCTCTAGCGGAGGTTTGGAGCAAGCAGCCAACAACTAGGATGCATCACCCATGGTCAGCCATGACCGAGGGGGACCTACATTGAATTCAAAAGAAAGTTAGGTCTAAATAGGTACAACATGAAGACATAAGGATCTATAAATGTTGGTTTACAAAAAAAGACAAAAAGTTGTGGACTAACTCAGTGGGTCAGACAGCATCTCTGGAAACATGGATAGGCAATGTTTCGGGTCGGGACCCTTCTTCAGACTGATTTGGTTCAGACCAGCAATCAATTGCTTGTTTTTGTCCTGCCCTTATCTCACTTCCATCTTAGTCCCTCTTACTACAATCAGTCTGAAGAAGTGTCCCAACTAACATGCCACCTCTCAATGTGTTCCAGGGATGCCGCCTGACCTACTGACTAAAGCAGTTTGCGTCTTTTTTAGGCACAACTTGAGATTGAAGAAAAATAGTTCTTTAGACAAAACACTTGTTGAATCCTATCTTTGGATGAGAAGTCTGATTTTTCCAAAGACGAAAAAACAGCAGGAAATGGCTGTCTTTCATATTCTTATTTATATACACACATGAGATCTGTTGTCTGAAAGAAATATCTAAAAATCTCTAAAAACATCATTCATTACAAAAATGCATATTTGAGGCAGGACAGTAAATTGATGATAAATGACTGAGATAGTTCATAAGCCGTAATTTAAAATGTAATAATATTTCCTGCTCAGGAAAGTAAGAAGTGTAATAATATCTACTGCAGAATACTGAAACACTTAACTGCAAAGTATTGGCTGAAATGATCATTACAGACTTTGGACAATGTATGTTCCAGAATATTTGACAGGCATTTGGGCAAGGGCTGATTAGGGATAGTCACCATGGATTTGTATGTGGGAGGTCTTACAAATCTGATTAATTTTTTTGAAGACGTGACCAAAAAGCTTGCTGAGGGCAGAGTTGTAGATGTTGTGTGCATGGACTTCAGTAAGGCATTCGACAAGGTTCCGCATAGTAGGCTGCTCTGGAAGGTTAGATCGCATCGGATCCAAGGTGAGATTGCTGAATGGATAGCAAATTGGCTCCATGGAAGGAAGCAGGGGGTGATGGTGGAAGGTTGCCTCTCGGACTGGAGGCCTGTGACTAGTGGTGTGCCTCAGGGTTCGGTGCTAGACCCGTTACTGTTTGTCATCTACATCAATGATTTGGATGAGAACATACATGGTAAGATTAGCAAGTTTGCTGATGATACAAAAGTGAGTGGTTTTGCAGATAGTGAAGATAGTTGTGAAAGATTGCAGCAGGATCTGGATCGAATGGCCAGGTGGGCACAGGAATGCTTGATGGAATTTAATACAGAAAAGTGTGAAGTGTTGTATTTTGGGAAGTCGAACAAGGGCAGGACCTACACAGTAAATGATAGGCCTCAGGGTAGTGTTGGAGAGCAGAGAGATCTACAGGGTACAGGTGCATGGTTCCTCGAACGTCGAGTCGCAGGTAAAGGTGGTCAAAAAGGCTTTTGGCACTTTGGCCTTTATCAGTCAGAGTATTGTGTATAGAAGTTGGGAGGTCATGTTGCAGTTGTATAAGATATTGGTGAGACCTAATTTAGAATATCATATTCAGTTCTGGGCACCATTTTATAGGAAATATATTGTCAAGCTTGAAAGGGTTCAGAAAAGATTTACGAGAATGTTGCCAGGACTAGAGGGTGTGAGCTATTGGGAGAGGATGAATAGGCTGGGTCTCTATTCCATGAAGGGAGATCTTATAGAGGTATACAAAATCATGAGAGGAATAGATCGAGTAAGTGCACAGTCTTTTGCCTAGAGTAGGGGAATCAAGGACCAGAGGACATAGGTTCAAGGTGAACGGGAAAATATTTCATAGGAATCCGAGGGGTAATGTTTTCACACAAAGGATGGTGGGTGTATGGAACAAGCTGCCAGAGGAGGTAGTTGAGGCTGGGACTATCCCATCGTTTAAGAAACAGTTAGGCAGGTACTTGGATAGACCAGGTTTGGAGGGATATGGATCAAGCGCAGGCAAGTGGGACTAGTGTAGCTGGAACAGTGTTGGCCGATGTGGGCGAGTTGGGCCAAGGGGCCTGTTTCCACACTGTATCACTCTATGGCTCTATGACTCAATCTCTGCCACCTAATGCGATTTTCCTGCCTTCTCTCCATAACCCGTTCTAATAAAGAACATGTCTATCTCTGCCTTAAAACTATACACTGACTTGCAATGAATTACAATAAAAGGTTTACCAAAACTTCATTCAAAAGGGATTCAGCAGAATGCTCCTTGGATTAGTAATGGGGAGAGATTTAAATAGACTGAGTTTATTTTCCCCAAAGCAAAGGAGGCAATGGAGTGATGTGATAGATGCACCGGAAAGTATTAGACGCGTAGGCAGGATAGAGAGTCAGAATCCTTTACCAATGGAAGATGTATCAAAATCAAGATGGCAGAGGTCTAAGGTGAGAAGAAAGAGTTTTGAAATGGAATTGAAAAGCATATTTTTTTTAACAGTGGATTTGTATAATTCCCAGATACAATCACTATATTAAAGAAACATCAATGGAGGGATATGGACCTAAAGCAGACAATAATGTCACCATGGACAGGGTGGGCCAAAGGGCCTGTTTCTGTAGAACTTTGTGACAATGACTGCATAAAAAGATTCTCAATCCTTAAATTCAACGGACGATGAACAGATGCACAGGTATTAGAAATCAGGGAAAATTATTTTCATAAAGAATTCATACTACCAATAAAATATGAAAGTTGTCATATTTTGAAATGAATAAGATTATAATTTGTGCAAATATAAACAGTATGAAGCACTTTGGATTGAATTGAACTTACTAAAGATTCTATATTAATGCAAGTCACCTTTCAATTTGATGCACGCAAGCCAAAAATCCAGCTCTAAGTTAATGCAATTTAAGATGGATTTAAGATGGAGGAGCAGGATAATCCAAATTAAATATTTTTATCAGATAAATGCCTGCAGTCAAATATGCCCAGTACTGGATTAATATGGATTTATTGTGAGTGAAAAGCTTTGAAGGGTTATGCAATGGGAACCCTGTCCACATGTGAAGTGGCACTTCAATTAATTAATACTTATATTCCAAAGTGCACTGACATAGTAGTCTTCATAGGTCTTTCGCTTTGCAAAAAGAAATGAAGTTTTTTAATGTGATCCAATATTCCAAACATATGGAACTGGTGAGAGAATTCTGTCTTTTTTTTTAGATTTCAAACCACAACATAGTTTGAATAATAAGTTTTAATATGTTTTGAAAGGAAGGTCATTTTAGTGTGTTTGTTGATACAGCGAACAGACATAGCCTCAGTCATAGCCTTTCAAACACGGAGAGTTTGACTGAAGGGACTTAGTGCATGAATTTATTTTGTGGCTCTAGAACTCTTTGCATTTCCTGTCATATACCATTTGCAAAATTGATTACATGTAGATTCCTAACAGTACATCTTAAATGTAGGAATTATGCCCCTGTGTATTTGTGCCGTGAACTTACATTTGAGGTATTTTTATAGAAAGCAGTCGAAGATCAAGAGTACGGTCTTATCTAGTCAATTGGATTTCAGAGTTAAAACTCCCACTGGTTGACCTCAGTGTTGTCTGGGTCTTGAATAAATGGCTGATGCTAATCTCCTGTTCATTGCAGCTGGAAATCAAAATATAGTGGATACATCGGGCAGGTAATTTAAAGCATCCCAGTGTAGAACCTGACCTTGAGAGGTCCTTTGTGTCCCAGGGGATCACATTCAGTTCTGGTCATTATGACCCCAACTGAATGTAATCTCTCCAGAGCTAAAACATAAATTGGGTTTTGAATGGGGAATGGAATCAGTATGCAACATTGTCCAAGATATTGCTCAGGAAAAAAATAGCTGAAATGCAACGTCAAATATATGTTTTTCCTGCCTGATAAAAAGAGACCAGGAGTACAATTTATCAGCAAGACTGGGTAACAATTGTATTGTTGGGGGGGAAAAATAGTAAGATTAAATGAGAATTTACCAGTTTGAAGTTTTATCTTCATTTTATGAGGAGTTACGATGAGGGATTACGTGAGAAGACCCAGCCAGCACGCATGCGCGCCATTCTTCAAAGCAGTGGTGTGAAATCACAGATACCAATGTTGACTAACATAGTAAGATAAGAGTGAACTTTATATACCAGTTGACCTTTATAATAGAGGGTTTGGGAGCTGAGGGCACGTAATCCTCATCGTAACTCCTCATAAAATAAAGATCAAACTTCAAACTGGTAAATTCCAATTTAATCTTACTATTTTACTTCGGAGTCACGTGAGTGACTACGTGAAGATTTCAAAGCTCTGTGATTTCATGCCCTGGAACAAGTCCATGCTCACACACTGCCATGCTAGGAAATGGAGGATGTAACGTATTTCAGACATGAAACTGTGCTGAAAAACAAAAAGGTATTTATTTCATACCTAAAATAATAATGCCCCTACATTGGGGTAAATCATGAAACAGAACTTAATACTTTTCCCGAAAATGTCTCGGAAGTGGCCATGGGTTTATTATAGGAGCACTGAAAAGTCCGTTCATTACTCCAACCCGCTGTAGCAAGGATGTGGTCCATTGGAACTTCCATCATCCTAGTAGCGGTGGTAGCGGTGTGGAATGAGCTTCCAGTGGAAGTGGTGGCGGCAGGTTTGTTGGTATCATTTAAAAATAAATTGGATAGGCATATGGATGAGAAGGGTATGGAGGGTTATGGTATGAGTGCAGGCAGGTGGGACTAAGGGAAAAAAGTTGTTCGGCACGGACTTGAAGGGCCGAGATGGCCTGTTTCCGTGCTGTAATTGTTATATGGTTATATGGTTAGCCACCAATGTGGATGCAGCCCTGGTGGAGTGAGAGTTAAAAATATTAGTGTCCACCCCCTCTGCACCCAATACCACGCTTAACCATCTGGAAATGGTTTGTACTGTGACCTTATGGTGAGGGCGTTTGTGGCTAATGAGTAAAGTCCTCTCCATCCCCTGAGACTCTTGGTGACCTCTATATATCGCAATATGTATGTCACGATGCAGAGCCGACAATCAGCAAGATAGGCCAGAAATTATAATTTTTGGCCAGTGGATCCGCGTCTATCCTGGTTAAGTAACCCCTCTATAAGGAAGGTTATCTTGCCATTAGTGATATACAGTAGCTTGCAAAAGTTTTCATACCCCTTGAACTTTTCCACATTTTGTCACGTTACAACCACAAGCGTAAATGTATTTTATTGGGATTTTATGTGATAGACCAACACAAAGTGGTGCATAGTTGTGAAGTGGAAGGAAAATTATACATGGTTTCCAAATTTTATTACAAATAAAAAAACTGAAAAGTGTGGCGTGCAAAAGTATTCAGCCCCCCTGAGCCAATACTTTGTAGAACCACCTTTCGCTGCAATTACAGCTGCAAGTCTTTTGGGGTATGTCTTTACCAGCTTTGTACATCTAGACACTGACATTTTTGCCCATTCTTCTTTGCAAAATAGCTCAAGCTCAGTCAGATTGGATGAAGAGCGTCTGTGAACAGCAATTTTTAAGTCTTGCCAGAGATTCTCAATTGGAATTAGGTCTGGACTTTGACTGGGCCATTCTAACACATGAATATGCTTTGATCTAAACCATTCCATTGTAGCTCTGGCTGTATATTTAGGGTAGTTGTCCTGCTGGAAGGTGAACCTCCACCCCAGTCTCAATTCTTTTGCAAACTCTTAACAGGTTGTCTTCCAAGATTGCCCTGTATTTGGTACCGTCCATCTTCCCATCAACTCTGACCAGCTTCCCTGTCCCTGCTGAAGAAAAGCATCCCCACAGCATGATGCTGCCACCATCATGTTTCACAGTGGGGATGGTGTGTTCAGGGTGATGTGCAGTGTTAGTTTCCCGCCACACATAGCGTTTTGCATTTAGGCCAAAAACTTTAATTTTGGTCTCATCAGACCAGAGCACCTTCCTTCACATGTTTGCTCTGTCCCCCACATGGCTTGTGGCAAACTGCAAATGGGACTTCTTATGGCTTTGTTTCAACAATGGCTTTCTTCTTGCCACTCTTCCATAAAGGCCCGATTTGTGGAGTGCATGATTAAGAGTTGGCCTGTGGACAGATTCTCCCACCTGAGCTGTGGTCTCTGCAGCTCCTCCAGAATTACCATGGGCCTTTTGGCTGCTTCTCTGATCAATGCTCTCCTTGACCGGCCTGTGAGTTTAGGTGGACGGCCATGTCTTGGTAGGTTTGCAGTTGTGCCATACTCTTTCCATTTTTGGATGATGGATTGAACAGTTCTCCGTGAGATGTTCAAAGCTTGGGATATTTTTTTATAACCTAACCCTGCTTTAAACTTCTCCACAACTTTATCCCTGACCTGTCTGGTGTGTTCCTTGGGCTTCATGATGCTGTTTGTTCACTAATGTTCTCTAACAAACCTCTGAGGCCTTCATAGAACAGCTGTATTTATACTGAGATTAGATTACACACAAGTGGACTCTATTTACTAATTAGGTGACTTCTGAAGGCAATAGGTTGCACTGGATTTTATTTAGGGGTATCAGAGTAAAGGGGGTTGAATACTTTTACACGCCACACTTTTCAGTTGTTTATTTGTAAAAACATTTGAAAACCATGTATCATTTTCCTTCCACTTCACAATTATTCGCCACTTTGTGTTGGTCTATCACATAAAATCCCAATAAAATACATTTACGTTTGTGGTTGTAACGTGACAAAATGTGGAAAAGTTCAAGTGGTATGAATACTTTTGCAAGCCACTGTACATGGCATCCATATTTAGCTTATGTAAGGACTGGACCCGTTGTGCTGTTACAAGTGCCATTAACATAACCATTTTATAGGTTAATTTATCAAGTGTGAGTCCCGATATAGGTGTCCATCCTCGAAGCATAGTTAACACTATGCCTAGATCCCAAGTATGGGTGTATCTGGGCCTGGGGGGATTAGAATTAAATATACCCCTCTTTAGTTTAGATACCAGTGGGTGTGATCCCACCGCAAGGTGATCACACCCTCGGCCCAGATAATTGGATAAGGCACTATGGGCACAATTAATGGCACTGTAGCTCAATCCCTCATCAAAATGAAGGGTAGCCAGGAACTCCAGCACTACAGTGAAGGTGGCTGTGTCGTATGAAGTGTTCATTCTGGTGCAGAACACTTCCCATTTCTTCACATACGTAAGATATTGTTTCCTGGTGGACTCCCTGCACGACGCTGTGATGACATTTATCGTTCTGTCGGAGAGTCCGTAGTCCAGAATTGGCCTGTTCAGAATCTGCAAACCAACAGGTTTATTCGGTCATGGCACGGATGACTTTCCCCTGTCACAGGGTGTACCAAAAGGCTCGGACGTTTGTAAATCCGAATGCAGGGTTCTGCGGCCATATTTTGTACTAGTGGGAACCATGGTAGGGTAGGCCAGTCAGGAACAACTAAAATACCCGTTGCGGAGTCTTGTTTGATTTTTTGTAAGACCCGACTGATGAGGCAGAAGGGGGGAAATGCATAGAAAAACAAATCCCCCCAATGCAGCGAGAAAGCGTCCATTGCTGCTGCCCCAGGGTCTGGTTCCCAAGCAACATATGTTGGTGGTTGGTGATTTAATCTGGATGCAAAAAGGTTGATATCTGGTGTCCCATACCGTTCTATAATATCGGCAAACACTTTCCAATCCAACATCCATTCGGTGTTGTAGTTGAATTTGCGTGACCTGGTGTCCGCCACTGAATTTAGCTTACCTGGAAGGTAAGTGGCTGAGATCCAAATATTCCTTTCCAGACACCAGTGCCAGATATTATTAACCAATTAATCGCATGATATCGACTTTATTCCACCCATATGATTAATATGGGCCTCCACAGTGGTATTATCAATCTGTAATCGTACATGCAAATGGTGCATGTCTGAGCAATAGGCCCGGAGTCCATGAAATGCTCCCAGCATTTCTAGATAACTAATCCCTGGTGCTCCCAACAGGGTTAATTCTTGTGCACTCCATCTGCCTCCACAACTTGAGGTGGCATTAGTTGCTCCCCAACCTTTTGCACTGGCATCAGTCTGTAATGTAACCGAGGGATTCATGATAGTGATGGGGTGAGAGCAATGCTGAGTATTGTCTATCCACCAATTTTACTCTAATTTTGCTTTCCCTGGTAGTTCCATAGGCCTATCAAAATGGCCTGCATGAGTTTTAAGAGCTAATATTTTTGCTCTTTGTAGATTTTGGTAATGGAGTGGTCCAAATTGTGCTGCTGGAAATGCAGCCACCAGTTTCCCAATTACTCTGGCTACTTGCTGAATGGATGGTTTTCTGATGCTAGTGAGGCTTTTACATGGTTCCGTCAAGTCTGCCACTTTGTTTGGTGGCAAGGTGATAGACATTTGAACAGAATCGATAGTGAACCCCAAATAATCCATGGTAGTGGAGGGTCTCAATTTTGATTTATCTGGATGAATGATAAATCCCAGCTTTTAAAAAAGGTGCTTTGTGGCTGATACTGCCAATGTAGCCAACTCTAAATCTTCCCCTACAATGAGAATATCATCAAGGTAGGCCATAACAACATGATTTTGTTTCCTCAAATATGCCAAAGTTTTAGCAATTAGGTAAATAGTCTGGGTGCCATTGGGTAAGGCTTTGTACTGCCAAAGCTGTCCCATCCAGACAAAATTCAGATATTTACGATGATCCTTGTGTATTGGTACTGAATAGTATGCATCCTTTAGATTGATGCAAGCCATGTAGTACCTGTTAGAGATTAGCTGTTTGGCTGTGACAAACGTGTCCATTTTGAAATGGACATACTGAATGGAAGTATTCAATTCGTTCAATCTATAATGATGCGGCATCCGCCGTCTTTTGTTTTTGGTAAATATGTTTGATACGAACTCTTGAGATTCTATGTTTTTCTTCCCAATTACCCCTTTTGCGTTTAATCTTAAAAGTTCAGCATGGCATTCTGTTCTTTTTGTGAGAGTATAAACTTCCGGCTAGGTGTATGCTGAACTGGGTTGGGGAGTTCGTATACACATGACGAAACAAGTGCAACCGTCCCCCAACCCGTGATGAGTCTAGACATGCAATGTTTCCGAGGCAACCAGACCCACCTACCTCCAAGGTTACCGGCAGTTCTGTGTTGGTTGTCTCTGTCCTTGCTTCTTATTCTGTTGTGTTGCTGCGGTGTGGGGATGGTGCATTTTCCAAGAAGGTCGGGCTGGGCCATGGTCTAAAAAAGACCGTTGTGCAGGTGGGCCGGCCTTTGAGCTTTCACCACCAGATGGTCTCTCATTGTAACGCTGCCTGGTGGATGTGTAGGGGTTCTGCCGCCGCTGATATGGGGTTTTGGAAGTGTTCGGCACTTTAATCATGCCGATAGCCTTGGCCTCCTCATCCAGGTCTTTTATCTGTTTTGGGAGGTTGTCCCCAAACAGCAATGTTGGCGGCTGTGCACTGCTCTGGCCTGCATAATCCCGCAAATTTGGGATTAAGTGCAGGCTTTATAATGCTTTTCCTGTAGCTATTAATTTCAAATAGCGTATTGCACTGGAGTGCTAGAGTGTCTTGCAGCTTTTCAGGCATTTAAAACCCCATCAACTGTTCTGGCTACTGCTGTAATCCCAGCAGCCAGTAGCTTGACGATTCTTTGGAGTTTCACCTCCTGGCTCCTTATGGTCAGCCTCATGTTGCCCCAAATGGAGTTGTTGGCAGCAGGCACATTTAGAGAAATACAATTCTCTGGCGCAAGGTATTTATCTGCCGTATTGTTAATTGCCTGTTCCTGCAGCTGGTTAGTTGCCATGTAATTTATACTGGCTGCCAGCTTGGGATGCAATGGCAGCCCTTTTTGGGTAGGCATAGCGAATTTGTTGACCATACCCAGTAATTCTTCTTGCGGCACCCCTGACACAGATGAGTCTTCAGCCATGTCCCCTTCTTCAGGGTCAGCCCAGCTTTGACCTCCAATGCTCCCCTTCGATGAGGGTGAGACATTTGGCAGTCCTTGATAGGAAGCTGCCGTGGGTCTGCGAAGAGACCCACTGTGACTCTGCCCCTGCAAAAGCAGGTCACGCTGGAGCAATTGCTCCACCATCCGCTCCATGCGGGTAAGACGACCGCCGTCGCTATCCGCGAACGGGGTGTCCTCAGGTCCCAATCCAGCCAAGTCAGCGTACCTGGACTTGGAAAATGGTGGTTTTGCCGTCGGACCGTGGCGCACCTGCGGTCTGTTGCGGCGAGAAGTCGGGGGCTTCTGGATGTACCTGCAGCTCTGGAGAGTCGGCACGCTGCTGGCTGCTTTCCACAGCAGCGATTTTTGCCGCTGCTCTCCGTGATTTTCTGGACTCCTTGGTGCTGTTTCCTGTAACACACAACACACAGAGTCGCCACAAAACTCTACGAGACTGATAAGTACTTACCTTCGGCTTGTTTTTAAACTTACGCTGGAGGAGCAACGCTCCTCCCGACTGTCGCTTCCGCAATGCATTCGACGATATGTTGCGCATGCGTGCTGGCGGGGTCTTCTCACGAAGTCACTCACGTGACTCCAAAGTAAAATCTCATGGTTTGCTTGGGTTAGCTGGCTGTGCTTGTGTTGTTACAGATGTAAGATGATAATGCACTCAGGCAAGCCGGGCAATGAGTGACTTGGTGAACAATAAGGCATGCTGAACATCTCCTTGAGATCACCGAGGTCACAATAATGAACAGCAAAAAAGCTCTGAGAAGGAACTCAGATTAGACTGAGTTAATTTATTAACATTTCAGAACTGAAGGAGAAATTAATAGAGGGATCAAAAGATTAGTAAGCAAAAGCAAGGGGAAAAAAAAAACCTAAATTGAGATTTGGGTGACCCAGTCAAGCAGTTAGTGAAGCTACTTCTTCTCAACTCTCACAACTTGGGTTCAATCTGTTCTTTGCTGCTGTCCTTGTGGAGTTTGCATGTTCTTGCTATGACTGCATGGGTTATGCCTTGGATGCTTTGTTTTCCTCCCACATCCCAGAGATGGTTGGTTGGAGGCCGGGAGGATGGAGCCAGCATTGATGACGGATGTAACATGGGTGGAAAGAGGAGAGGAGAGGGAACCGGGGTTTGGCCTACCGTGTCCTTGAGGTCGGCTGTGGGAGGCTCCATTGGGGAACAAAGGTGGACGGGCGAGGAGAGGACATCGGTTGCTGGTTGACCGAGGAAGGTGATGGCTACTGGTCCCCGAGTAACCAGGGGCTCGCAATCCTAACATGGGAAACACTCTTAACAGCTGGAGCGTGGACTGGACTTGGAAAATGGCACCAAACATGGCTCAGCAGACTATTTCTATACAATTGCTAACTGGGGGTGGTATTGTGTTATGGGCCTGTCCCACTTAGGCTATTTTTAGGCAACTGCCGGCGACTGTCATAGTTGTAGCAGGTCGCCGAACAACCGCGACTGGACTCCCCTTCGACGTAAAATTTTAAATTGAATCATACTTTAGCAACAAAATAAAAAATTGAAGTCAGCACCGGCGACAACCTACGTCACCCTGGCAACAACCTACGGCAGCACCTACGTCAGGGGAAGGCAAGCTACGCTCATTGGCGTCAAGCCAACTGTCGCCGACTCTCGCCGAAAAGTTTTGAACATTTTAAAATTCAGTGGCGACCAGACAAATGCTACGATTCTTTGGGTGACTGAAGAGACTACTCAGGACCATACAGGCGACACCCCGGCGACCATGTGGCAACAGCCTGTCGTTGCCTGTAGTCGCCTA
Organism: Raja brachyura; assembly: GCA_963514005.1. The sequence goes on from OY740802.1 coordinate 15,482,742, forward strand.
AAAAAATGCCTTAGTGGGACAGGGGCATTACTCTACTGGACTGTTTGTAGGAAAATAATTTCACTGCTTCACACATGTGACAATGAAGCACCATTGAATCAATAAATTGCCACAAGTGTAGAAGTGAGCTAGAATCTGAGGGGAGTTGATAGAACATTGGGGAGGATGAAAAAGGGACCAGTGTAGGGTAATATGGTTGGGTGCGTTATGGTCAGTGGGTCAAAGGGCCTGCTTTCATGTACTATGACATTTTGAAAATCTCTTAAAACACCTTTCATATTGAAAGAAATTGAGTCTCCACTTAATTGTTCATGTTCTGGGCAATAGAAATTGATTGGCGATCATTTACAATTATCACATAGTTAAAAGAATGCATACTGTTAATTACCAGACTTAACCTTCTATGATGAATTTAATGGAAAGTTAACATGCAAATGCAGCAATTTAGTGAAGCTCATTGAGAAATTAAAGGCCTGATGCTGCTTTCACAAAGCTAATGACAGAGTGCCTTAAATTGGCCAAGAACCCTCAATGATTCACAATGCAAGGAGTTCCATGGCTGAGGGGTGAATATTAATAATGACTTGAATCATTCAGCACCACTACATTTTCAACATTTGACCCAAAGATTTCAAATGACATAGATATTAATATATTAACAAACTGGAAATCAGTTAGAAATTGTTTAAACAGTAGTTAATCAATCAAATTAGTCTCTGTACATTTCCACTTAAAGGTTACCGCATTTACTTAGAAGATGGTTGGTGGTATGAGCTCAGCACGTTAATACAGCAAAATTCACCAATTTTTGGAATATTCCATCAATCTGAGCTGAACTTTCAACATTCAAGGTCAAATTGACTCATAGAATTTCCGCCATTGGAATGGGTCCATTAGATAAATTAAACAGGTTGAAATATGGTTTGTGAAAGTAGCTTGGTTATGGTAGAAGTTAATTTGCTTGTCACTGATCTCCAATGGTGAAGACAAATTGTGGGAAAGCTTTATTTTTGTTTTGCTTTTCAGAGTTTACTTCAATGCTGAGTCTACTAAAAGTTTCTCATTTTGAGACTGAAGAACTTGCAAAACACGGCCAGGATTGGTCTTAAACTTCACAACACCCTGAAATAAATCATCACTTTTTAGCTTCCTAATTGAGAAATGATCCAGTTCCTGGTTTTTCTTTTTTTCGTGATCTGATCTCATGGGTGTGGTGGAAACATTCAAATTGTGCTTTACTAGAGGAGATGCTACAATATTTCATTTTAGGCAGTTAATTTATGATCTATGGTATGCAGGTTTCTTTACTTTGCAAGTAATGAGTAGAGTATGTTTGTTGCACTGTGCACAGAATTCATTTCTGAGTATTCCCAGGGATCATTAATATCAGGAGAAGCTTTATGCAATACCAGCTTACCGTTGACAAATCCTGCAGCAGAACATTATGATTAAAATGGTTATGACCAGGTAGTCAGAACATGACGTGAGACTTGAAAGATGATATTTTCTTGTGCTTAAAATATTGATTACTTAGATTTATAGCCATAAAACATACATTTGTTATGTGTTCTTGATCGGAAGCCTTAGATTGAAGAGTAGAATAGTTTGAGTTAACCTGTTAGTGAACTACCTCATTATATAAACTGAAATTTTTAAAAATAAAAAAGTAATTTTTCATTTCAATTCATTTTCCTGGATATTTCCAATTGTACAACATGAATATTATGTTGGACTCCTACAACCAGGCTGCCATTTAATAGCTCAAGCAATAGGAGTACAGATAGCATCAATGCAGTAGGGTATTTTATTAGACTGTCTTGAATTTACATTGTAAATACTGTAGATCTAACTGTGTTTAATTTGATAGATACTATTATGTTACCTGGTTTGTTAAAAGGTCCTTTGGAAGATCCACAGGGAAAAGTAGGCTCATGTTTTGGAAAACGCTGTCTTAATGCAAAATCCAGCAAAGTAATTGGGGACCAATGTCAATGTGCTAAGAAAACATTAAATATTGTGTCTGGAGATGCAAAGGCATCAAGAATTGACCAAAAAATATATATATCCTTACTACTGTGACAGTTAAAATATGTTTTTTTGTTTAGTTTTGTTTAGAAATACAGCATAGAAATGTGAATAGCTCGTTCTAAGCTCCCCCTAGTCTAGTGTCAGTCAATAAAATACTGAATCAAGCATTTGAGCAACTAAACTTTATTTTGAATAACACAATACAAATTCCCTATACAATACTTAACCACTGTGGGTTCGATCCTTGTATCTGCTTGGCCAAGCCCTTCTAGCCTCGTGCAAGCAGAGACACTCCAAAAGGTCGACAAGGTCCCACATAAGAGATTAGTATACAAACTTAAAGCATACGGCATTGGGGGTTCAGCATTGATGTGGATAGAGAACTGGCTGGCAAACAGGAAGCAAAGAGTAGAAGTAAACGGGTCCTTTTCACAATGGCAGGCAGTGACTAGTGGGGTACCGCAAGGCTCAGTGCTGGGGCCACAGCTATTTACAATATATATTAATGATCTGGATGAGGGAATTGAAGGCAATATCTCCAAGTTTGCGGATGACACTGAGCTGGGGGGCAGTGATGGCTGTGAGGAGGATGCTAGGAGACTGCAAGGTGACTTGGATAGGCTGGGTGAGTGGGCAAATGTTTGGCAGATGCAGTATAATGTGGATAAATGTGAGGTTTCAGGAGGATTCTCTTTGTCTCTCTATTCACCCATGTCCCAAGTAAATTATATTCAAGAGATAAATGACTGGAAGATACACACTTGATGCACTAAATTATTTTGACTCTTCAATCCACAAATGTCAGTGTTACTTAGAAACGACTGCCATCGATACATTTGGTGCCAACATATTGCTAAAATAAAGAGCATGTTGCAAGTGATTGTTTGTCATTCATATTCTTACCACAACATATATCCTGTGGCTTCTTGTTTTAATATTTCCTGGAAATGCATTTCCGCTGCATAATATATTTGCCAAGCATATTAATTTACATACTTTACTTTTCTCATATTTAGGTGTTAGTTTGTTAAGTTAACAAATCCTGTCTTTTGGCATTAGACTTGCAGAGTAGAAACAGGCCTTCTGGCCCACCAAGTCCGCACCAACCAGCGATCACCCCATACACTGGCACTGTTTGACACATTGGGGACAATTTACTATTTTACCAAAACCAATTAACCTGCAAAGCTGTACGTCTGTGGAATAAGGGAGAAAACTGGAACAACCGGAGAAAACCCACGCAGTCACAGGGGGAAATATACAAACTCTGTACAGACAACACCTGATGTCAGGATTGAACCCGGGTCTCTGGCGCTGCAAGGCGGCAGCTCTACCGCTATGGCACTGTGCCACCTGTCATCCCAAGTTGCAGTCAATTGTGAGAAGGCTTCTCAGCCAAGTACATTGATCGCTCTACCAAAGGATATGTAGCCAGAATACTGATACACACTGGAGCGAAGGAGACCCCAGTCACCGCACTTACTCTCCTGGATTCATGCCAGGTCAGCAATTGCAATGACCATCTTCAGCACTTGGAACATTATGGAATAATCAATGACAAAAGCCACATGAAAATAAAGGTCCAGGTAGAAATAATGATGTTCTAAATTGGACATTTTGTGTTATAACGCTAAGTTAAATATTTTAATGTACATTGATCAAAAGTCAGTCACAAGGAAGGACTTTTAATGATATCTGTAACAAGACCATTAACATTGCTAATACCGTTGAACTTGGCATGGATCTGTCAACCCTTCAGTGTTTATATTACCAACATGGCCTTCAAGGCATGATGCTCAAATGTTACTTTGAGACACTGTAGCTTGAGAAATAATATTTTGATTGGATACAATTCTAATCCCTCTGTGGCATTCGAAACCCTCAAAGCAGAAATGTAGGTGCAGCAAGCTCGTCAGCTCAAACCCTAAACCTATTTTACAGTTGGCGTAAAGTTATGACAAACTTTCCATTTCAAATATTTTAAAATGTAGAATGATAATTAGAAACAAAGGATGTTGCCAGGACTCGAGGATCTGACCTGCAGGGAGAGGTTGAGTAGGCTGGGACTCTATTCCTTGGGGTGCCGGAGGAAGACGGGTGATCTTATAGAGATGTATAAAATCAATGAGAGGAATAGATCGGGTAGACGCACAGAGTCTCGTGCCCAGAGTGGGGGAATTGAGAACCAGATTACATAGATTTAAGGTGAAGGGTGAAAGATGAATGGGAATCTGAGGAGTAACCTTTTCACACTAAGAATGGTGGGTGTTTGTAAAGAGCTGCCAGAGGACATAGGTGAGGCAGGGACAATCACAAAAACAATTAGACAGGAACATGGATAGGAGAGGTTTAGAGGGATATGGGCCAAACGCAGGCAGGTGGGACTAGTGTAGATGGGGCATGTTGGTTGTTGTGGGCAGGTTGTGCCAATGGGCCGGTTTCCACGCTGTATGACTCGATGACTATGACTATTATAGAGCATCATAGACTGACAATCTAGACTGACACTGTAACAGCAACTGACACATTGTCAAAGGGTCTGTCTTTCTGAAGCGATGGTTGAAGTCAGAAAAGTGTTGTATAAGAGATTGTAACATTATTCAAATAAACTATTTTTGCTTTGGTTTCTTTGCCAATGTTTATCCTTCAATCAGCCACTAAAACAGGTTGTAAAATTTTTTATGTAACAGTCATTTGTACACCTACTGTTTGTAGTTCATTTGCTGAGCTCAAAACCATTATAACAGTGACTCATATCAAATTGCATACGTTGCAGAGCTTTTAAGGGGGTGGGAGATTGCAACCTTCACGTGATCTGCCCTGCTTCAACCAATGCAATCAACCTGGTGTGCACAATCAAATAAGATCAAATAGAACAAGTTGTCAACACCTTTAGGCTGTGCATGCCATACGCAAGAAGAAGAAGAGCTCTTAATGGGGCGCTTAATGATGTGAAAGGACCTACATAAATGGAAGTCTTTTTTATGCAAGATAATATTACACATGCTAGGGCCTACAAAACCTTTTTAACAATGCCAAGCTGCAGTAGAATCAACATCTAATTGTTCACAGGCGTCTACAATGAAAAGATTCACATTGCTAAAAATCAACACATTATGAAGCAGTTTGGTTTAGTTTGGAGATGTAGCTTGGAAACAGGCCCTTCGGCCCACACCAACCATCATTCCCACACTCACACCAGTTCTATGTTATTCCACTTCCACTTCCTACATACCAGGGGTTATAGAAGCCAATTAACCTACAAACACATGTCTTTGGGATGCAGGGTGGAAACCAGAGCACCTAGAGAAAACTCATGTGGTCACAGGAAGTACGTGCAAATTCCACACAGACAGCACCCAATGTCAGGATTGAGCGCTGGTGTGTGGCACTGTGAGACAATGGCTCTACCAGTTGCACCACTGTGCTGTCCAAGTATGGAACTCTGAGAGAAATGGCTGCAAAATTTGACCAGTACTGTGCAGGTGTGGGAAGCACGATGGTGGAGTTGCTGCCTTACAGCGCAAAGAACACAGGTTCGATCCTGACAACGGGTGCTGCCTTTACAGAGTTTGTACATTCTCCCCATGATCTGTGTGAGATTTACCCGGGAGTTCCGATTTCCTCCCATGTTCCAGAAACGTACAGGTTTGTAGGCTAATTTGCTTGGGTAATATTGTAAATTGTCCCTAGTATGTGTAGGATAGCGTTAGTGTGGGGGGACAGCTGGCCGGCACGGACTCGGTGGGCCGAAGGGCCTGTTTCCACACTGTATCTTTAAACTAAACTAAGATGTGCCTCCAATGTATTGCCTGATGACCATGTGAAAACTGGCAGTGTGACCTGTACTTGCTGTGTACTGTGGATGATATTGATGGATCTTACTGCCAGTTGTGTAAGAATATGCAGAGTTGACACATGATGGCATCAGGTAATATCCAGTTGATTTAACACCAGTGTTGCTGGACTGTCAAGCTAACTCCCCATGTACAATGCAGCAAATGAGGAGTTTGCATTCAGCTATAGGAATGATGTCACTGACTTAACTATTTAAAGATAGTGTTGTGTTTAGTCCCTCGTGGATTATGTTCCCACTGTTTTTAAAGTTGGGGTCACCTGCTTACTGTGTTCAAATGCTCTTAGTCTTAAATGATCCCTGTGATTAAAATTTGGGGATTCCTGTTTCCAATAAACTTAACCCCCCAGGGTCTTTATCCATAGTGTGATTATATTCCCATGCCTCAGCCTGCTTTATGAACCATTTTAGAGCCCCTGTTCTGCAATTGCACACTTAAGGCTCATATGCTTACACTCACAAGCTTGATCCCACCTTAAACGCTGGAGATCCTATTCTCATTTGACTTAAACTCGCATGTGCCCAAAATTCCATTGCATTTTATCTATCAGGTCCACTGCTCCTGCTACGTTTACATTCTTGCATTTCTACTCCTACTTAATTTAAACTGTTGTGAGTGACCGTAACACCATAAGGCTATGAGATAATTAGATATAGGAACAGAATTAGGTCATTTGGCCCATCGAGTCTGCTCAGTCATTCGATGACGCCTGATCTATATTTCCCTCGCAACTCCATTCTCCTGCCTTCTCCCCGCAACCTTACTAATCAAGAACCTATCAATCTCCGTTTGTAAAAAATGACTTGGTCTCCTCCGCCGTCTGTGTAAACTGTCGTAATGTTTGTTCTCACCCCAATTCATCGTTCCCACTGTTTTAGATGATTGGGGCTTAAATACTCAAGAACCTCATTATCCTGTATTTAGTCTCCTGGGTTCTCAATTCTCATTGTACTAACACTCTTGAGGCTCTGTGCTTAATATAGTTGATGACATTAGTCTCTGCTTCCATCTTATTTAAATATTTGGGGGCCCAATCCTTTGCTGCATTTAATCTCCTGGACCCCTTTTCTTATTGTGTTTGAAATCCTAGGGCTATCAATGTATTTAAATTGCCAGTGCCTTCAGACACTGCTTTTAAACTGCAGGAGAGTCGTGGGATCATTAACATGCTATGTTTAAACTCAGGGTTACTGTTCCTGATGGTGCAAATGCCCTTGGTCTCTATTCCTACTATGTTTAATTGTCCAGGGACACTATTCCTGCTATATTAAAACCTTTCTGCATGAGCAAAACCCTACAGGTCTATTAACAAATTGACAGGACCTGATCTTCTGTGCGCAGGAAGTGTCTGCAGAGATTGTGGGCAAATTGGTTGAAATTCTTCAGAACTTACTAAATTCCAGGAGAGTAGCAAAGGATTGGAAAACAACCAATGTGACTGGACAATTAAAAGACGCAGGAATACTAAAGGCGGAGAACAACAGCTAATTTGTTTAACATGAATTGTTTGTAAAATCCTAGGATCCATAATCAAAGAGAAAATAACTAATTATTGAGGTAGGTAGAATATAATCAAACCTGATCAATATGGGTTTATGAAAGATAAATCATGCTTGACACATTTGAGTGAATTTCTTGAGGGTGTGACAGAGAAAGTTGATAGTGGGGAATCTATAGATGTAGTGTATTTTAATTTCCTAAAGGCATTTGACAAGTTGCAAGATAAGAAGCTAATGCATAGACTAAGAGGCCAAAATATGAGAGGATGTGTGATAGCGTGGAATGATAACTGGATATCAGGTGGAAAACAAAGTTCAAAGAAATGGGTCCTTTTAGGCTGGGCTGGTGTAACTTGTGGAGAATCCCTGGGATCTGTTCTTGGCTGCCTATTATTGAATATTTACCTTAATAAACTGGAAGAGAAAATGTTTAATTTTGAGATACAGTGTGGAAACAGGCCCCTTGGGTCACCATGTCCCCACTGACCATTGATCACCCATGCACTAGTTCAATGTTATTCCTTTTTCACATCCAACTAACTATGGACAATTTACTGGAGCCATTTAACCTACAAACCTGCATGTCTTTGGAATGTGGGAGGAAACCAGAGGACCCAGAGAAAACCCATGTGGTCACAGGGGAGAACGTACAAACCCCCCACAGACTGCACCTGCAGTCAGCATCAAACCTGGGTCTCTGGCGCTGTGAGACCGAGGCTCTACAGTTGCGCCACTCTGCCGCCCACTGTTCCCAAAATGTTTCCAAGTTTGTCTTCTTCTTCTTGCATATGGCGTGCACAGCCTAAAGTTGTAGATCAAGGGTGGACATCCAGGCTTGGACAACATCAGTTACTGGGTGGATGGCTTGGATGCCCCCAGGGAAAGCCTCAGTGGGCAGTCCATTCATGATGTGTGGGATGGTCTGGTCTGGATGTCCGCCGTCTCAAGCAGGGCAGTCTGTCATCCCCACATGCAGGCGATGGGCTGTTCTTGCCTGGAGGGTGCGGATTCTGTTCAGGGTTAGCCATTGCTTGGGATGGAGGTCAAAACACGGCGGTTTCACTTGGGGCCTGTGAAGACTTCTCCGTTGTTGGTGTTGGCATCTTTCCAGGTTCTGCACCACTCAGTCTTGGAGTCAAAGTCTTCCAGGGATTTAACGGAAGACCAGAAGGGTTATCGGGACTTCATGCGCATGTTGGGCAGATTGTTCAAGTCAGCATGGATGGGAAAGTCAGGTTGATTGCATTTTCGAAACAGGGAGGACTACGTGAAGGTTGCAATCTCTCCCCACTCCAAGTTTGTGAAAATTACAAACATTTGTGGAATGGCATGTTGTGCTAAGGATGTTGTGATTCAGAAATGGGATGCAGATACAATGAGTGGCTACTCAAAAACCTGCTAATGTCATTTAATATGGGGAAGCATGAGTCATGCAATTTGGTAAGAGGAATCAAAGGAGGAATTATTATCAAATGAGTAAGAATCAGTGAGATCTAGGTGTTCTGCGGCATGGATCACCAAAAGTTAGCAGACGGGCCCAATAATAGTTAAGAAGGCCTACATGCCATTTACGTTTAGTTCAAGTTCAATTTCAAGTTCACATTTATTGTCACATGCACCAATCAAGGTACAGAGTCATACAGTGTGCAAACAGGCCTTTCGGTCCCACTTGCCCACACCTGCCAACATATCTCATCTACACTAGTCCCACTTACCTATTTTTGGCCCATATCCTTCTTAACCTAACCTATCCATGTACCTCTCTAAATGCTTCTTAAACATTGCAATAGTCCTTGCCTCAACTACTACCTCTGGCAGCTCATTCCATAAACCCACCCCTCAGTTGCTCCTCAGATTCCTATAAAATCTTTCCCCCTTCACCTTAAACTTATGCTCTCTGGTTTTCGATTCCCCCACACTGGGCAAGAGACTTTGTGTGTCTACCTGATCTGTTCCTCTCACGATTTTATACACCTCTATAACATCACCCCTTATCCTCCTACACTCCTGGCAACAGTCCCAGACTGCTCAACCTCTCTCGAAAGCTCAGACCCTCGAGTCGTGGCAACACCTTTGTAAATCCTCTCTGCATTATTTCCAACTTAGCAACATCCTTCCCATAACATGGTGCCCAGAATTGAACACAATACTCTAAATACAGCCTCAGCAATGTCTGATATAATTGCAACATGATCTCCCAATCTCTATACTCATTACTCTTACTTTTTCTTCTTCTTTCGTGTGGCGTGCACAGCCTAAAGTTGTTGGACAACTTGTTCTATTTGATCTTCCGTTTGTGCATGTCGAGTTGATTGCATTAGTCGAAACAGGGCAGACCACGTGAAGGTTGCAATCTTCCACCCCATTACTCTTACTGATGAAGAGTGTTTGACTGTAGAACATTCTTCTCTCAAAGGGTAGCGAATACCTTGAATTCTTGCCGCATAAAGGTGGTGGAGGACAAAACCATTAGATATCTTTAAAGTGATGAGAGATAAATATTTGGAACACCATGGCTAGGCTGAACTGCACAGAAGAGGAGTTGAGGCCAGTGTTGATCAGCTGTGATCATAATGAATGATGGGGCATGCTTGAGAGCTAAGTAGCTGAGTCCTGCCCCAGTGTTCTTGAGACCCAGTACTCCACTGTTTAAAATCTCATGAATTATCTTTTCTTGCATTACATTCTCACAGCCCCTGATTACTCTGCAAATAAATTCTCAGGGCTTTTGTTCCTTAAGCATTAAAAAAACGGGATCCATTTCTTAGCTGTTAACAGTCCCGGGGAGCCCGTTTCCACTGTATTTAAACTCAACGAGTACCAGGATTCCATTGCATTTAATCACCCACGGTCATGTTTCCTGCTATATTTTAACTCCTCAGAGTCTACTCCCACTTTATTTAATTTCTGTGCGATTAAATTCTTATGGCCTCTGACCCAGCTGTTTTTATGCACTCTCGGCTCCTGTACCCACTGTTAAATAATGGTTGGGGCTCAGTTCCCAGTGCTTAAGTCCTCTATACCCACTTTGTTGGGACACTTACGGACCACTTTTCATAGAATCATAGCCATAGAGCATGGAAACAGGCCCTTTTTGACCAAGATGTCCCATTTATGCTAGTCCCACCTGCCCGTGTTTGGCCCATATCCCTTTAAACCTTTCCTATCCATATAACATATCATTATGTTTAATGTCTTGGGCTTCTGTTCATGTTACATTTCAATTCTCAGTCCTTCTTACCTCTGCATTCAAACTACAGGGAATATGGCGCAGGTGGATTTAAACACAAGTGGCCCCTGTTTAATCTGCAATTAAATTCCAGGGCCACTATTCCCACTGGATTTAAACTCTTGAAATTGTTCTTGATGCATTTACATGCTTGGACCCTTCTTTCCCCAGTCTTTAAACTCCCACAGCCTCCATACCTGCTGCTTTTAAACACTTGGGGCTGCTATTCCCGCAATATTTATATACTGGCTTCCTCCATTTCCACTTTGTTTAAACTCTAAGGGCAGCATGGTTACGCAGCAGTAGAGTTGCTGCCTTAATGTGCCAGAGAATTGGGTTAGATCTTGACTACGGGTGCTGTCCGTTCAGAGGTTGTACATTGTCCATGTGACCACTTGGGATTTATCCGGGAGCTCTAGTTTCCTCCCATACTCCAAAGACGTACAGGTTTGTAGGTTCATTTCAGTAAAATTGTAAAATGCGCCTAGTGTGTAACACAGTGTTAGTGTACGGGGATCTCTGGTCGGTACGGACTCGATGGGCTGAAGGACCTGTTTCCTCTTTGTATTTCTAAAGTCTAAAGTCTTGCGATCCCAATCTTGCTGCATTTAAGCCCCTTTAATCTCTTGGTGCTTCAGTTCTTGCTACGTTTAAATCATCCAATTCCCCTTTGTTTCAACTCTTCAGTCATTTTTTTGTTGTTTTTAACTTGCAGACGCACTACTTTGACCAGGTTTAAGTTCTTTGACCCTCTTGTCCTTCTGTCCCAATGACATGAGCTCCTGTCGTGTTTAAACCCTCATAATCTTTTACCACAGCACTTTAATTATCTGGCCCTCTGTGCACTTTGTGTTTAAACTCTCGGGGCCTTTATTCTCTACTGTTTAGAAGTCATGGTTGTCCCTTTACCCACTACATTTAAACTCACAATTCAATTGCATTTAATTTTTGGGGTCCTTTCTTCTCACTGTATTTAAACACACATGATCACTTCACCTGCATTGTTTAAATTCTCAGGTTCGCTGTTTGATCTGCATTAAAATCTTGGGGCCTCTATCCTGCCATGTTTAGATTCTTGATGCCTTTGTTCTTGCTGTATTGAAATAGTCAGAGCTGTTTATATTTCCTGTTTAGTCTAGTTTATTTTAGAGATATTGTGTAGCAGCATCTAGTGGTGGGGTGGGGAGGTCAGAACCCTCATCATTGGTCGGTTCTGTCACGTAACCGCGGGGGTTCGTTTGCGGGCTTTTTAGGGTGTATTAGTCAGCCAGCGCTCCTCCTCGTTACTGGAGCTATTATTGTTAGTTCAGTCAGACACGCGAACTTCACGAGTTTTGTTTCGTTTTTATTGAAAATAAAAATCACTTTGCTCAACCTATCTGGCCCCGCTACAATAGTATGGAAACAGTCCCTTCAGTTCACCAAGTCCACGCCGACCTTTAATTACCCTTTCACACTAGTTCTACGTTATCCTGCTTTCTCATCCACTCCTTACACATTAGCGGCAATTTTACAAAGGCGGATTAACCCACAAACCCGCACTTCTTTGGGATATGGTGGGAAACTGGAGCACCCCAAGGAAACTATGTGGTCACAGGGAAAACGAGCAAACTCCACACCAACAGCACCTGAGGTCAGGATTGTTGGTGCGTGCATTCCTGTTGTTTCCAAACACTTGACTCCTCTTTTCCAGCTGCATGTAAATGCCCAGTTTCATTTCCTGCTGTGTTGAACCTCTCAGTGTCTAGATTTCCATGGTGTTAAATTTCCTGTGGTCCTTTTTTCTTGCTGAATCTATATTCGTGAGGCCTCTCCACCACCCTTGGGGCCATTGTTTCTACTATATTTAAATGCCCAGCGGTTATAATCTAGTTGTGTTTATTCTCTTAGGTGCTTGGTTCTCAATGTGTTTAAACTCATCAGGTCTCTGTTGGCACTGTTTTTGAACAGACTACCATCCTAATGTGTTTACGTTCTTGGGCTCCTTTTCCAATGAGATTAAAAACCTGGGCACAGGATTCTGCTACACTTAAGACAATGGGGCTTGGTTGGTGTTGTGTTAACATTATTGGGACTGTCTTTAAATGATCAAGGTTACTTTGTTGACTGCATTCAATCTCCCATGGACTCTGTTCCTGCTGCCTTTACATTCTCAGGGCCCCTTTCCACCTCTTGTGTTTAAACTCTTAAGATCCCTGATCTCAGTGCATTCAATCTTTTAGGCCGTTCTATCCAGCTTGCTTTGAACTCTTAAAGGCCTGTCCCACTTGGGCGACCTAACCGCGAGTTCTGGAGAGTTTGCCCTCGACTCATACTCGCAGCATGGTCGACACAAGGTCATAGGAAGTCTTTGTAACTCCTTCATGCTCGAGAGTAGTCTCCACATACTCGAGGCCTCAGCTATGTCGCTGCGGTTTTTTCAATATGTTAAAAAATGCCCGCGAGTAAAAAAAGGTCGCCATGGAAAAAAACTATAATTTTTTTACTTGGAGGTTTAGTCGTAGTAGGTTGTAGTAGGTCGGCATGTTAGTCGTAGGTAATCGAGGGAAGTCGAAGGTAGTCGAAGATAGTCATAGATAGTCTTCATCACAGTCGAAGGGAGGTTGAAGGGAGGTCGAAGGAGATCGAAGGAGGTCGTCTTCACTCTCCACTATTCGGTGTCCAATTTTCCCGAAGTTAGTTGTAGCTAGTCTTCAACATAGTCGAAGGAGGTCGAAGGAAGTCTTCTATATAGTTGAAGGAGGTCTTCAACATGCAATTTTCCAAACTCTTCTAAACTCACCAATTAGGTCGCCCAAGTGGGACAGCCCCTTTAGTGTCTTGTTTCCTGCTGTTTTCATTATATAAGGCACAGAATGAGGAAGGGAGAGATTACAACATAACTATGTGTGTTTAGCTCGCTCCAGCTTTTATTTCAGAAGTATTTGCGGGCTGACTGGGAAGTTGGACGAGTGGGAGTTGTGAAAAAGGGAAACCACCATTTTCAATAGTCTCAGCTTGTTGCAGCCACAGACTCCATCATTCCATTTATAGCAATTACTTGCTTCTCCAGAGAGCTAAAATGATACTACAGTGCTTGTCACAGCTGATTTGCTCTGCTGACCTTGGTTCTACACCACTTCCTCCTGCAAGAGGGAGGGAATTGTATCAGCATAATAATGTTGAACCTCCTAGCTCTGCAAGATTGGCACCTATTATAAGACACTTCTTCCAATTTGCAGCTATATAGGACATGATGCCCTCAATTGAGCGAGAGAGGATAAAACTAGCGAGCATCCCCCTCACAGTCTGTATTGACCTGGCTAAATTCTAAACTGTAGACCTTAGATGTGTTTCTTGACCCTTGTATATATTTAGTTTGCTACTGATTGTGCCAGTGGCTGTTACATTAGGTGAGAGAAGTTTTTAACAAATTAAATTGGTAACAAATATTTACAGGCATGTACAATAAATACATTAGGTGTCAATGACTCTGAGCCAAGATGTTCAGCATTCTCAGGGAAGATCTGTCTCTGAGAGACGTCTGTCAGCTGCTTCCTTTGAAACTATTATCCTCAGGAGGTACAGCCATAAAATTATCAGCGAGCAAGGTCATGGATGCAGCACCACATGCCATTTGCTACATGGTCAATGCATTGTATACCCATCACTCACCCAGGGCAGTCTCTATCAATCAACACTCATGTCACCTACAACTCGAGACATCTCAGTGGAATTTGAGATCTGTTAAATACACATAATGCACGCCAAGACCGACGACTGTGGTGCAAAAAAAGCTTGTTCCTCATTTTATGTACCTACGTAAAAATGTGATTTCTTATTCATTTATTACCAAGTCATTTATTCATGTAAGTGATAGTTATAATTGTAAACATTTATCAATTCAGAATGATAGGATAATTATAGGACAGGAGGAGGACATTTGGCCCATTATGTTGTGCTGGCTCTCTACCAAATCAACCAGCTACTCCACCTTCTGCAAAGCCTTGCTAATTTTTCATTACCATCTATTTATTTCATCACATCTTGAAGGACAATATGGAATCTTCCTCCACTGTGCCTCCAGTGAATTCCAAATTCGAATTGCAGGATGCATAAAATATTTTTGTTTACTCACTCTTAGTTATTTTCCCTCGTATATCATTGACATCGGGTCCTCAGCCTCTCCATCCGTGGCTGTGGCCTTTTCATATCCAGAACTTTCTTAATTCAATATCCTCCAAGCCAATCTCCCTTCAACCTTTTCTTCTCAGTAACAGTCACAGCCTTTCCCATCAGTCATTGACACTGCAATCCTTCTTCCAAATAAACAACCTTGTTTATCTACCTTGGACCTTCTCTACTGCTTTTCAGTGTCATTACCCTGTATAAATGTTCACCTTTGCAAGAAACATATCGCTTGCTACTGTATATCTTTCTCGTGGAAGGTGTGAAATAATGCAGTTTTCTGTCTGATGGTGTCACAGGAACACCACTTTTCCACTCCCATCACTGTTCCAGATCAAGTCTAGATGTCCAGAGAGAATGATTATGGTTTTAGCCTTCACTCCCTGAGGATAAGAGTTTAACCTCAATGATGATGGATAATTAACTTTCTAAATGAAGTAGAAACAAAGAACTGTAGATGCTGGTTAATACACAAAAGGACAAAAAGCACTGGAGTAACTCAACAGTTCAGGCAGCAGTTCTGGAGAACATGGATAGGTGACGTTTTGTGTTGAGACCTTTCTTCAGACTGAAGTCAGCAGTAGAGTCTCAACACGAAACATCACCTATCCATGTTCACCAAGGATGCTGCCTGAGCTGCTGAGTTACTCCAATGCTTTTTGTCCATTTGTCTCTAAATGATTGTCAATCTTTTATATTGGCTTAACCGGAATAAATCATGGACAGTATTTTATGATAAGCCACGTCGGTAAAATAGGGACATGATTTAAAATGGATGAAATGCCAATTTAGGATTGGTGTCATGAAGTTTGAAGGATTTTGCGTAGGAGAATGGAAGTGAGAAAAAAGGTCCAATTGAATGAAAAGCAGGTGAATTATAATCATTTCTGTGTAGATAAGTCTGGATGGACCCTGCTGTGTTTATCTGATGATGTCCTGAACCTTACTTTGATTATTTATTGTTACGATTTTCCTGGATCATTTGATCTTCAGCTTAGGTGCAACAAATTCACAAAATTCAAAGGGATCCCTGAAAATTGTGACATTCCATCAAAGATATTTGCCAGTGCATGTTAATTATGTACACCTTCCATTTCAAAAGCAGTTATGATAGATTTATGTGTAAATCAGGCACAAAGCATATCCCAGGAGGAGCAGAATAAAACACAAACTGGATTTCAGAGAAAAAAATGCCAGATAATAACTGATAATATGTGGAAATATTAAAAAGGAATATAGAAACTGAATGCTTTGCATTGCTTTGTATTTGTGCCATGTGCCACAAATTAAAACAGTTTTACATCCCAAGCTTCCTGTGAAGAAATGCTGCAATTTAGTTTAGTTTAGTTTAGTATAGTTTAGAGATCTAGTGCAGAAACAGGTCCTTCGGCCCACTGAGTCTGCGCCGACCAGCGATCCCCGCACACGGCCATTATCCTCCAAACAATATTTACAATTATACCAAGCCTATTAACCTACAAACCTGTATGTCTTTTGAGTGTGGGAGGATACCGGAGATTCTGGAGAAAACCCACGCAGGTCACGGCTAGAATGTCCAATCTCCGCACAGACAAGCACCCATAGTCAGGATTGCACCCGTGTCTCTGGTGCTGTAAGGCAGCAACTACTGTTGTGCCACCGTGCCACCATAAGCAGAAAGGTAATTTTACAATGTGGTGAAAATGATAACCTTGGGAAAGGCACATCCAGTGGCTTAACTCAAGACATGATCAATATCGCCATCACAATGCTCAGAACAGATCCCACCTGGATGCATTAGGACCATTAGGGAAATGGCAGAACATCAGTTATGTCTGTAATAATTTTAAATCAATTATAATATTCAATTGGTTCAAAACTCTGTGAACTCTCTCCTTCTCCTGCGCTCCATGGAATAGAGCATGGAATAGAGACCCAGCCTACTCAACCTCTCCCTGCAGCTCACACCCTCTAATCCAGGTAACATCCTCGTAAATCTTTTCTGAACACTTTCAAGCTTGACAATATCTTTCTTGTAACATGGTGCCCAGAACTGAACACAATATTCTAGATGTCGTCTCACCAATGCCTTATACAACTGGAACATGACCTCCCAACTTCTATACTCAATAATCTGACCGATGAAGGCCAAAGTGCCAAAAGCTTTTTTGACAACCTTGTCTACCTGCGACTCGACCATCAAGGAACCATGCACCACTCTACAACACTACCCAGAGGCCTACCATTTACTATGTTGGTCCTGCCCTTTTTCGATGTCCCAAAATGCAACACCTCACACTTCTCTGTATTAAGTTTTGCCCTGTATGTTCTCATCCAAATCATTGATGTAGATGACAAACAGTAACAGGCCAGCACTGAACCCTGAGGCACACCACTAGTCACAGGCCTCCAGTTCAAGAAGCATCCTTCCACCATCACCCTCTGTTTCCTTCCATGGAGCCAATTTGCTATCCATTCAGCTATCTCTCCTTGGATCCCATGCAATCTAACCTTCCAGAGCAGCCTACCATGCAGAACCTTGTCGAATGATATCTATGTACACAACATCTACAGCTCTGTCCTCATCAACCTTTTTGGTTTTGTGAGACATGACCTCGCACATACAAAAGCATGCTGACTATCCCTAATCAGCCCTTGCCCATCCAAATGCCTCTATAACCTATCCCTCAGAATACTCTCCAGTAACTTTCCAACTGCAGATGTTAAGCTCACCGACCTATAGTTCCCAGCATTTTTCTGTTAGCCCTTCTTGAAAAGAGGCACAACATTTGCCACCCTCCAATTCTCTGGCACCTCTCCTGTATTTAAGGATGACTCATTAATTTCAACCAGTGCTCCCATAATTTCCTCTCTGGTTTCTTGCAATGTCCTCGGATATATCTGATCAGGTCCTGGACATTTCTACCTTAACACACGACAGCACCTTCAGTACTTCTTCAATGGTAACACTGACTGCTCTCGAGACTCTTCCATTGACTGTCCCAAGTTCCTCCATCCTACTGTCTTTCTCCTCAGTAAATACACAGGAGAAATACTCATGGACGACCTTGCCCATTTCCTGTGGCTCAACACAGAGGAGACCCCTTTGATTCCTTAGAGGTCCCACTCTCTCTCTAGTTACCCTTTTCCCCCTTATAGAAACATAGAAAATAGGTACAAGAGGAGGCCATTCGGCCCTTTGAGCCAGCACCGCCATTCATTGTGATCATGGCTGATCGTCACCTATTAATAACCCGTGCCTGCCTTCTCCCCATATCCCTTGACTCCACTAGCCTCTAGAGCTCTATCTAACTCTCTCTTAAATCCATCCAGTGACTTGGCCTCCACTGCCCTCTGTGGCAGGGAATTCCATAAATTCACAACTCTCTGGGTGAAACGTTTTTTCTCACCTCAGTCTTAAATGACCTCCCCTTTATTCTAAGACTGTGGCCCCTGGTTCTGGACTCGCCCATTTAAAATCTTTTAGGATTGTCCTTAACGCTACCTGCCAGAACTATCTTCTGGCCCCTTTTTGCTCTTCTGATCTTTTTCAGTTTACATGAGTTTTGTTTTCTTCTTGAGCTTCCTGATAGTGGGACAGCAGGACAGGATTAGATTGCTTAGGTGATCAGACACTTAGGTGATCGGTCTCCTCACAGGACAATATTTTTAGGAATCTACAGCCATATCGCTCTTCAATGTTGGTTATCGAAAATTCCAGCAGTATCTCGATCAGTTGGGCAAGTGGCTGAAGAATGGTTCGTGGCATTTAGAACAGATAAGTGTGAGGTGTTGCATTTTGGGAAGTCAAATAATGTCAGGACCTTCACAACGAATGGCAGGGCTCTGGAGCAGAGGAATTAAGGAGTGCGGGGACATAGTTCCTTGAAAGTAGCAGCACAGGTAGAAAGGGTGATCAAGAAGGTTTTTGGCACATTGGCCTTCATCAGTCAGGGTACTGAGTATAAAATTGAGATGTTATGCTACAGTTCTACAAGGTGGTGAGGCCACATTTGGAGCATTATGTTCAGTTTTGGTCACCTTGCTATAGATGCAAATCCAGAGCCAAGAAGATCATGGGGACCCCTTCCACCCCAGCAACAGACTGTTCCAGCTGCTACGGTCAGGCAAACGCCTCCGTTGCCATGCTGTGAAAACAGAGAGGATGAGAAGGAGTTTCTTCCCAGAGGCCATCAGGACTGTAAACTCCTATCTCACCAGGGACTAAACAACTGTACCAATTTACTGTTGTGTGGTGTTTTTTTTTAATTGCTGTTTCTTCTTTTTTTTTCTCTCCCACAAATAAGTAATTACTGATTCTGTTCCATTCTGTTTTGTCGTTTTATTTGCACAATCCGCAGGCATTGCCACTTTTCATTTCACTGCACATCTCGTATGCGTATGTGACGAATAAACTTGACTTGACTGGACTTGACTTGGAAAGATGTTGTTAGGCTGGAAAGAGTGGAGAGAAGCTTTACGCGGATGTTGCCAGGACTTCAAGGCCTGGCTAAGGACTTTATTCCCAAGAGCTCAGGAGGATGACAGGTGATCTTGCAGAGGTGTATAAGATCATGTGGGGAACAGATAGGGGAGATGCACAGAGTATATTACCCTGAGTAGGGGAATCAAGAACCAGATGCTATAGGTTTAAGATGAGATGTGAAAGATTTAATAGGAATCTGTGGGGCGAGTTTTTCACACAGTGGGTGTATGGAATGAGCTGCTGGAGTAGAAGGTTGAGGCAGGTACCATAATACAATTTAAAATACATTAGGACAGGTACATGGATAGGAAAGGTTTAGCTGCAAATGGGCCAAACACAGGTAGGTGGGACTAGTGTAGGTAGGGCATCTTGATGGCATGGGAGAGTTGGGCCGTGGGGCTGTTTTCCATGCTGTATGATTCTAGGACTCTGATTATAACGAGGAGCAACCGCCATATTCAAACCACCTTCTGATCAATAACTCAGATTCAGTAGATAATGATACAATCATAGTTTAAAACAAAATCATATAACCTATTCACTCAATAAAAATTATCTCATGCTCTACAAATGTACATGTATTGTCATTGGAAAACCCTTCTATATTTACAATACGTGGGTTAGATTTGTACTGTGCAGCCTTGCCACTGTCAGTCGTGCTGCTGTTTCAGTCCTTGGCTACTTCCTTGTTACATCTCCTCGAACAATAATGTTAAAATGTACATTGAGTATCTGAACCGTTACAGTTCACCTGCTGCTCTGCCGCCCAAGCTTTGATGTTTCATTTAGAGAGGTTTAGACCCCGGCAACTCACCCTTCTGATTTTAAACAGATCAAATGTCGTTCTTTCTTCTTG
Source organism: Raja brachyura (assembly GCA_963514005.1). The sequence goes on from OY740802.1 coordinate 15,502,843, forward strand.
AATAAGTTTCCTGATGTTGCCAGTCATGATTAATGTTTACTACAGACGTTTCTGCAGCAATCTTTCCACTGGGGTTGTGTGCTGACAGTAAGTTTAATGCTCGTTGTTTCTGAATGAAATTTCTATTGTGTTTTATGCTCATCCTTCCCTGTGTTTGCTGATCTGCGGAGTATCGGTGTAATATCTCAGATGCCTGCCACTTCAGCAGGCTCAGCATAGTGGCTGTGTCAGATTCATCGGATTGCCTATTATCACTGGTCAAAATTTGTTGCAGCACATTGCTGCTTGGCTATCTTACTACTGATTGATTTGGATTTTACCAAAGGCCCAGAACCATTCGATTCAAGCCCTAACAAGTCAGTATCTTCAATCCCTCAAATATGTCATACAAAAGATCCACTTTAAAGCCTGTTCCAGGATAAATTTTAGCCATAGCATCATAATCTTATTTATATTATGTGCTTCATAAACATGTGTTTAGGAAATAATCGTAGACGCTGGTTAGAAGAAGGGTTCTGACCCAAAACGTCACCCGCCCTTTTTCTCTGGAGATGCTGCCTGACCTGTCGAGTTACTCCAGCACTTTGTGTCTGCTTCGTAAACAATATTCCATGGAAATTCAGAGAAGTGTACCATGAACAGTTTTCAAAATAAACTTTGTGCAGCTCCCTCTTGCAGACGTGAGAATATTAGACTTATTATTAATATAAATTTTTTAGAATCCACTGTAGTGAAGTAATGCAAATATCTTTAAAATATTACAGATCATTTTGAAATGTTCGGCCTTGAATCTGTCGGTGAAATATTGATCTGGACGTGTGGAAATTAGATGTGGGCGTGAACAGAGAAATGGATTTGTGCTGAAAACCTAAAATGAATCCCGATTTTCAAACAATACAAAAGAGCAATGATAGATCGTTTATCAGCGCAGACTGCTCTAAGGTCAACAACTGATGCAGGATCTTTTCTAATTTTCATGGTTATCCCAACCATGTACACACAAGCTGGACATCCACGTGTCAGTTTTTAGTCTGCAGGTCCGATTAACTTGGGGAGAGGACTGGACATTCCTCAGCTGTGGTGTCCTCGTGGGACTCGGAGGTTTGCAGCAATGCTCAGATTGCGCTGGAGGTCATGAATGATTGGTGTGGGTCCCGACTGATTTGACATGTGTGGTTGGTGAGCAGTGGCGTGTGTGGTGGATGGAATACAATATTTAACGATGGCTTCGCTGATCCAAGGAGCTTGATGCACTTTCACTCCAACATCAAAGGGTGGTGGGTGTATGGAATGAGCTGCCAGATGAGGTAGTTGAGGAAAGGACTATCGCAACGTTTAATTAGACAGGTGCATGGAGGAGGACAGGTTCTTGATTAGTATGGGTGTCAGGGGTTATGGGGTGAAGGCAGGAAAATGGGGTTGAGAGGGAAAGATAGATCAGCCATGATTGAATGGCAGAGTAGACTTGATGGGCCAAATGGATTAATTCTGCTCCTTCAACTTATGAACGTATGAAATACTGATGCTGCTTTGCTTAGCGATTCTGTTTACCACCCTTTCCTATTTCGAAGTTACCATAACCTTCACATTTCTGCAACCTGAAACTCAGTTGACTCGAGAATGTCATCTCTTTGTTTCACTGCTTCTGAAGTCTGCGGTTCTTTGGTAATTTTCCTCCAACCTTATTTGAGCATTATTTGGATTCTGGGGGAATCAGTTACTTACACAGCAGCCAGAGCTGATATATGAGGTAAGAAAGGAAAAAGAAACAGTGCAAAGCAGGATTTCCCCTCAGTATAACCTCGCTTGTAACAATCTTGGAGAAAAGTGAAAGTGGTTCAATTTTTAGCTTTATAATATCACTGCATCAGTGACTAAGTGACCTACAAAGATGAAAACGGGGTCACACCGTGTACAATACCGGGGTCTGGTGTTAATCACTCTTGCAAGTCCAGCGCAAGTCTCTGAAATAACTTTGGGATTATGACTGACAGAAATGGCACCCAATTCTTTCTTCAAAACCAGGACACAGTATTCTAAATGTGTGCAGTGGCATTTTCGTATTTTTCACTGTTGATCCAACCCATCGATCTTTGAAAAAGAAATGCAGCTGTTGGGGATCTGACATTAAAACAGATAATGCTGGAAATACGCAGCCGGTCAGGCAGCATCTGTGGAAAGTGAAACGGAGCTAATGGTTGAAATCAAAGACACTTTGTCAATTGCAATAACAGTAAACAAAAAAGTGTGTCAGCATTATTTTTTCATTTTGTTTGCACTTATGGATGGCAAAACAAGATTTCAACTGAACAATCATTTGACAAAAGCAATCTTAACCCAACTTACTAATTAAAAAAATTAAGCAATCTAACGGAGCTACTTGCCTGGAGACTGAATCTTAGTTTAGTTCAGCTTGGTTTAGAGATACAGCGAGGAAACAGGCCCTGACCAGCGATCCCCGTACACCAGCAATATCCTACACATTAGGGACAATTTACAATTTTTACCGAAGCCAATTAACCTACAAACCTGTACGTCTTTGGAGGAAACAGGAGTGCCTGGAGAAAACCCACACGGTCACAAGGTAAATGTACAAACTCCATACAGACAGCAGCCAAAGTCAGGATTGAAACGGGTCTCTTGTGCTGTAAGGCAGGAACTCTACCATTGCACCAACATGTTGCACCAAATTTATTTGTATATTTTTGTGCATAAATCACACATTAAAGGGATTTAACCCAGGTTAGATTATATGATGACGTGATGATTTCTTGGACAAATAGCACCAACTGGGATATTGGACTGGCCACTTTTAAATTTTCTTCATGTGCGCGCCACTGATGTTTTCTTCTGGCATTGGACACTAATTAACTATATCATTATTCACGCAATGCTTATCTTTACTGCTAAGATCGGCACAAAATGCTGGAGGAACTCAGCAAGACAGGCAGCATCTCTGGATAGAAGGAATGGGTGACGTTTCAGTTCGAGTTGCTATGAACTTCTCTGAGGAGCATTTCTATTATCCATTGCTATTGTAGTGCAAAGTGCATTGTTCGGTAACGGCAGTGTGGTGCACTCTGCATCCAACATTACTTCCACTTGGAGTGATTTTCTGAGGCAAAATACATAGTTCAACAGCTACTCAATACCATACTTATAGCACAAAACACAAAGTGAAGGAGGAAATCAACGAATCGGATGCAATGGACAGGCGACATTTTAAGTCGGGACCCTTCTTCAGACTGAAGGTCGCCTTTCCATTCCATCCACTGATGCTGCCTGATTCACTGAGTTCCTCAAGCACTTTGTGTTGTGCTTAAGATTTTAGCATTCGCAGTTCCTTGAGTCTCCTGCATACTTATTGCCACTGACTTGGGTGAGATCCTAATTATGCAGAAGGAAAAAAAATCCTATTTTAATGGAAATTCAATCATGTGTGGCTGTCTAGTTACATTTTGTTCCTTTGTTTCCAGTAATTTTCCCTCCAGTGTTTCTTAATCTTGTAAACAGAACAACTTTGAATCACATTCTAAGGTTTACAACACACCATGTCACTTCATTGCTCTTAATTTTAAAAGGCAAGTATATCATTCTTAAAGTTGGCGGAGGAGAAAAATAATGCCCAAACACTTAGCTGACTATAAGGTATAAGATCACATTCATCGCATAAGCTTTGACTGTAATGATCTTATTGAAAATCACATCATGACAACGGTTAAACACAAAAAAAATATCAGTCCTCCATAGAACATCTCCCACAATTCTAAGCTGGGAAACAATGTCATTAGTGCATGTTTTTGTCAAACTGCTTTTCCAATTTAAAAAACCCTCAAACATTTACTATAATTGTGATAAGCCTAGAAACCCCACAGTGTTCTCAACAATAAATGGCTGCTGCAAGCTAATAAACACCTTACCAGAACATCTATTCGGTGCACAGGAGCTACATAATGACTCATAAACATAAGGATTTCTAAGTTTATCACTTAATTGTTTTTCTGTATCAGTAGTCCTGAGACTACATGTGGGATGAAGAGACAGAGCCAGCGATGGCAACCAAAATGATTTAGACAACCCATAAGTGGATCATTTGTACTGACTTGTTTCCTTGTTAAAACCTGTAAATTTAATGTCCCTGCGCTACATGCATCCCGGGAAGATCCATTAAACAAAAGTCCATTAGTAAACAAAAAGAAAGAGGTTGGGAATTTGAGATAAGGAGTAGGACAGTCACTCTGTCCTGACATATTTGTCTTCAGCACAAATCAATGGAGTTTGCTGCTGGCACCTGTGCTGAGAATGATGTTTGATGAAGCAAAGACTGTCTTCATTAGACATATTAATATTCATGCTGTGTGGAAATTCTGACACGGGAAAGGACTCGGTAACCTTTCCTCGTATTAGATTTTTACTTCTTAACAAAATTACAGTCCGGCAATGACTTAATTAATGCTGGATTTCGTCAGCTGGCTTTAAAGTCCTGTCAATTTGGTCCTGCAGTCACTGTCAGTAAGGAAGAAAGACAGTCATGGTTGGATAGAGACAAGAGTGAAATCTAACACACTCGATAAAACTCAGGGCTTTCAAGCACATGGCAAATATATCCTCAGATTAGCGCACTTTATATTCAACTTCCTCCTAAGCACGGCTTCTGGCTACATTCCACAGGGAGTCCATAATTCTGGTGCCAAGAAGCAAACAACAAAAAAATATATATATAATGCAAGAGTTATCGTATGAGCTATAATTTTTTTTTTTCCAGGCTGATGATTATGATTGCTGACAACAAAAGGTATGATCTAGACCGCCAAAAATATAAGATAAAAAAAAGATGTATCACATTACAGAAAGTGAATTACGTTGTTGCAGGACCAACAGTAATACTATCAGTTTGTACAAATTAGGGTAATAAATCATAGCTTAAAAAAAATTGCATGTAATAAAGATAATGAAATTTGAATTTAGGCTTAAACTGTCGATCCTTGGTGATGGGACTTTTTAATACGGTTAGTTGCTATGTTCAGAACCAACACATCCAGAGGGTGTTCACCAGCGGCATGAACAGTAACTCCCTCAGCATTATTTGTCATTTGAAGCATGCGTAATACCATATGTTAATTGTCCTTTGTGGACGCCAGAAGCAATTTTGAATGTGGTTCAAAAATATGTCAATAGTCAATCCAGGTGTTACTGTATGTCCTGTTTATTGCACATGTCAGGCACAAACCCAGCCCAGAATAGGAAGACATTCTCCATTGTAAAAGGAAAAGAAAAGGTTTCGGTCAATGACCCCTCATAAAAACTAGTATTTTAAGTTGCTGAGATTGATTTGTTTGTGAAAGGTTATTAACCTGCAGCTTCAACACTGTTTGCTTCCCCACAAATGCTGTTTGATCTGCTGATTAATCCCACATTTGTGGGGTTTATTTCAAAACACTGCAGTATTTTCCTTTTGTGTAGTTCTCCATTATTTGCAGAAAGGAAGTATGCATGAGTTAGAGTTCATTTTGCCATTGCTAATGTCACTAAAAAGTATCATTAGATGTGGTGAAATGTCTGCACTCCCTCTGGTGTCAATAAGAGTCAAATTTAATTGTCATATGCACCTACAGCAGAACAATGAAATTGTTACTTGCAGCAGCATAACAGGCCTGTAAACACAATGTACATAGATAATATATAATCTATATTTGAACTTGACCTGTTTTGCTGCTTGCAAAATGTCGCCACAGTACGGTGACATCTTTTCTGTTAAGGTTGCTCTCTGCATATCACATACTGACTTTTAGACATACAGTGTGGAAACAGGGCCTTCAGCCCATCGAGTCTGCACCGACAAGCGGTTTAGTGACCGCTGACCGGTACGTCTGTGGACTGTGTGAGGAAAACGCAGCGCCCAGAGAAAACTATGCAGCCGTAGGGACAACGTACAAACTCCACTCGCAGTCAGGGTGGAATCGAGGATTCTGGCGCATTAAGGCAGTTATTATTTTTTCTACCATCATTTTGCAACTTGGCCATATTTACCATCACCTCCAATTGGAACACGTTTAGTGCTGCTGACTTCTGAGTTTCTATTTGTTCATAGCTCTAAACACTTTTGCATCCAGGCACTGTTTCTCTTTGCCCCCTCGCAATGAGTTGCTGGGATAATAATCATTAATTTACTTTTGTTCTGAATGCTGTCCTCCAAGCTGGATTGGAGAAAACTCAAGTCTTTAAAAGAATGCATCCGCATTGAAACAGGCTCTTCAACCCTCTGAGCACGTAGACAGTTAAGCAGCAGTTAATGTGAATCCTATGATGTTCTCCTCACCTTCCCACATCATCAGCGGCAGTGTGGCGCTGCAGTAGAGTTGCTGCCTTACAGTGCCAGAGACCCAAGTTCGATCCTGACCACGGGTGCTGTCTGTATGGAGTTTTTTTACGTTCTCCCCGTGACTGTGCGAGTTTTCCCTGGGTAATCCAGTTTCCTCCCCCAATCCAAAGACATACAGTTTTGTTGGTTAATTGGCTTCAGTAAAGATTGTAAATTGTCCCAAGTATGTGTAGGATCGGGCAAGTGTATGGGGATTGCTGGTCGGCATGGACTTAGTGGTCTGAAGGACCTGTTTCCATGCTGTATCTCTAAACATAAACTAAATTAAACTAAACATCATCAAATTCTACCACTCACCCACAGAATAGGACAGTTTATGATAACCTTTTAACCAACCTACCTGCGTGTCTTTTGAACTGAAAGAATACTGAAGCAGCCATGTATTCACACTGAGAATGTGCAAACTCCACAGAGACAGCACTGGAGAATCGGATTGAATCCAGATCATTGACGCTGTGAATGAGCAACACTATTAGCTGAATCACCGCGTGATGCATCAACAAATTCACTGGGGGTGGAACATAAATAAAATATAACAATTGAAACAAAATAAAATAAAATAAAACAAATAAAATATTAATAATAATTCTTGGTTAAGATCACAACAATATTCTGCACATATGTCTCGCCGCACTGTTAGAGACCAGCCATCGTGGGGGAATTGGTGAAGACTGACACCGTTACATTATTTGCAAAAAAAATGAACGGAACTGAATCCATTACTTGGAGCCAATGCTATAGGTAAGTCAGGATTTATACATTTCAATCTCAGCACCTCCACTGGGTGTTGCGCTGGTGTGGATAATCCCATGTGCCAAACCGCCGTCTATCCAGAATGAGCATCCATAAGTCAAGGAAGTTGTCATTGTTGGTTTGACAAAAATCAACATGAACTCGCCAAAATGGCTTTGTCAGCCTCCTCTTTGTCTGTTGGAGTAGCGTCATAGTTTTGTTTTGCATACTTCCATTGTAGAATACTTGTAGACCTACATTTGGTCACTTATCTGAATTGATCCAGCTTTTGAGAGTGTGGTTTGGTGATCTGATTAAAGTGTCTCTATTAATAAGAAATGCATCTACGCAATCCATCTTTGCTCTTTTTATCCAAATCATACATCACAATGTTGATTGTTCGAGCACTTGATGGCTCTGGGTCTGTACTCACTGGAGTTTAGAAGGATGAGGGGATATCTCATTAAATCCTACCAAATAAAAAGAATGGCCTAGATAAACTGGACGTGGAGAGAATGTTTTCAGTAGTGGGAGAGTGTGTGGGAGAGGACAGCCTCAGAATAATTGGCTTCAGCCTCAGAATGTACTTTTTGAATTGAGATGAGGAGAAATTTATTTTGCCAGAGGTTGGGATTCTGTGGAATTCATTGGCACAGATGGCTATGGAGGCCATAATTGGGTATTTTTAAACTGGAAAAATGTTCTTGATTAGGAAGGGCACAGAAGGTTAGGGGGCAAAGGCAGAGGATTGGGTTTGGGAGGGACAAATAAATCAGGCATGATCGAATGACAAAGCAGAATAGGTAGGCCGAAAGGCCTCATTCAGCTCCTATGTTTTATGGTCATGGTCTTAACTAATATTTCATGAAATCCCATCAATGACAATCCTAATTATTGGTCATTCTGGTACACATGCATTGTTCTTCCATATGGTACTTCATCAGAAAATGTCTTAGGATTATTTATACATTATGTTGATGATAGATGGTTGAATTTCCAGCTGTAGTTATATCAATAATCACTCCCCATGATGGAAAAACCCACTCCTGTACTTACAGCCAAATCATTATTTTTCTTCTTCACAGTTCTTCCCATTACTTCTAGTAGTTTTGTACATCTAGATGTGCTCTGCGTGGATATGCTTTGGCATTATCCCTCTCTTTACTTTCCCGTCACATCAAGTTTGTCTTTGCATTGGTGCTCTTGCTCTGGTTTGTTGTTCGAATTTATAATTTATAATTTATAATTGGATTTATAATAATTTCTGATACATATAACACTTTCTTAAAAGTGTTCTTAAATAAATAGATTTGCTTTTACTGTATTTGCAGAAAGATTTTTTTCAATAATATACTTTATTCATTCTTCTCCGTGGATTGTCACCTTGTCATGGTGGAGAAGCTTGTGCGGACCTGAGATCCTGAGAGCGATGCCATCTGGAGCTGTGCTCCTGGTAGGGCCACCAATGGCGGTAAGGTCGAGGGGGAGGTCTCTGACAAAGAGCAATCCAACCAAGACCTCAGCGGTGGAACAGGCGGATTGAGGACGGGAGGACGATGGCTGACCTTAGTGGAGTGTCACGGTTGGATAGGAGGATGGAGGCTGCAGCAGAAAATAGTCTCCGGTCGTCTTGGACTCCATCCACTGGATCCTTACCCAGATCTGTCAAGGCCCGTGGGTTGGCTGCCTGTGCACCAGTCTCCCCACGTTAAAGAAAGTCACGCACCGGCATCCTCCATATAGGGAATAACACCCTGGAGACGCCCCTGGTCAGTCATGACCGAAGGGGACCTAGAATACACTAAATACAAGCGGAACATATCTCCTCTGCATTCATTGTATCATCAATTCAATGCATACTCTTAAATTGCATCAACACCACTTTAGTTCTTCCTTTCACAATGCTGCCATGAAGTGTTTGAGAGGTTGTAACACAGGGCACAGCCTCAGTGTCCAGTGGGGACAGGGACCCAAGACCTGAAAGACAATCTTAATATGTACAATCAAATGTGATCCTTGCATTGAGCAGACCAAGTTTTAGTGCATCCTTCAACTCATGCTCCTGCACCTTACAATGCACCAGCTGGCAACACTTGCTTGTGGACATTGTCTTACATTGGAAGACCAAAGGGCTTTGGGCAGAACAAAGTATGTATTTTACTGAGTTGAAGGGCTTCTAGCTGTAGTTGTTGTCTGTCTGACTCTGTGTCCCTAGGAACAGGCTGTAGTTCGCAGGGGCTTCTGCAGAGTTATGCAGGAAGACCCTGCACCACCTTTCCTCACAAGGACTGACAATATTTCAGAAATGGAGCTCTGACTGCAGCCTTTTGGATATAAGTTACTAACATATTTGTGCTTGAAGAGAATTCAATTCTGAGCATCTTTTGATTGCAATTCCATTGATTTTGCTATTTTGCAAGCATGCTGCAGGTATAAACACTGTGTGCTTAAACATTTGGTTTGAATTTATTCTTAGCTTAAGCCATATGCAGATACACAGTACATGGTTCATGTATTCACCAAAGTTACAAGATTTGGATTAATCCTTTAAAGCAACAATACAGTCACTGACAGATTTTCATCATCTAATTAGCTTTGTTTTTTTAGTCTAGATATATAGTGCAGAAACGGGCACTTCAGCTCATCGAGTACGTGCCGACCAGTGATCCTCACACCTGTACGACTTTGAAGTGTGGGAGGAAACCGGAGATCCCAGAGAAAACCAACACAGGTCACTGTGAGAATATACAAACCCCGTACAGACAGCACCTTTAGTCAGGATCGAACCTGGGTCTTTGGTGCTGTAAGGCAACAACCCCACCATAGCGCCACAGTGCCGCACAATTCTGTGTGCTGAACTTGTAATTGCAAATGACTGTGGATTGATCCCGTCTAAAAATGTCATCATGCAATATCTTTCCCATTCAGATTAGTAAACATATAATTGATCCCAGCCAATCTCTAGTAATAGAACTGCCATCTTATGGACTCTTATAGTAGTATTAAGTGCCAATGCATTTTCAATGTGATTCACTTGTTGGATATTATCAGCAGGAAAAAAAATCCATCCTCTCGATTGACACTGTGAAGGATCATATTCGATCGTGCATGTTAAGATTGCCTCTCCAGTCTATTTGGCCATTTTGACCTACTTGCCACCTAAATCATAACACAGCTGCTCTCAAAGCTTTTCGGCATTATGCACAATGCTCCTGTTTATTTAATTCTCTTGTTATCAGTGCCTCGCTCAGACAGTGCCACAGACTATTGCCGTCTTTCTATTTTTAATTTACCACTCACTGCCTGTGCACATTACTGACTAATTGTGGACTGAGGAAACTTCATTTCATGAGCTGTTTACTCTTCTCCGACTGTGAGTTTTGAGATCCTGTGGTCATTGCCTTCAATCAGCAATGCTCAGTGGGTGTTTTGAATAGTTTCTTCAAAACCACTGTTTCCTATATGGAGTGAATTAGCCTTAGTTGTCCTGGCTATCTGTGTTGTCAGTTTATCTTAGCTTAGTTTAGAAATACAGCGCAGAAACAGACCCTTGGGCCCACCGAATCCGCGCCGACCAGCGATCCCCACACACCACCACTATCCCACACACTAAGGACAACTTACATTTTTTATCGAAAGCCAAATTAACCTACGTTTTTGCAGTGTGGGAGGAAACTCGATCACCTGGGGAAAACCCATGCGGCGACAGGCAGAACGTACAAACTCTGTACAGACATCACCCACAGTCAGGATCCAACCCGAGTCTCTGGCGCTGTAAGGCAACAACTCTACCGTTGCGCCACCGTGTCGCCCCATGTCGTCAGTTGCGGTGTATTTGAAGGTGCGTTTGATCCAGTCTGTTTATAATATATTTTAGAATATGTATATATATTTCATTGCAGAACGACAATCACTATGCATACTTAAATCATACATATGACAACATCATAATGTCACATGCACACATAACTCATTTGCATATTTACATACAAATATACCACACTGTATCTATTTGCCTGTATTTATTACTGGCTGAACCCTCTTCCCACCCTCTGGTATCTATTTTATTCTTCACATTGGGAACAATGAAGTAGACAGAAAAATGCAAGACTGCAACCTTCAACAGATAAGAATGTGTTGATGTGTATACTGAGCTTATTTTACTGGTGAAAATGACATTTAATTTGAGGTTTCACAATTTGTTTTCATGAGTGAAATCTTTCCAATCATTGAATGCAATATTTTATTATAAATTTAATATCATTTCATGCGGGGAAGAACTCAAAGCCAAAATTCAGTATTTTACCGCACAATTTAATACAACTGGACCTGTAAAATTCATATTGTTAGCCTTGCTAAAATGACTTACATTTTATTATTTAAATAATGCTCCTTTTAATGTACACACCATTCTTATGCTTTAGAGATGCATTCTGTGGGGTTTATATTAGTCAATGCTTTCATATTTCCCTCACCTGTTCATTTTCACTGGGGCAGTACGTTTCCATGAAAAGGACACAAAAAATGTACAGTAGATAGACTCAAACTGCTGGAGTAACTCAGTAGGCCAGACAGAATTTCTGGAGAAAATGAATAGGTGACATTTTGGGTTGGAACCCTTCTTCAGACTTCAGACTTCAGAGCCTAAAGAAGGGTTCTGACCTGAAACGTTAGCTATTCCTTTTCTCCAGAGATGCTGCCTGACCCTCTGATTTGGTCCAGCATTTTCTGTCTATCTTCGATGTAAACCAGCATCTGCAGTTCTTTCCCTCACACTAAAATAAATGAAATGAGCTAATTGAGAATTGTCAAACAATATTATTTTGCAGGGCGTACACAAAATGCTGGAGAAATTCAGCGGGTGCAGCAGCATCTATGGAGCGAAGGAGATAGGCAACGTTTCGGGCCGAAACCCTTCTTCAGACAGACATTATTTTGTAAAATATTTTCCAGTGATCATTTAAAATGTATGCCAGGTCTATCTGGACCTGTTTGCGTGTCCATAATTACCAATCAGTGTCCCAAGTGGCATTGAATCCTGATATGGATTCCCAATCTGGCTGGCTGGCCCTTCGTACCACTGAGTCAGGGTAGAATGTCTCAATGGAGAAAATGCATCAGATGAAATAGTGCAGGGATTGTGTTCACAGAATGCCCTCTTGCCAGTTGAAAGGGAAGGCATTGAGCAGTGGTAATGTCAAAGCTTTGAGATGTATTGCTTTAGAAATGCCGCAGGCAATTAATGAAATTTAAAACGCCTAACATTGAAGGGAATATTTAGAACAATTACGTAGCAGGGAAGGGTGAGGTCACGGGGTGATAGTGACAAGAGATTCTACAGTTAGAAGGACAGGCAGGAGATTTTGAGTTTGCAGACAGGACTCCAGGATTAGCTCCTGGATGCCAGGATTGAGGATGACTCTGCAGAACATCCTCAATATGAAGTGGGAGCACCCAGAAGTCGTTGCCCACATTGGCACAAATGACAAAGGTAGACAAAGGGGTGAGGTCCAGCAGAGTGAATCTAGGTAGTTAGGCACAAGTTTAAAAAAGCAAGACCTCAAAGGTAATAATCTCTGGATTACACGCTGTGCTCTGTGCTGGTGAGTGTAGGAATAGGAGGATGAATGTGTCACTGAAGAGTTGGTTTTGGGGACAGGGATTCAGAGTTTGGATCATTGGGATCTCCTTTGAGGCAGAAGTGACCTGTAGAAGAAGACAACTTGTACCTAAACTGGAGGGGGGGCTAATACTCTGGTGGGTTGATATGCTGGAGCAACAAAGGAGGGTTTAAACTAGATTGGCAAGGGTAGTCACCCCACAAAATAGTGAGACAGATGAGAAGCTGGAAGTTGATATAGATGTCAATGACAGCAAGTTCAGTGGATAAGCCATCAGAAGCACAACTGCAAATGCAGAAAAACTGTTATATTAAATTCCAGTTATTTGCAAGAGTCTCGCCAGGCAATGTGGATGAACTAAAGGCAGTGATATTTATGTGGGACTTGGCTATTACAGAATCAAAGCTAGGAGAGGGATAATACTGTCAGCTTAATACTCTTGGGTACAGGTGCTACAAGCGGGGTAGAGGTGAAGGAATGAGAGGAGGGTCCGTTGCATTTCTGAATAAGGAGATCATCATTACAAGAGTCTGAGAAGAAATTACTGAGGGATCGTCCAGTGAGGCTTCTTGAGCAGTGTTAAGTAATAAGAGAGGATGATTACCTTGTTGGGATTGTACAATACGTCTTCAACAGTTAAAGGGAATTAGGGAAACACGTATGCAGAGAGATTGTGGAGAGTTGGAAGAATAACGGTGTGGTCAGTATAAGGAATTTTAACTTTCCTAATATAGACTGTGACTGTCACTGTGCTAAGGGCTTAGATAGTGTGGAGTTGTTTTTTAAACTGTGTTATGGAGGACCTAACTAGGGAGAGGGCAAAGCTTGATCTACTCTTGGTAAATGTGGCAGGGTAAGTGTCATTGCAAGAACATTTTAGGACTAGTGCCATAGTTCTATTAGTTATAAAATAGTTTTGGAAAAATACAGAAGTTGCCCACAAGTTAAAGTTTTAAATGGGAGCGAGGCGGACTTTAACATGTTAGATAGGGGCTTACAAAAGTAGATTTAAGTAAGTTGTTTTCAGGCAAGTGGGAGACTTTTAAAAGGAAGATAGTGAAAGTCCAAGATCTGCATGTTCCTGTGAAGGGCACGGCTGGCAGGAGGAAGGAATCTTGGATGGCAAGGGATATTGAGGATCTGGAGAAAACAAAAAAAGAGGTACATGTCAAGTACAGCCACCTGGAATCAAGTGGAGTTTTGGAGGAGTTATTGTGGATTCAGGAATATACTTAACTCAGGAGAGCAAAAAAACAGGGCCTTGAATAGCTTTGGCAGATTAAATTGTAGAATATCCAAAGAGATTTTATGTTTATTAAGCGAAAAAGAGTAAATAGGGGGGGAATAGGACCATGTAATGACCAAAGTGACATCTATGTTTGAAGCCAAGGAGACGGTGAGGTCCTCTATATATATATCTCCTCTCGTTTTATTAGGGAGAAAGACATTAGAACTAGGGAACTGGGTAAAGACTGCTCTGGAAAATTATGCCCCTGTCCCACTTATGCCCCTGTCCCACTTAGGAAACCTGAACGGAAACCTCGGGAGACTTTGCGCCCCACCCAAGGTTTCCGTGCGGTGCCCGGAGGTTTTTGTCACTCTCCCTAATGGTCGAAAGTGGTTTCCGCTTCTTCTATGTTCCGGTGATTTTTTCAAAAAATTCAAAACCCGCCGTGACTAAAAATAGGTTGCCGTTTAAAAATCTGTAATTTTTTAGTCTAAGCTGGTTGCGATGCCAGTTGAAGGTGGTTGTCGGAAGTTGCAGGTAGTGGAGGGTAAGACCTTTTTTTCACCCAGTTTTATTCCACCACGGAGGTCTTACCTTCCACTACCTGCAACCTCCGGCAACCACCTTCAACTAGCATCGCAACTGGCTTTGACTAAAAAAATACCGATTTTTTAAACGGCAACCTATTTTTAGTCGCGGCCAGTTTTGAATTTTTTGAAATAATCGCCGGAACATAGAAGAAGCGGAAACCACTTTCGACCATTAGGGAGACTGACAAAAACCTCTGGGAACCTACTGGAACCGCACGGAAACCTTGGGTGGGGCGCAAAGTCTCCAGAGGTTTCCGTTCAGGTTTCCTAAGTGGGACAGGGGCATAAGATTGCATGGAATTTAGGGAGAGCTAGCTAAGTGGATACATAATTGGCTTGATGGTGAGAAACAAAAGGTGATGGTGGAAGGGTGTTTCTTGGACTGGAGCCTGCAACCAGTGATGCTGGGCCATTGTCATTTGTTATCCACATCATCTAAGGAAGTTTTCAGTAAGTTTTCAGATAACACAAAAATTGTAGACAGTGAAGAAAGTCATCAACAATGACAGTGGGATGTGATAATTGTAACTATGTATTCCCTTACTGCTGACTGGTTAGCATGCAACAAAATAATTTTACTCTACCTCAGTACACGTGACAATAAACTAAATTATACTAAACTAAACTAAACCAAAATAAACTAAACTAAACCTGCCTGAACAATGAATATTTTCAGTGGGACTGTTCCCAAAACATTCAAACTATCTCCATTTTCTCAAATGCTGATTAACCTGTTGTTTATTTTCATATCTCTTTATCACCAACTTTTGCGAACGTTTGTTTTCTCTTTTCACAGTCACCTTCTACATAACAAACAGTGCGACTTTTATTAACCGTATCCCACTAAAAACAATTGCTATAAGAAGCAGCTTATGTTTCACAAATCCTTCCACCTTAGCTGAATAAATATACAAGATATCAAGTAGCAATAAATTCTGCCACATATTTCACAACCCGATAAGTGAGTAAGTATTTTCAGGGTTCAGGATATTCACCAGCTGGAACCGAATGTGAATAGTAAGCTGCAAACCTCACTTGAGATGTCACTAGAAATTGACTAGCTCACCTCAGCCAGGTCATGCAGTATTTTAGTTCTGACGCCATTAATCACCTAGTTACTCAGTTCCTTTGTAGGTGTACTGTAGATACAGAGGGCTATTTTCTCAGCAGGGAATTGTGCATGTGTAACACTGACAAGGAAAAAGAAGTAAAAAGGAACCAGGAATCAAAGTTCACATGGATTCTCACCCTTACCAGAATCATTCCTTACGAGGTGTAATTAATTGGTTTGGAAATCTTGGAGTTACTGCAGAGCCTCAACTTGAATCCGATATAAATAGCCTCAAATCTGATTGCAAATTTGTCTAATTCATTATCAAAGCTAAAGGCTTGTCATAAGCAAATAGATAAATATATCTGATCCCAGTTAGATACTACTGTAAGAAGTTCAATACATTGTAGACAGTGACATCATGGTCTGTACCAGGATAGTGAGCAAAATGCCATCTTTCAACTGCAGTGCCCTTAATTAAATTGGGAAGGAAATTTCAAAGCATTGACTTTCAATTCATGAAATTCTACATTGTAAGTGCGATTCTCTTTACAGTAAATTACATATTTTTTCTCGCGGAGGTTTAAGTCAACAGCTGGTATTGATCTCCTGTTCCCAGGTTTATGATCAAAAATCAGTGTTGAAAGCAGAGGTTACCATTAATATAAAATGATGCAATGCAAAAGCTGATGTTGCAAATATATAAAGGCCAATGAACATTTGAAAAGAGAAAAGACAGAGTAATGATTTAGTGTAAGTAATTCACAGACAACAGCAGCACCTGATTGTTGAGTTTTATATCTGCTTGGTAAATTCAAAGATGGTGAAAACTCTGTTACAAGAACTGGCTTTAACACGTCAGGCCTGAAACGAAAATTAAAGATACAGTGGAATAGCACAGTGGCACAATGTAAAGTTGCTGCCTACAGCGCCAGACCCAGGTTCGATCCAGACTATGGGTGTGGTCTGTACAGAGTTTGTACATTCTCCCTGTGACTAAATGGGTTTTCTCTGGGTGCTCCGTTTCCTCACGCATTCCAAAGATGTGCAGTTTTGTATGTTAATTGGCTTCTGTGAAATGTCCAATTGTGCAGTGTGTGGGTGATCATTGGTCGGCGCAGTCAGTGAGCCGAAGGGCCTGTTTCCACACTGTATCTCTAAAACTAATACTAAAACTAAAAACTAAGATACACTGCTGAAAATGACTGCAATTCCGACAACAATAAACAGTGCATCATGCAAAATATATTCGGCTGGAACTGGCAACCGACCATAACCTATGGAAAAATATCGATTTACCTTTTGTGGACCCAACCCCGTAAACTTGTTCTTCAGTTACCTCTGATTCCAGATGGTGAGGCTTCCTCGGCTTAATGATATAAAATGGTTGAGCTACAAAACCCGTGTGAAAGTAACATTGATATTAACGTTGATGAAAGTAACATCTATACCTCAGATTTTACCACCTTCAAGGACTTTGAATGCTTAAGAAAGACCGATGCCCAGATGCACTCAAACTATTAACAATAAATTAATCATCAACATGTTTGGAATTATTATACTTTAAATAGAGAGAAACACAAAGAACATTTAAAAACCTGAATAAAATTGAAACAAATTAATGCTTTAAAAAAATACAGTGACTTGTGTTGTGCCTCAGGGGGGGTCAGTGCTGGGTTCATTGCTGTTTGTGGTTCATGTCCACAATTTAGATGAGAATGTACAAGACATGGGAAGTAATTTTGCAAATGATGATCAAGTGTGTGGTATCATACACAGTTTAGGGAGGTATCTTGGTTGGCATGGACAAGTTGAGCCAAAGGGCTTGTTTCCATGTTGCTTGGCTCTATGACTCCAAGTGAATCTTGTAAATTATTCTTTCAAATTAGATGATGAGACAAACATTTGGCAACTGTGGCAGGGCTTGTATGCCATTGCAAGGCAAAACCAATTGGCAGCTCAAGTGACATTGAGGCATTACTCCTGGATGAGCTCAATGTGCTATGCATCATGCGCATACTTCAACAGGGAGAAAATACTGATATGCCTTATCGGGCCCACATAGCCTCCAATGGTAATGTAATCTCAGTCACTGAAGCCAACCTCAGAAGACCCTTCATGTGGGTGAACCCTTGGAAAGCACTGGGACCTGATGGTGAATCCGGTCACGTTCTCAGAACCTGTGCGGGCCAACTGGCTGAGGTTTTTGCAGACATCTTCAACCTGTCATGAATGATGTCTGGTGTTCCCATCTGCTTTAAAAGGACATCAATATTACCGGTGCCGAAGAAGAGTAAGGTGACAGGCCCAGTAACACTAATGTCCTTGGTGTGAAGTGCTTTGGGAGGTGGTTATGGTGCCTATCAAATCCCACCTTTGCAAGAACCTGGACCCATTACAATTTGCCTATTACCACAATAAGTCAGAAGGCAAAGGGGACACGATCTCGCTGGCTCTCCATTCTGCACTGGACCACTTAGCAATAACGCTTCCTTGTCAATAACAATCAGCAGAGGGGACCTCAAGGTTGTGTGCTCAGCCATCTGGGCTACCCACTCTATACCCATGAGTATGTGACAGGATTGTCCCGTGGAGCCGTGCGGGCCTGATCCACCGCTGAACAACCACGGCGCAGACGACCGGATGACGACCGACGACCGGAACGCACCCCGGTACGCCAGACTCAACTCTCAGGCCTCCCAGGGAACTGCGGAGAAACCGGGCGGCAAGGCCTGTCTGGGCCGAAGGAGCCTCAACGGCAGCGACAACGGGAGCCACGGTGGCAGCTTGAGCCTCAACGGCAACGGGATCCTCGGCGGTGGTGGGGCCTCGGCAGCAATGGGGGCCTCACCGGCAACAGAGCCTAGGCGGCAATGGAGCATCAGTGTGGCATAGGGAACCTCAGTGGTGGTGGAGCGTGAAGGGGGGGAGGGGATTGCCGTGAGGGACGGTGGGAGAACAAAGGGGGACCCGGTATGGGTGAGGGGGGGGCACTCTCGTTTAAAATCCTCTGCCCAGGGTATAAGTCTGTGTTTGTTTGTTTGTTTGTTCATTTGTTCTGGTGAAGGCGCTGTGCACACGGCAGCCAGACAACAGTCGCTTGTCCTTTTCTTTTTTATTCACTTTTAATTTCAAGTTTTTGTGTACCTTTTGCGTTGTGTCTGTTGGCAGACCAATTTCCCTCCGGGGATGAATAAAGTTTATCGTATCGTATCGTACAACTGTGCAGCTCAAAGCACCCTTTAAATACACTGACAACACTATAGTTTTTGGACGGATTACAGGTAACGTTGAGTCAGAGGATAGGAGAGGGATTGATCATCTCATTGGTGTCAGAACAACAATCTTGCTCTCAACATCTGTAAGACCAAGGAGCTGACTGTTGATGTTAGACGAGGAAGGTCGAGAATCCACAAGCCGTTTTCATCTTCAGGCAGGTAGTGGAGAGAGAGTCAATGACTTCAAGTTCCTGGGTGTGCATAGATGCAATAGATCAGACATTGATGCAATCTTAAGGAAAGCCCATCAACACCTCTACTTCCTTAGAAGATTGTGGAGATTTAGTATGTCGACAAATACTCTTTTGACCTTCTACAGGTGTACAGTGGAGAGCATATTAATTGGTTGCATCACGACCTGGTTCAGCAAGTCGAATGCCCAGAAATGAAAGAGATTGCAAAAAGTGTTGGACACTGTCTGGTCCATCACCGTACTGACCTCCACATCATCGAAGGGATCTATAGGAGTCGCTGCCTCAAAAAGACAGCCAGCACCATCAAGGACTCGCACATACCTGGCCATGCTCTCATTTCACTCCTACCATCAGGAAGAAGGTACAGGAGTCTGAAAAACTGTAACATTCAGGTTCAGGAACATCATCTTCCCATCAACCTTCAGGCTATTAAACATTACAAATACTAATTAAACTTTAAACTACAAACAGTCCTGGTTGCACTAGGGACTTTGGCCATTGTTTTTGTTTTTTTGCACTAATATTTTTTTTTAATTTAACTTTAAAAAATAATTATTGTTATTATGCTATTTATTGATTATTGTGTTTACAGACTTATGCTGCTGCAAGTAAGAATTTCATTCTTCTGTTTCAGTACATATGACGATTAAAACGTAATTTCTTGACTCTGTTCCTGACCTTCCCCTTTGCAGCTGTTCTTCTTCTTTCAAAAGAACAAGCTCGCTGTTGCTTTGTTTGGTTTAACATGTGAATTCGGTGGGCAGAGTTCTCAGTAGAAATGCTGTGGAAGTCGGCAAGTTTATGCGCTGGACTTTATACAAACTACTATCAGAGCTCTGCCAACAAGTTCATGAATTGTACATTGGCATTGATGTTGGAAACTTGTTGGTACTTTCGAAGGTAAATACCAATAATTTGCCATGGAACAGCTAGTATTCTCCAGTCTGTTCCAAACCATTGGATTCTCTCTTGCTTCATGTGTTAGTACTTTGTGATTCTAAACCTTGTTACTTCTTGAAGTCAAGCAATAATTAAAATAGTTTAGTTTTAGTCTGGTTTAGTTTAGAGATACTGTGTGGAAACGTACCCTTCGCCCCACCAAATCCGCGCTGATCATCAATCACGAAGAAACTAGTTCTATCCAACCAACTGTGGATTATTTATGGAAGCCAATTAACCTACAAACTTGCACATCTTAGGAGTGTGGGAGGAAACCGGAGCACCCGTAGAAAAGTTGTAAGAAGGAACTGCAGATGCTGCTTTAAACTGTAGATTGACACAAAACCGTAGAAGGAATGGGATGAAGAAGGTCCGAAGAAGGGTCTCCACCAGAAACATCACCCATTCCTTCTATCCAGCGATGCTGCCTGTCCCGCTGAGTTACTCCAGCATTTTGTGTCTAGCACCCAGAGAAAACCCATGCAGTGATATGGAGAACATACAAACTGCAGACAGACAGCTCTTATAGTCAGGATCGAACCCGGGTCTCTGGCAGCAACTCTACCGCTGCTCCACTGTGGCATCCTAATATATTTAAAAAAACAGCTAAGATCTTTTTCACTCTGTGTTCACTCTCCCAGTGATATCCAATGAGAAATGACATTGAATGGTATGAATGCACCTATCTATGTTATATTGCAATGGAGGAAAATGTGTTCTTAAATTAACCTGGGATGTTTGGGGCTAGCCTTGATTGCAAAATGGAAGGGATGAAATAATTGTGAAATTCCTGACTCTGACGATCAACATATAATTATAATTTTTTTTAATTACAATATTTAATACCCACAACAATTGCTTGAATATATATCAATGGATTTTATAGTTAAATATTAGGTAAACGATTAAAGCAGCATTAAGATTTGACCATGAAAGGATAGCAGTTCTATATCATAACTGCTTGATGGCACAATAAATGTCTTTGAGTCTTTTAAAAATGACTTCCAGCTAAGTTGCATGCATCAGCTTTCAATGAATTGAGAATGGTGGAACTGGTCATTATTAGTGGCCAAGAGTGCTTATTGTAACGTTACGCTGCATTTGGATTGCCAGCTCATTGGCAACAACAGCTTAGTATGCAGCAATGTAAGCTAAACGGCACTTCAGTTGCCTGAGACAGTGCGGATGTTCAAAGCAGGTGTCATCAGCCTGCACCTGACTGGAACCCCAGGGAGAAGAAAGCAGCAGTCATGGGCTAAGGAGCTGAAAACACGAATCAGTCAGACCAGAGGAGAGGCTTCAGGTTCCGTGAACTACTATAAACCTTCACGGGCTCGTAGGCAGGGCACTGCAAAACAGCTGCTCTTAACTATTCATGCAAACGCCTGCATGTAACACACAAATCCAATTGCTAAACAAAATATTCTGTACTTTATAATCAGAGTATGGGCAGCAGAAAAAAAAACAGCAGCTGATATGCAAAACTACTTCAGGGTTTATGCTGCGTTAGATACATATTCAAAAATAAATGATTTGGTGTGTTACAAAAGGTGATAAATAATTTTAGTTGTTCATCTTGTCACTCAGTGTTATTTGCTTTTCTATGGGGACAAAGGATACTGTACATGCTGGATTCCAGATTTTGAAAATAAAAACCCAGAATATTGGAAGAACTCAGTGGGTGAAGCTGCTGCTCAGTAGGACTTTTTGGTTAGACCACATTGCGTGGATTCTGGTTGTCCCATTACAGGAAGATGTGGAGGCTTTGGAGTGGGTGCAGATGAGGTTTACCAGAATACTGCCTGATTTAGAGGGTTTCAGCTACAGAGAGAGGTTGGATAGATTTGGATTGTTTTCTCTGGAATGTCAGAGGTTGACAGGAAATTTGATAGAAGTATATAAATGTATGAGAGCATAGACTGTCAGAACGTAGACTGTCAGAACCTTTTTTCCAAGGTGGAAATATCCAACACTAGACGGTACAGCTATAAGATGAGGGAGGGGGGGGGAGGTTTAATGGAGATGAGCAGGGCAAGTTTTATTTGCACTGAGAATGGTGCGGGCCTGGAATGCATTGCGAGGAGTGGTGATGGAGGCATATATGATAATGGCACTAAATAGGCTTTTGGACAGGCACATGGAAGTGCAGGGAATAGAGGGATACAGATCATGTACAGGCCGATGAGAGCAGATTAATGGCATCATTTTCAGCACAAATACTGTGGTCCCTGAGCTGAACTGTTCTTACATAGAAGAAGGAACTGCAGATGCTGGTTTACACCGAAGATAGACACAAAAAGCTAGAGTAACTCAGCGGGACAGGCAGCATCTCTGGAGAGAAGGAATGGGTTTTTAAACTGAAGATAGACACAAAAAGACAAGTCTGAAGAAGGATCTCGACCCGAAACGTCACCCATTCCTTCTCTCCGGCGATGGTGCCTGATGAGTTACTCCAACCTTTTGTGTCTATCTTCTTATTCTATTTTCTATGTTCTATGTTTTATCTTTGGAGGGAAATGGTGTCAGTTGACATTTCGAGTCCAGACCCTGCATCAGGGCTGAGAGGGATGACGAAAGATTGCCAGTGCAGAGCATTGCGAGGAGTGATGGATGGAATCATATGGGGAGGAGATGGTGGCCAGATGGAACCAGGTAGGGAGAGAGGATTTCTCACCTCACCAGAGATGAACAAAGGAAGAAGAAAAGTAGGCAGACAGGTGAGTGCGTGTGGGATTAAAATTATAGTACGTGGGTTATCTGACATTGTAGAATTCAATGTTTATGCCACTCGGTATAAACTCGGTATAAAGAAGTATGGGTCTTTCATTTGCATTTGTCCTTCTGATCTCTATTAATATTATTATTCAAATGCTCTGAAGGTTATTCTATTATATGTAAAAGCAGCACCGTCATTGTATTTGGCAAACATTTAATTTGTCAGGACGTGAACCAGAAGTCAAATTTCTTTTTTGTGTCATGACGGCATCAAAGGCAGGTGATGAAAGGATGCATTCTGTGAGATTTGTGTCTTTTGTGGGAGGAGTGTGGAGGCAGTCCAGTGCTGAGAAAGCCATGCAGTGGCCATCACACACATCTTGTGAGGGAATCTGCCGCGGCAGGGCTCCTATTGTGCGTGATGGCCAAGCGCTGTCATGGTGAGAGATCAATGTGTCAGGCTTAGGGATTTTGAAACTAAGGGAGAGCGAGTCAGGATGTCAACCTGAAGGGTCTCGAGCCGAAATGTCACCCCTTTCCTACTATCCAGAGATGCTGCCTGTCACGCTGAGTTACTCCAGCATTTTGTGTCTATCTTCGGTTTAAACCAGCATCTACAGTTCCTTCCTACACAATCACAAGGACCTTATGGGTTGGTTCAGGGTGTCATTGTTTGGAGGTTCGATCAATAGAACGAATGGTACAATTGGCTGCTGTTTTGAAGGTGTTAGGGAACAGAGTCATGATGATGAAGATGTAATGACAACTGTAATCAGACATGCTATCGTGACGGGTAACTTTGAGGGCATCGATGTGCAGCTGGTTCCCAGCATTGCATTGCACAAACTTTCACCATAGGAACCTCATGTTGCTTCTGAAGGTATGATATTGTGTGAATGACTTATGCTGTTAATAGAACATGCATACACAAGTGACATTTGCATCCACAATCCAGTCTGAAGAAGGGTCCCGACCCAAAATGACACTCATCCATGTTATCCAGAGATGTTGCCTGAAACGTCACCTATTCCTTTTCTCCAGAGGCACTGCCTGATCCGCTGAGTTACTCCAGCTTTTTGTGGCTATCCTTGGTGTAAACCAGCATCTGCAGTTCCTTCCTACACTTGTTGCCTGACTTGCTGAGTTCCTCCTGCAGTTTCTGTTCTTTTGTGTGAACCAGCATCTGCAGCTCCTTGATTTGACATAGGTTGCGTGCCATTAGATGTCACCAAACAGGTTTTTGTGCTTTTTGCATTAGTGTGTCGAATACACGTAGGACACAGAAATCAAATGACGAGCTTCTAGATTGATGCAGTAAGGCATCGACCAGTGTTCAGATGAAATGCAACCATATAAGGCATTACGTTACAATATAATTTTAAGGCAGCGTAGCTCCAAGCAAATATATGAGCCTTGCCAAATTATTTTTACGGTAGTATTTTGAAATCCTTGTATTAAATCCACCTTTTCTGCAGGACCTGCAAATTTGCAAATTTACTGTATAAGGAACTTATTCTGATGGTGTACATTCCAGCAATTTGTTATATTTAGCATGATTCAGTCCTAATGCATGGTTTGGATTAATGTTTAGTTATAGCGAGTAGTTGTTTTGCATTAATTTATCTACAACTGTTTAGATAGAGACTAATTGATGGTTGTCCATGTGTAATTAATATGCTTCGCAGAGATATGGGTTTGTGATATCAAGGAGGGACACAGAGTGTTTATAAAATGATGCAATGCTGAACAGAACCTGGAAGTATTCTTTATTTAACTCGCACAGTTGCACAAACCTCGTAATGTGACAAAAATAAAATGTATCACCTCTTGTAAGATGAAAAATAACTGCTTTATCTGAAATTCACATTCCAGCTTTTGAATTTGCCAAAAGATCCACTAATAGATTGCAATTGTCTAACATAAATATTTTACAGTTCTCGATTCACATTTTTTTAAATACATAGTCTTACCCTATAATACAAAACTTTGAAGTCCCTCCTCCAGCAAGGATAGTAACCATTTTATCCCTCACTGTGACTGGGCTGCTTACTCCAGAATGATGTCAAAAAAAGGTCCAATTACAATTTGCAGAATTTTGGGGATAGCGACGTGCATTTCTTATTGGTCTTCAGTTGATATTTTCAGGATATATCCGGGGAGTGAGTCTTGCATGAAAAATAATAATAATGTTAGACAAGCACAGCCAGGACTGATGGGTGAAAGGCTCTGTTAGAAATGGCTGACTGTAAAAATAGCAAGCCTTCTTTTATGCCATGCTCTTCAATGTATCTGCTATGCTGGCCTTTCTCATTATTGAAATGAGATAGGCATCTTTTATAATATATATCTGCTAAGAAGCTATTGTGTTAAGAAAGCCTGGTGCGTTAGTATTAATTATGTTTTTATATTGGTCGACAATGCGTTCTTGTACAGACACCTAATGAAATACTGCTTTATCCAAATATCAAACCTTTTTTTGGCGGTGCTTGGTTAAATGTATTTATTTGTGATGTGCTAGATTTATTAGCTGATACCTGCAATTATTTTCAGTAAGATATAATTCAGTTGTCAGAATCCAGCTCAGCCAGAAGATTAAAATTGTGTGAGGTGCTTCACCACTGAGCAAAAACAATGGGGGTTTCAAGAAGTAATCACGTCCCTGTGAAAAAAATGGGATTAATTAGTGCTGTACATGAACAGGCAGCATGCTCATTAAAACCTTGTGCGGTACCTCTTGATAAACTGCCACTTTAAGTGCTGGCATTAATGTGATGAGACAAAGACTTTATTTCACACTCTTTGCTGATTATATCTTACTTAAAGCCACTTAAATTGACTCTCAAAGGTTCTTTGGAATGCAAAGATTCAAATTATCTCAGGAAATCACCAGGACACTGAAGCTCACCATTTCTGATAAAAAAAATGCAGCCAATCAACGTTAGATCAAAACACCAGTGACAGCCTTGATTAACTCTCAAAGATCTACATAAGATTTTTATTCTGCAATGAATCATTGCATTATATTGACAATGTATATGTTGTTAAAACCTGTGCACAGTGCCACTGTCTTGCTATAACCTGACAGATTAAACTGCTGATTCCTAATAAAAAGGAATTGGTCAAACATTGAATTTTTGACAAGCTTCAACTAGCTATGAATTGAATGATCAATATCAACTTCTTATTGTTAATAATCTTACTCAGAAAATATGCATATCTAGCTACATGCTCAGACTGAAATCTTTATTTGTCACATGTTAAATTATGCCCAATTTTACAGATTTAGTATCTGTTTTAGCCAGTTTTTATTTTCTAGTGTTTTAAGCTAAATAGAAGACATGTGACAATATAAATATAAAGATAAGAACGTTTATAGAGTCCTTTTTCATTTGAGGAGATCACGTGATTTGTATTAAGGTCTGGCTACCACATTCGACATTTTCAGTATGTTTAGGGAATTCCGATTTTAGACATTTAATAGTTGACTATTAAAACAAAGCTTGGGTGATTATAGAATTGTTTTAAAAATTTCAATAGATTGAATTCTTCCTCAACTGCATGCATGTGTGTCATGCTTCTGAACTTTTGTTCCATTGACGTCAATTGGATCGAATGTTGGAAGCAGTTATTGCCAAATTGTGATTTTAATGTCTCTGACCAAAAGAAAATATCTGCCCCATTATTCATATCAAACAAGCTTTTCACTGCATTTGGTACGCGTGACAATAATAATAAATCAAAATGAACATTGTTCTTTTATTATATAGAAAACTGAAAGTGGTAAAATGTATAAACATAACATTGCCTAGGTTAGCTATGGTTCTTTCTGTCTCTATTCTCGTCTCTTCTACTCTTGATTTTGAATAGTTTCTGGGTGATGGATATTAAAATTATAACTTTAACTTTTTTATAACAAATGCATGTTTTGGCTTAAATTCTAAAAACCCTGAACAAATTTATGAATTGAGACTCTGACTAATAGCCAATGGAATACACATTCAGTGGTGAAAAGCAATATTTCAATTGTCAATATGTGTATGAAACCAAAAGTAATGACAGAGACCAAACAAAATTCCTAACATCGGAAGTTAAAGCCAGGAATAAATGTTTGGAATAATTCCGAATTTGAATTCTGCTCTGAAGAAAATCCTCAAAAAGCAAATGTGGTAGGAACATGTTAATCATAGTGCACCATCATAGCCAATATAACCATTCATCATATTGTGCCAAACTAACAAGAACTGGCAGAGGCCAGAACATGCCATAATAACCACAATGCTGTAATTGCCAGGTACTTCATGTTACCTTGCCAAAGGAATTTGGCACCGGTGACACACTGGCATAGTTTTTTTTTATTACAATTAAAATATCACAGTTGTAAAGAAACAACATTGCTGTGAAAGCAACTGCGGAAAATTACTTCATCTGTGTTATTTTACATTGGGATGCATACAGTTGCAAAGCAGAAACAACTTTTTCATTTCACTGCACATCCCATATGTGTATGTGACGAATAAACTTGACTTGACTTGACTTTTTAATTCCAAGATGATAGCTAATTTCAGAACCTTCATTTATTATCAGAGTGATTCTTAAAAACATGATGAATTAATTTAATGGAGACATGAGCAACCCCAGAATCTTGAGCTAAAATACAAGTGTTGGAGGAACACAGCGGGTCAGGCAGCATCTGTGGAGGGAAATGAACAGATGACGAGACTGAATTAATACAAACTAAGCAAATGTAATAGATGACTGCCAAGAAAATTAACTGAGTTGTGCTGTTTTTTAAGTCGTGGGTGTTTGAAACCTAATTTCCCTCAGAATGGAATGTGATTACAATGTAATGTGTAGGAAGGAACTGCAGATGCTGGTTTAAACCGCAGACAGACTCAAAAGGCTGGATAACTCAGCGGGTCAGGCAGCATCTCTGGAGAAAAGGAATAGGTGACGTTTCGGGTCAGGTCTGAAGAAGAATATTGACCCGAAACATCACCTATTCCTTTTCTCCAGAGATGCTGCCTGACCTGATGATTACAATGAATTTGGGTTGAATCGTGGCACTCCAGAAATCTGAAAGGCGCTAAGAAATAATTTTCATTTTGCTGCCAATGCATTTTCTGTGTGAGATGGATACATGACAACATAATTCTTCTTTTGAGTTTTGTTTCAAGCATGCCAGGAGAAATTAGTCAACATAGTTCTGATACCTAACGGTAATTGACGTGATACTTTCTCATCAAGAGTATGGTTTTAAAGGAAGCTCCCTAGGACTTACCTAGGTCATAACTCTTTAACTTATTCTCTTTCAGACCTCCATCATTTCACCCCCATGACTAACTCATAATCCTTCATCAAATTGCACTTCCCAATTATTTCTTCACTTGCCAGCCTACATCATTGTACCCTCCTCTATTAATATCTCAATCCCTGAGGCCCTGATCTCCTGAAGCCTAATAATGCTTTGTGTGGATTTAGATGAAAGAAAAAAGGAATTAGTGCTTGAATAATGCTATGCAGCCTTAAAGATAAACAGGATCCATTCATGGACATAGCTAATGCATAAAACCCTTGGCGATATGAGGGAAGGAGCAGGTGGAGGGAATGAGGAATTACCTCCATAACCTCATCAACAAATGCAATAATTCATAATTTTCATTAGTGAGACTTCTTTGTTTAAATGTGCAATATAATTCTTTAGCTGGCATAGTGTGAATAAAGTGCCAAAAAATGTATTGCATGTGGCTCATGTACAGAGTGGTCGCTTGCTGATTTAAATAATCCATCTTTACTTTAGACTTTAGAGCTTTCAGCCCACTGAGTCCACGTCAACCAGCAATCACCTCGTACAATAACACTATCCTACCACCAGGGACAATTTACAATTTACAATTTCTACCAGGAGCCAATTAACCTACAAACCTGTACGTCTTGTGGGATGAAACTGGAGCACCCAGAGAATACCCACGCGGTCACAGGGAGAACGTACAAACTCTGTACAGACAGCACCTGTAGTTAGGATCGAACCTGGGTCTCTGGCGCTGCACCACTGTGCTGCCTTAAATCTGCTTGTGTTGAACACGCTTTGCACCATCTTTCACAGCATAATTCACATTCTTCATGAAGTTGAAACATTAAATTATTTCTTTCTTACTTCGATGTAATTTGTTCCATTGCATTCGCTAATGTCTGAATTAGACTAGGTGTGAATTATCTCATCATTAGCTCCATGAATATGTTAACAATTATGTGGCAGTGGGCAGTGTTTCACTTGTTTTCAACAATTACCTCTCCTGATTTAATTCTGCTTGGTTATAATGGTTGCTTTGGGTATACTTAACTTTGGGCATTGGGTTACATCGTATTGGCTGTCCTTTATATAGCCTATGATTGCTGTTTTCTTGTTTACACTCTTGGTCTAGATCCCTGGCATTTCCATTTTAAAAAAAATATGATACAATCTCCTAACAATTTTTCTCAACTTGGTTGGTAATGTCAATCTGATAATAAAACAATACTTGTATTTTCAGCTGCTACATAAACATACTGTATTTACTCCCATATTAGTATTTATTGAAGGTTTCATCTCCACCAGTTGCTTTAACATTAAAAGAGTTGTTCCTGTGAAACACTTACCCATACATGTGAAATTTGGTAATACCTGGGTTTGATAAGTCGCAACATAATGAGAAATGGGTAATGTCTTTCAGCCCTTTTTAATTCATCTATCTAGAGAGATCTTAACAGTTGCCTGGAAATAGCATACAGCTCTGAAATGATTATGCGGTCTTGGCATTTACTTCAATTAAAATGTCCTGCAGACTTTGCGACCTTAACAAACTCTAAATAAAAACAAATTGTCTTTATTTCTAGTTTGCTTAACGTGGTTTCCAGACTTTCTTCATAAATCAAAAGTCTTGCACAAAAGTACAGCTGTGCGTCTTGCTACTGAATGCTTCTTTTGTTCCTTACTGTACAGTTGTGCGCTTGTAACTATGTTTTAAGTGGCACACAAAAAAAGTTCTTCTAAGTTTTATAAAGCTATATCAACCATACTCTAGATAACTACCTTGCATCGGTTGGTGATCATGGCTACCGAGAGCCCGAGCTATCTCCAGTTTCATCTTCGCACATTTCAACTCCATTCATATACCTTATTTTCTCCTTTCTTGTACATGACTTTACACGTGTGTTGCGTTGTCTTTTCCTGCCCACCTACTGTGCCAAAATCTTTCATTAATTCTATATGTACCTCTTCCAATTCCACTACCTATTCAACTTTGGTATCCACTGCAGGTTTGACCATTTATTTTGAGGTTTCTGAGCCTTGTATTTTAGTACAGACCAAGCAGTTATCCTGAGGCAACCGTACCAACACAATTCGTCAAATTCACACTCATTATTTTTACCTTTCAACCTGTGAGTTTAATTAATGTTTTTTAACAATGGACTTTATCGAATGGTTTTCATATCACAGGAGGTGTGGTATTTCTGTGGACACTGTCACAATATAACAATTGTTATATTAGTATAAGCGGACACAAGCGTTTGATGGCACTGGGCCTATATTTGGGTCGGTGGGGGCGCTGCAAGCCGGCAGCCCTGTCAGCAGCTGTCCGTCTTTTTTCTACTTTTCTTGATTTTAGTATGTTTTAGTGCACTGTTTAAATGTTTCTTGGTGTGTCTTGTGCGGGGGGTGGTGTGGGGGGGTAAGGGGGAAACCGTTTTGGCCGCCTCCTCCACGGAGAGGCGACTTTTTCCATGTCGCCCCCCCCGTGGCCTAACAACAAGGATCGGCGCGGCCATTCCCAGAGACGAGCCCGGGACCTCAGCGGTGGGCGCAGTGTGGACACTAGATGGGGAGTGGGCGAGCCCTCGCTGTGGCTCGCCAGATGGGAGCGCTTTGTTTCGTTGGCCCGCGCCAGCCGGCAGCCTGAAGCCACGGTCTGCAGGATTCCAGCGGGGAGCGGCGTCGGCAGCCCGGGATTCCTCGTGGGGGACCCGGGGGAAGAAGTAGCCACCACCACTGGCCCGCGACCTACTTCTACCGTGGGCCCGGCGTGGACTTACCATCACCCCCAGAGGGGAGCTTCAACCGTCCCGCCATGTCCTTTTTCCAGATATGCTGCCTGACCAGGTGAGTTACTCCAGCACTTTGTGTCTATCATGAGAATTTTGTTGGTTCTCTTTATGTCCAGGGTTAGATTTTGACAAGAAGATATTCCAACTTCATGCATGTGCACATTATGGGTCTGGGAAATGAAAGCTGATCCTTTAGCAAGTGTATGATCAGCCATGATCACATTAAATGGCGATGCGGGCTCGAAGGGCCAAATGGCCTACTCCTGCATCTATTGTCTATTGTCTATTGTCTATTGTCTATTGTCTAGTGTCTAATGAATAATATTATTCGAGCTGCTATTTCCTCCTATGGTTGCAGAAGGTTCCTGATCTTGATTCTGGCAGAATTTTAATAGCCAGCCAAACTAATAGGATGAATATTCTATTTTTTTAAACAAATTGTGTTACAATGAAGAATCTACTGCCC
The DNA here is from genome assembly GCA_963514005.1 of Raja brachyura. The sequence continues at coordinate 15,534,121 of OY740802.1, forward strand.
AAAAGGCACTGAGAGGAAAATACAAAAATAATATTTAAAAGAGAAATTAGGGAAAATTATTTATAGGGCTGTGGATAAGTTTGCACAGTTGCAAATTATTGATACATCTTTCGAAGGAGGCCAAATTAGCAACTTGGACTTGTTTTAATATCATTTTTTAATTGATTATTCAGTGAAAGACATGGTCTCACATATCCACTCTTTCCTCCATGCAAGAGGAAGAATTTGAAGAATCTCCAGTGTCTGAAGAAGGGTCTCGACCCGAAACGGAACCTATTACTTTTTTCCATGGATGCTGCTTGACCCGCTGAGTTACCCCAGCTTTTAGTGTCCACCTTCCTCCACTATAATCTAATTCCAAATTGTGTGACTTACAGGTATTTGCCTCCAGAATGAAGCATTTCAGTACTCATGTGTATACCTTTCTAATCCATGCCATATTTTTGTAATGATATTGTGATTTAACATTGCTGCAGTCTGCAATTATTGTTTCTTTGATCATGATTGATTGACAATTTGAATTTTATTGGAATGAAGAGATTTAAAGGCAGAGGATCTTCTTTTGTGCATCACCGCACTTCGATTTCTATGCTGATCCAGACAATAGAACTCCATTAGCATTTGCATTTTATATATTTCAGGGAAATCTTTCAGCCTAAAGAAGTTTGATAATTCAGACTGAAAGTCTACTTGTAAAGAAATACAGTTGGAAGGATGTTAAGTTTAATGCATGTGCAAGAAACAGTGCTACAATTAATGTTGATAATACATTCAAATGGAAGGATTCTTATAATTAACCTCTCTATGGATGCAATTGAAGGAACAAGCAACATTGTAAGCTGTTGATTCCAAGTGCATCTTTCTGCATGATGGTGATCTTCAGTCTGAGCAGTCAAGTGGGAAATGAACTTCAACACAGGTAACTAGGAGGAGGTGATGCACTCACAGCAGACAATGATGCGCTCACAGTGGCAAAACAGAAACATTCCCAGCACCTGCATTTGATTGCTGTAGAAATAAGGAAAACATCCAGTGACAAAGGTAAGCAACTGGTTAGAAACAGCAACATGGGGCAACAAAGCAATTTACAAATGCTAACGAAACGTTGGAGTTAATTACATCTGTCAGGTGTGTAAGAAGAAACTGCAGATGCTGGTTTATTCCGTAGATAGACACAAAATGTCGGAGTAACTCAGTGGGACTCGGACTGAAGAAGGGTTTCTACCCGAAACATCACCCATTCCTTCTATCCAGAGATGCTGCCTGTCCCGCTGAGTTACTCCAGCATTTTACTGTCTATGTTTTTCTGGGTCGTAGTTGGGTCACACTTGGAGTACTTTTCACAGTTCTGACCTTCGCACAATAGAAAAGAAGATGGAGAATGTGCAAGAAAGATTCACACGGCAGGTAACAGAAATGAGCGAGTCTGTTAATGGAGAGAGAGAAGGTTGCAAGGAGGTTTGTAAAAGTGTTTGGAATCATGATTGTCTGGACAAGAGCAGAGACAGAGAAGCTGTTCTATTTGAGCATGTGAGAACATGAGTAGCTCCCCTAACGTGAGTATTTTAGAATTCTCATCATCATCATCATTGTTGAAAACATCAATGGGCACGGTGCCTTACAATGCTATATATGACAGTGATCGCAACTTCTACTGAAGTGTGGATGGTTGGCTCGCTTGGAGCTCATCCTCCCTTTGACAGGTCTTGTTTTTGGTCCTGCTTTTGGTCCTGCTGGGGGTCCACAGCTCCCTCCTTACCTGGCAAACCAGGTGGGGAGACGGTTTAGTCGTCGCATATCCGACCAGGGAGCAGGTGGCACGGAATTACATGGTAGCCATGGTAGTGGGAACTCCCCCCCCAACCTGATTTTCATCCTTGCTTTCAAATCCATCCATGGTCTTACCCTTAATAGAACATGGAGGGGATAAAAATATATTAAAAATATACATCTTTTCTGGTGGCTGGGGAAGGTGCCCATCGAGGGGATGGTTTGGACAGGAATGGATAAGTCAACCAAAGAATTATGGAGGGAGAGGTCTCTGTGGTAGAGAGATGAAATTTTAATTAAGGGTCTCAACCAGAAATGTCGCCTATTCATGTTCTTCAGAGATACTGCCTGACCCAGTGAGTTATACCCGGCAATTTGTGTCCCTATTTTTGTCATGTCCACTTGCTTCTTTAATCATCTGAGAAATCTTGCTTCTTTAATTCTGGCTTCTGGCTTATCCCCAGGTTTCTTCACCTTCAGCTCTAGAGATCTCTCTTTTTGCCTCTCCACAACTTTCTTCCATTTTAAAGCACTTCCAAACAGATTGTTTTGATCCAATCTTAGAGGACATAGGCTTAAGGTGATGGGGAAAAGATTTAATAGGAATCTAAGGGGTAACTTTTTCATTCAAAGGGTGGTGGGTGTACGGAATGAGCTGCCAGAAGAGGTAGTTGAGGCAGGGACTATCCCAATATTTAAGAAACAGTTAGACAGGTATATGGATAGGACAGGTTTGGAGGGACATGAGCCAAATGCAGGCAGATGGGACTAGTGTAGCTGGGACATGTTGGCTGGTGAGGGCAAGTTGGGCTGAAAGGCCTGTTTCCACGCTGTATGACTCTATCTGTCTGAATAACTCTTTTCATGGTTCAGCATCAATTTGTATGATGAAATTCCTGTACCAGCTGGGATATTTTAGCTGCATTGAGTTGCTATATAAATGGAAACTGCTCTTTGTGTGGCACTGTCACTAAAATTTCATGCCGCCTTCAATCCGTCCCCATCTGTTGTCTTCTGCGAATGCTATTGTACTTTGCAAGAGGGCATACTTTAATAATAAAGTCACCCTGGGGGCTTTGGCAAGCTTTGCCCTCTTTCAATTAGTCAAGGGGAAAATCTGTCAACTTGCCTTCTAACTAATGCTCACATTATCTGGAATTATTTTGTGGTCAGAAGACACACTGAACTCTTTTGAGAGTTATTGGTAGTTTTCATAATGGAATGGTATTAACTCATCTCATTGAAGATTATTTAAATGATTATTTGACAGTGAACAAACTGCATGATGTTCCGTAGTTATTCAGGAAGCAAGCACACGATAGAATATTGTACAGGACAAGATATAATGGCAATATGCCTTTCTAAATTTAAGGTAGCATGGGATTGGTAATTAATTGTGTAGGAAGGAACTGCAGATGCTGGCTTACACTGAAGATAGACACAAAATGCTGGAGTAACTCAGCAGGACAGACAACATCTCTGGAGAGAAGGAATGAGTGACGATTTGGGTCGAGACTCTTCTTCAGAATTATTACTGGTAGTTAATTACTGCTTTGTGAATAACCCTGGATTATTTTTGTTCCCTTACCCAGGAGGATTCACTTATTGATGCAGAGAATTCAAATATGATGGGAACTTTCAAAAGATCTCAATTATATTTATGTTACTAGTTCTTATGCACTGTCATTTTAAGAGTGTGACAGAACATGACCCATCCTATGCAGACCCCTAACTTATTATTCATTATAATTTTGAGAGAGGAAGGCATTTAGTTTTGAGGAGCAAACCCTAAAACATAATCAATTATGTACTTGGGCATCTTTAGAACATGCTTTGGAATTTTTAATAGTTGAAGCCTGCATAAAAACTTTTTATTTATAAAATATTTAAGGAAAGTCAATTACTTTAAGTAGACTCTGATGTATCGTATGCAAAATGCTTGTTAACTGATTTTTGCCCTGTATATTGTTGTGTTTAATCAGGAAGGATGTGGGCCCATGTAATTTGATGGAAATACCGGAGAACATTCAGGGCTGATAAATATCAATAAGAAATACACTAGAAACTGCAGGTGGAATCTTGAGCAAAACACATCAGTGTGAAGAAGTGTCCCGAATCGAAATGTCATCCATTCATTTCCTCCACATATGCTGCCAGATCTGTTGTGTTCCTCCAGCATATATATTTTGCACAAAATATCATTAAGAGACAGGATCATAATATTATTTAAAAAATGGCAGGATTGCACCTATAATTATGATGCGCTTACATGAAAAGTAGGATCAAAATTTTCTTGAAACTAAATTTAGTTCCTTTGAAAGTAAGGAAGTGACATTCTAAGGATAAAGGACAAGATTGCCTCCATTTATGTTAAGGATAACAGATGAATTTCTACATTTTATACATTAATTTTGACCTGCATAATACACGTCACTTTGGTATGAGCACATCACTTGAATTAATTTGTCAGTGGGAATGGAATGCTTGCAGTCAACCACAATACAGTTGCAATGCTTCTTAAACTTCTAATGAACCATCAAACTGGTACAAATATTGTAAGGATCAATAATAACACAGTGTAGCATGAATTAGTGCAGAGATAGGTTGACATATAATTAAGACACGTTTGCTTCTATGACCAGACTTGGACATGTTGGATGCAATCAGATTTTCAGCAGGGCACGATGGATCTCTCAATCTGTCCATTAAATATTCAGTGTAGCTTCTGAGACTTGGTGACGTATGCAAGGTCAATAAAGTGTTATAGCCTGAAAATCCATTAACCCTAGCTCTGAAGAATCCAGATAATACCGCATGACTTGTCTTCCTCAAATTGATTCCAATATATTTGGAGTGCAATATTACCAAACAATCCTAGTGCAACATTCTCCTGTGGTTATGTGTAGGAAAGAGCTGCAGATGCTGGTTTACACCGAAGATGGACACAACATGCTGGAGTAACTCAGAAGGCCAGGCTGGAAAAAGGAATGGGTGACTTTTTGGGTCGAGATCCTTATTTTATTGTTTCTGTATAAAGGAAGCAGCACCTGTTCCAATACTTTTTGTTTGAACTTTCTGATCCCACAAGGCCTGCCGGTCTTAAAGTGACCTCTTCAAGGCGATTAACTACTTTTTCAAACAGGTATAATGGCTGGAGGGAGGAAGGAGCAGGCCTCTAAGCTTTCATAATCTGACGTGGAATGTTTCTTGAGGAGATGTACCACAGAAGGATGAAACACTGTGACTGAGGACAGTGTCAGAAAAGTACTATGCCCTCATAAGATACATCAGGTGATAGCTCTGCTGCTTCAGCATGTGCTCCAGATACCCTGCCTTCAGTCACAATACACAGACAGAACACAACACACACAGTCACACTAAATCATCACAACATCAAAGCAGCTCCTGGATCATCATATTATTATTAGACATTAGACAATAGGTGCAGGAGGAGGCCATTTGGCCCTTCGAGCCAGCACCGCCATTCAATGTGATCATGGCTGATCATCCCCAATCAGTACCTTGTTCCTGCCTTCTCCCCATATTCCCTGACTCCGCTATCTTTAAGAGCCCTATCTAGCTCTCTCAAAAGTATCAAGAAAATCTGCCTCCACCGCCCTCTGAGGCAGACAATTCCACAGACTCACCACTCTCTGTGAGAAAACGCGTTTCCTCATCTCCGTTCTAAATGCCCTACTCCTTATTCTTAAACTGTGGCCCTTGGTTCTGGACTCCCCCAACATCGGGAACATATTTCCTGCCTCTAGCGTGTCCAAACCCTTAATAATCTTATATGTTTCAATAAGATCCCCTCTCATCCTTCTAAATTCCTGAGTATGCTGCGAGCGTGGCGGCGCATATTGGCAGTGGTTCGACTACAGTCCGTCTGTCTTTTTTACATTTTTGTCTTGTTAAATGTATGTCTTGAGACTAGTTATTATTATTTTTTTAGCTGTGTATATGTGGGGGGTGGGTGGGGAGTGCTGTGGGGGAAACCGTTAATCTCTTCCCTGTACGGGGACCTGACCTTTTCCCTGTCGGGTCTCTGATGTCGTTGGGCCTAACATCGATGAATCAATGGCGGCCTCCGGCCGAGACTAACCTGAGGACTCCAGTCGCGGAGCCTGCGGCTCGCTATCGCGGAGCTGTGACCCGACTTCGGAGCTTCCGCGGCTCTGGCCGGAGGCCCGGTGGACAGGAAGATTGGGAGCTCGCAGGTCCCTGGTGGGAGACCGCTTTTCAGAGCTCCCGCAACGGCAACTTCTCCCGCTGGAATCACAGGGTTTAAAGGACTCGGAGCGGGGCCTAACATCGCCTGCCGTGGCTCAAACAGCCACAGGACTTACCATCGCCTGCCAGGGGCTTTAACATCGGAGCCACAGTTTGCCTCAACGCTGCAGTTGGACTGCTGGACCGCGGGAGAAGAACAAAGGGAAGAGATAAGACTTTGCCTTCCATCACAGTGAGGAGCTGTTGGAGATCCACTGTGATGGATGTTTATGTAAACTGTGTTAAGTGTGGGTCTTGGTTTTTTTTGTAATGTAAAACTGTAGAAAATGCAATTTTGTTCAAACCAAGTTGTTTGAATGACAATAAAAGGCATTCTATTCTATTCTATACAAGTCCAGCCGCCCCATTCTCTCAGCATATGACAGTCCCGCCATCCCGGGAATTTACCTTGTAAACCTACGCTGTGCTCCCTCAATAGCAAGAATGTCCTTCCTCAAATTAGGGGACCAAAACTGCACACAATACTCCAGGTGTGGTCTCACTAGGGTCCTGTACAACTGCAGAAGGATCTCTTTGCTCCTATACTCAACTCCTCTTGTTATAAAGGCCAACATGCCATTCGCTTTCTTCACTGCCTGCTGTACCGGCATGCTTACTTTCATTGACTGATGAACAAGGATCCCCAGATCCCGTTGTACTTCCCCTTTTCCCAACTTGACACCATTTAGATAATAATCTGCCTTCCTGTATTTGCTACCAAAGTGGATAACCTCACATTTATCCACATTAAACTGCATCTGCCATGCATCTGCCCACTCACCCAACCTGTCCAAGTCGCCCTGCATTCCCATAGCATCCTCCTCACAGCTCACACTGCCACCCAGCTTTGTGTTATCTGCAAATTTGCTAATGTTACTTTGAACAATACTTTTTGTTTGAACTTTCTGATCCCACAAGGCCTGCCGATCTTAAAGTGACTTCTTCTTAAGGGGTTTGATGGTGGGGGGGGGGGGGGGGTGGGGGGAGTGGAGGGGTGCGGAGGGAGGGGGGTTCTGCAGGTATAACTGAAACAACGGTATTTTGCTCCACCACCCTCACTAGTATACTACTAGCTAACGTGTAGGAAGGATCTGCAGATGCTGGTTTATACCAAAGATAGACACAAAGTGCTGGAACAATTCAGCAGGTCTGGCCGCATCTCCTGAGAAAAGGAACAGGTGACGTTTTGGGACAGAACCCTTCTTCAGGCTTCTTCTTCTTCACTTCAAAAGTCAACTTGCTCCTTTTCTCCAGAGATGTTTCTTGACCTGCTGAGCTGCTCCAGCACTTTGTGTCTATCTCCCACAATCTAATGCGCAATTTCTTGAGAACACCCTTAAAGAGCTCGGAGCAAGGCCGTTGTTTCATAGGGAGATCATGGACTGCTTTGTTTGACTGCAACATGGTTCACCTCCGAAACATCCGACTCTGCTTTCTCCATGTATCGTATGGACCCTCCTGAATCCACAAGGAAGGGGAAAGGTGCTTTATGATCAATGCCTCATGGTGCACTGATGTGATGGTTTTAACTCAGTTCTGCTGTCTTAACCTGCCACACCTCATCAAAAAATGCTGTCTCACTCATCGACTAAAGGAATTCACCTTTACTATCTTGTCAGCAGTTTACATACCAACTAAGCCATGCCAAGGAGGCATCGGATGGTTTTTACCAGGTTGTCAACCCTTTTCAGACAGCAAGCCCTGATCCCTATCCATCATCAGCAGTGACTTAAATCAAGCAAACATCAGGAATGTACTCCCCAGATACCATCACCATGTCTCCTGTTCCATGTGGGGTGCTACAACTCTGGATCATTAAGTTTGGCTATTGCTCCATCCCTCACCTTCATTTCGCCCAGTCTGATCATCTGTGGTGCTTCTGTGGATTTTCAGATTGATGCACAAGGCATCCAATGAGAAGAGTAACACATGAGCGGTCTGAGGAAGCTGAGATCCCCTTCAGAACTGCCTTGACACTTGAAGGGGACCATCAACATGAACCCTATAGAGTTAGCAGCAGGCATCTACTGTATATATCTGCACCACCCATGCATGAGAGGGAGCTGTCTTTTGCGGGTGATCAGAAAGGGAATGGGGACTTTGATGGCAAGACAGCATTTAATTTCTATCCTAGTTATTTCTGACGAGAATGCTTTTAAAAGTCACAGACAGGCTTGACGGTAAAAATGTCCTTCCATGAAGAAAGTCAATGTGTCAAATGGATCGTTACAGCAATCCAGGGTATCGTAGCTACCATTACCAACCTTAACTTCATATTCCATATTTACTCTGAAACAAATTTCACTACTGCTCTGATAAGCTTTGAAATCACATCTCCAAATTAATGGGCCAGATCTTTGAATCCTAGCCTAGTAACTTAACCATTATGCTACCATACCTCATTAGCTTACGGGCTGATTACATGAATATATGAAGTTTCATAAGAACATTCAGTTTATTATTATGCTTACTTAAATTTATTTGTTTAGACATTGTGCAGTCTGGAACACAATTTCACTAGTCAGCGCGGTCTGCTTCCAGAATGCCAAGAGAAGAATTAATACTTTGAACAATCATTTCCTCTTTGTCATTTTAATGCCTTATTTGTTGTTTAGGGTCAATAAAAGAAAGATGCTCTCAAATTAGTGGAATGCAGAAGCCAATGGTTCTTTTTTATTCCACTTCATAAAGGAGGTAGTACTGTGTAGGAAGTATCCTGAGCATCCACGGAAGTAAGAATGCACTATGAATGATCATCACCACATTATCACGTGATCTTTGACTAATCAGAGTAAACGAAAGGTGTGTAGAATCGTGTTAATGTGTGGGGTTCGCTGGTCGGTGCGGACTCGGTGGGCCGAAGGGCCTGGTTCCACCGTGTATCACTAAAACTAAAAAAACCAAAACACAAACAAATTATGAAGTCGCAAGAAGCATGGAAGTGGAGACTAGAGCGATCCCGATGCTACTTCTCACTACTGTACTCTCTCATCCCCCTCACTCCAATTATCATCCTCCATAACTATACTCACCTCGAAGCCCTAGTCAAAGCTGCTTCTCCCAAAATTTGTCTTCCTGTCAAGCCGTCTACCTCGAACAGACATGTTGCACCATCTGGGAACAGTGCGGAAACAACATGTAAAACGTTGCAATTACGCTAGGAAAGGCATCTGGATATATTAGAATATATTATACTGTTTCATTGATTGAACTTGAGTGTCATTTCATTGATTGAACTTTTAACTTATCCCTTGGCACTTTCTGTACTGTGAATTTTTTTATTGTTTGTTCAGATAAATTAGCTTTTCCATTGTTTGTTAATAAATGAGGAGGGTTGAATTGAGGGTATCAGTGGAGGATGTGCAGAAAGTAGTCACAGTATTTAGCTGGATTACTTTATGTCAGTGAGTGTGGTGCTGGCTTACAAGAAATCGAGTTTCCCTTGGATGAGGTTGTTGCATATGTCCCTTTGTAGCGGCTGACTAAATATTTCAGCAGTGTCATAATCCATTGCTTTCCAGATGGCAATGTTACTGGCTAATGCTGAGAGGCTGTCCAATATCTTGCAGAGTAGCATATACTGTAAACTTGGCTGATGAGTATTAAAGAGTGCTTCTAGATCTGCCCAAACACTTGAAATGCATTCTGTGCATGGCAATAAACTTGTTCAATGACATGGGGGGTTACACAAAAAGCTGGAGAAACTCAGCGGGTGCAGCAGCATCTAAGGAGCGAAGGAGATAGGCGACGTTTCGGGTCGAGACCCTTCTTCAGACTCAATGTTCAGTTATGTTCAATGACATAACTGGTTTCTGTACAACTGTCATTGTGACTCACTTTGGCTTCTTTGCCTGGATCAGTGCTTGCTGTCATCAGCCATGTATGAAGTGCATGTACACTACCACCAATTAGCAACCCTTTGAGCATTTTTATGTCTCCAAATAAGTCAGGAAGGTTGGGTTGTTTCAGGGTGAAAACAGCATTGCAACTCGTTAGGAATAAAGTATCCATCAACTTATAGGGTTTTACAGACAGTATTAACCATTGCTCATCGATGGAGTGAAATATACTTTTAACTATGTTCACCTACATCTTAACCCACGTGTGTAGGAAAGAACTGCAGATGCTAGTTTGCACTGAAGATAGACACAAAATGGTGGAGTAGCTCAGCGGGACAGGCGGCATTTCTGAAGAGAAGGAATGGGTGACGTTTTTGGGTCGAGACTCTTCTTCAGACTGAGAGTCAGAGGAGAGGGAAACTAAAGAGATGGAAGGGCAAGGTGTGAAAATGACATATCAAAGCAGACGATGATCAAGAAAATGTAGAAAGGTTCATTGTTGGCTGTGGGGAAGGTGACAATGTAGATTTGTTCGCCACACACTGGCTGCACATTAAGATACCACATGGTATTTTCTCCTACTTTGTATTAATACTTCAAATGCTTTAATTCCTATTTTTAAGGGACAGGAATATTGAACAATGTCGAGCTTTTTTTGGGGGGCATTGCAACATCTTTAAGTCATGTTAATTTCATTACCATCATGTTAATTTCTCCTGGTGAACTTCTACCGCTGCACCATCGAGAACATCTTTACCAACTGCATCACAGTTTGGTACGGCAACTGCTCTGCTCCGACCGGAAGGCATTGCAGAGGGTGGTGAAAATTGCCCAACGCATCACCGGCTCCTCGCTCCCCTCCATTGAGTCTGTCCAAAGCAAGCGTTGTCTTCGGAGGGCGCTCAGCATCGCCAAGGACCTCTCTCACCCCAACCATGGACTGTTTACCCTCCTACCATCCGGGAGGCGCTACAGGTCTCTCCGTTGCCGAACCAGCAGGTCCAGGAACAGCTTCTTTCCGGCGGCTGTCACGCTACTCAACAACGTACCTCGGTGACTGCCAATCACCCCCCCCCCCCCCCCCCCCCCCCGGACACTTATTATTATTTATTCTAATCATTTGCTGTGTCGCTCTTCCAGGGAGATGCTAAATGCATTTCGTTGTCTCTGTACTGTACACTGACAATGACAATTAAAATTGAATCTGAATCTGAATCTGAATCTGAATTACCATCATGTTAATTTAATTACCAAAATTAATAAAGTGTGGAAAATAAGACGCACAATACTTCAAAGTTTGCAGCAGGTCCGTTATTTCCATTGTGTGCTTTGATTTCCTATGTAATCACTTTCTAAATGGTAAATTCTTGCTGATAGGCAATGAATTGTTGATGATAAATTGAATGTCAGTTTCTATGTTCATATGCTTTCTAACCAATAGACATACTCAATAGGAGCGTCATCATAGACCACATGATTCCATGTTATCACAGGCCACATGATGTGAACATGTCCTTCAAAGATCTCTTGAACAAAAGTATCCCAGTTTAATTTATCAATCAGTTGGGAATACGGAGAAACGAGGAGATTGTTCCTGCCTTAGATTCATCCAAGACTTGTAGTTAGTCAACAGCTGAGAGTCCAGCCATTTGGTTACGTGGAAATATTATTGTTCTATTGCTTCAAAAAACATTGCGTGATAAACCATCATTATTACATTGATGATAGGATGTATGCAAATTGGAGCGTTGCCATGCTGAGTTTTGGTATGTCTCTGAACACACTGGAAAGCAGAACAAAAGACTGCGACCTTGCACTCAGAGAGTTGATCAAACCAATAAAAGCTCTCACTCAGAGTATTGACAGTGTTTAGGTGACAGTCAGAACAAAGAGATCACCAACATCCAAATCCATTTGATAACAAATTGTATAATGTGATTGCTATGCAAAAGCCAGGTCAAGAATCTGATTTTCAATGTTTAAATATTCATGCCACGTATGCATTCAAGAAGCATCTCAAGGCAAACAACTTTTAGCACTGGTATCAAGCAATTTGCAGCTCTGTTCTCCTTCTCTGCATTCTTAATCTTTTGCATCAATATCTGCTGACACATATCCTTTGGATGACAGGCTTAGAGCATTCCTTTCAGGATCATTTCCAGAGACAGATTTTATTTAGATTTAATCAAAATGAATCATTTACGTTAAACCGCAGTATCTGAATGATGTATCCCAGGCTAATTTGGATTCGGGGCTGAATGAAATGTGGTTTATGAGAAAAGTCATATTAAAGCTCGCTCTGCTTATTTCCAGACTTCCCCGTGCAACTAGGCAGACGGCAGAAAACAGAACGAAGCACAGCATATCTCAAAATGCTCTCTGCTTACGTGCACTGTGTGGGTTACAGTGATGCATGTGCTCTGCATTTGTGTCATCCTTTTAGATTAGATTCAAACTCCCCATGGGTCATCCCACCTCCCAAAGAAACGGCGGAAGCATCTGAACTAAAGTCAGATAATTTGGCTAAAGTCAATCCAAATTTACTCTTGATGTCTTTGTAAATGGGTCTTTAGATTCATGTGCAACAATTTTCTAAACATATTACAGTCTGTCCCACTGGAACCAGAAATGATGTTCATTGTTACATCCTATTGTAACCACCTGCCCGCTATTTCTTTTTTTGCTTTTTATTATTAAAGTGCTGTGAACTTTAAGGACTTGCCATAAATCCAAGATTAGTTCTTAATGACCAAGGCAAGTGTAGCTGTAATATGTAGACAGGCTGAAACTATCACCCAGTGGGGAATAGGCTGTGCCAGCATTTAGTAATTGCCTGAGAGTAAGATTTATAATGTCATTATCTGCATCTACAAGAAATAACTCATAGGGGCAGAAACACTAAAACAAATATTGCAAACATTCCTCCAATTGCCTCGATAACATCATCAGCAAATTGTTTTCAGAAGTTTTAGAAAGCAAAGCTGCAACTTTAATGTTATTCTGACTTTTCAGTGCAAAAGGAAGCATTGTTGGGCATTTCTTCATAGGCACCCATTTTTTATTTAATAATTAAAACATTAGACTGTTCAAGGAAACCACATGAAAAGATAAAGGAGTTGATGAATCTCTTTCAGGACTCCAGACAGGAAACCAAAGTACAAAGCTACCGGAAATTTAGTACCTTTGGCACCATGAAAATGCAGAAAAAATCCCCAGAATTGTTTTAATAAAATCTATTTGTACTCTGTTCCCCCAAGGCACTTAACTTGAGAATGGGCATTCATTAGTTTTGAAAGGATAATTAAAAAATAATGCAGAGAAGCACACATCTAAATAATTAATATTCATAATTTGGCTTGAAAGCCATGGCACAAATCAGATGTCTTGCAACATAATCCTGCAAGAGTAGCCTAGTGTTAGGAAAGACCCCTTGGCAAAGATGAAGTTGCCAAATAAGCCCTGACCCCCACTCTGCCTTGCTCCAAAAGCTAACGAGTGCAAGCAAATGCTGCAGAGATAACATTTGGACTGAGGCAGCTTCCACAGTAAGAATGGCACTGCGGAATTTCACTAATTATTTACTTTCAAACTGTTATAATGGTCTATACTTTAATTAGGATGGAATGCTCCTGAAAGCGCTAATTCAGCAATCTCGTACGGAAAGGCCACAAGGACAGACAGTGCGGGGAGTGGAACATGCACACTGCGGCAGTAGGGTACTGCTTTGAGGCTGAGGACCAAGCTCTGTCAAGGTAAAGCAGAGATGCTCCTCTTTGCATCTGATCCGTGCTGCTGCAGACCTGGGAATAGTTGACGCTGTCACAGTGTGCAGTGGCAGATATAGTCATGACCTGCACATTCTGACCTGCAACATTGATGCACAGATTTAAAAAAAAAATCGGCTTATCATTTTAACCCTTTCAGGATTCTGGTTTGGTAATCAAAGGCAACACTTTGGTTTATTTGGCTGCAGTTTAAAGTTATTTTCCTTTGCATTCAATTATTTAATTTGTAATTTGTAGTATTAAAGATTTATTTCGCAATCATCAGGAGATAAAAACAATCTTTTGCATTTTTACAGCAAAGTACCACCTTTTTTCACATGAAACCTCTGATTAATGTGGAAATGCAAGGTAAAAGACAGAGGATAGAATTTTGTCCTTGACCACAAGTGCTTAGCAGCTGATAAAATAGTGGCTGTGTGGTGAACTTTGCTTCTGAAATTTGGGTCTATTGATTTCAGTAGAACTGAATTTCAGAAGTCGAGTAAAATGCATAGATAACCAGGAGTAAATGGTTGTTGAAAGCAATGCTCCTTACATTCTTATATATCTGTCGCTGCAAATCCTTATCAGATTGTAGTATATTTCTGGCACTTTATTTGTTTATTGCTGAACTTGCAATGATGATTTACATACATTTGCAAACATTGCACATATCGGAAGTAATAGTTTACAGCAAACTTAAAAAAATTGAGCCTGGGGTCTGGCAAACATTTCTCATGACATACTGAAGTATTGCAATGTCTGTTGTATATGAAGAATGAATGTCTAAACCAGAGCTCAACTCATTGCTTTTGTACTCTATCTGGAAGTAACAGAGACATATTTAAAATCAATACCTTTTTATAAAAGAAATCATCGAGGAACAGACTCCCCTGAATGGAACCTTTGCAAGCCAGCCTCCTCATTTGCTCTCTGCTTGATGAAGAACAATTAACCAAAAGTAAAATTTTAGTGGATTGCTCTGGACATGTTTTATAGACTGATGAAGCTTTGCTGCATTTATTTTCTCATTCTAATCTTTAATGAGTGGGGTGGGAGTACTGTGCAAAATGTTATGGGAGCACAGTCAATGTATTCTCTTACATTTATATATATATATATACACACATAATTATTTATTTTATGTATGTATAATACATACATACATATACAATTATATATATAAATTATTATATATATATATATAAAATAATACATACATACATATATATATTATATACATAAAATAAATAATTATGTATATATAATTATGTCCGGAACCATTCTCAAATACATTCTATATTTTGCACTTTACTCCCATGTACATATTGCAAAATACATTTAGACAGTTACATGGATAATAATAATAATAATAATAATAATAATAATAATAATAATACATTTATTTGTATAGAAACATAGAAAATAGGTGCAGGAGGAGGCCATTCGGCCCTTCGTGCCCGCGCCGCCATTCATTGTGTTCATGGCTGCTCGTCCCAAATCAATAACCCGTGCCTGCCTTCTCCCCATACAGCTTGATTCCACTTGCCCCTAGAGCTCTATCTAACTCTCTCTTAAATCCATCCAGTGATTTGGCCTCCACTGCCCTCTGTGGCAGGGAATTCCACAAATTCACAACTCTCTGGGTGACATTTTTTTTTTCTCACCTAGTCTTTTCAATCTTTTCTCATATGACAGTCCTGCCATCCCAGGGATCAATCTTGTGAACCTACGCTGCACTGCCTCAATCACAAGAATGTCCTTCCTCAAATTAGGGGACCAAAACTGTACACAATATTCCAGATGTGGTCTTACCAGAGCCCTATACAATTGCAAAAAAACCTCTTTACGCCTATACCGAAATCCTCTTGTTATGAAGGCCAACATTCCATTAGCTTTCTTCACTGCCTGCTGTACCTGTACGCCAATTTTCAGTGACTGGTGTACAAGGACACCCAGGTCTCACTGCACCTCCCCCTTAAAGTGGATAACCTCACATTTTTCTATATTATACTGCATTTGCCATGCATCTGCCCACTCACTCAACCTGTCCAGGTCACCCTGCAACCTCCTACCATCCTCTTCACAGTTCAGACTGCCACCCAGCTTTGTGTCATCCGCAAACTTGTTAGTGTTGCTCCTAATTCCCTCTTCCAAATCATTAATATATATGGTAAACAGTTGCGGCCCCAACACCGAGCCTTGTGGCACTCCACTCGCCTCTGCTTGCCATTCTGAAAAGGACCCGTTCACTCCTACTCTTTGCTTCTGGTCTGCCAACCAATTTTCCATCCATGACAACACCCTACCTCCAATACCATGTACTCTAATTTTAGTCACCAGTCTCCCGTGCGGCACCTTATCAAATGCTTTCTGAAAGTCTAGATACACTACATCCACTGGCACCCCTTCATCCATTTTACTTGTCACATCTTCAAAAAATTCCAGAAGATTAGTGAAGCATGATTTCCCTTTCATAAATCCATGTTGATTAGGACTAATCCTTTTACTGCTATCCAAATGCCCCATTATTACCTCTTTAATAATTGACTCCAACATATTTCCCACCACCGAAGTCAGGCTAACTGGTCTGTAATTCCCCGTTTTCTCTCTCGCTCCTTTCGTGAAAAGTGGGATAACATTAGCTATCCTCCAATCCACAGGAACTGAATCTTTTGAACATTGGAAAATAATCACTAATGTGTCCACTATTTCTAGAGCCACTTCCCTGAGCACCCTGGGATGCAGACCATCCGGCCCAGGGGATTTATCATCCTTCAGTCCCATTAGCTTACCCAATACTATTTCTCGCCTAATGAAAATGTATTTCAGTTCCTCTACCCCCTTAGATCCTCTGTCCTCCAGTACATCTGGGAGATTGTTTGTGTCTTCCTTAGTGAAGACAGATCCAAAGTACCTGTTCAATTCTTCTGCCATTTCCTTGTTGACCATAATTATTTCACCCGTGTCTGCCTTCAAGGGACCCACATTTGACTTTGCTACTCTTTTTCCCTTAACATATCTAAAGAAGCTTTTACTGTCCTTCTTTTACATTCCTGGCCAGCTTCCACTCGTACTTCATCTTTTCAGCCCGTATTGCCCGTTTTGTTTCCTTCTGTTGTCCTATGAAAGTTTCCCAATCCTCTGGCTTCCGGCTACTCTTTGCTGTGTTATACATCTTTTCTTTTCGTTTTATTCTATCCCTAACTTCTCTTGTCAGCCACATTTGCCTCCTACTCCCCTTAGAATCTTTCTTCCTTTTTGGAATGAAATGATCCTGCTTCTTCCGGATTATGTCCAGAAATTCCTGCCATTGCTGTTCCACCGTCATTCCTGCTAGGACCCCTTTCCAATCTACCTTGGCCAGCTCCTCTCTCATGCCTTCACATTCCCCTTTGTTCAACTGCATCACTGCCTCTTCCGATTTAACCTTCTCCTTCTCAAATTGCAGATTAAAACTAATCATATTATGATCACTACCTCCAAGCAGTTCCTTTACCCCGAATTCTCTTTTCAAATCTGGTTCATTAGACAACACTAAATCCAGAATTGCCTTTTCTCTGGTCGGCTCCATTACAAGCTGCTCTAAGAATCCATCTCGGAGGCATTCTGCAAACTCTCTTTCTTGGGGTGCTGAACCAACCTGATTTTCCCAGTCTACCTGAATATTGAAATCCCCCATCACCACAGTGGCATTACCTTTGTTACATGCCAGTTTTAACTCCTGCTGCAACTTACACCCTACATCTGGGCTACGTTTTGGGGGTCTGTAGATAACACCAATTAGTGTCTTCTTGCCTTTACAATTCCTCCACAGTGACTCTACCTCGTCAGTCCCTATGTCTTCCTTCGCAAGGGACTGAATTCCATCCCTCACCAGCAGAGCTACCCCGATTCCTCTGCCCACCTGCCTGTCCTTTCTATAGGATGTATAACCCTGAATATTAAGTTCCCAGGCCTGATCCTCCTGCAGCCATGTCTCAGTAATCCCCACAATGTCATATCTTCCAACCTCTAACTGAGCCTCAAGCTCATCTACTTTACTTCTTATACTTCGCGCATTCTTATACAATACTTTTAATTCCTTACACATCTCACCTTTCACATCGATCTCTATTACACGTGGTCATACTCTCCTATCCTGATGGGCACCCGATAAAGGGACCACATCACCCCAATCCTGGTCTTTCTCCACTGTGCGGTTCCGAATAAATTTCAAGATCCTCCTTGATGTCTACAAAGCCCTCAATGGAATTTCCCCCACCTACATTAAAAGTCTGCTCACCCACCACACCACCTCCAGGTCCCTCAGATCGGCTGACTTGGGGTTGCTGAACATCCCGCGGTCTAGGCATAAGCTCAGGGCCGACCGGGCCTTTGCGGTTGCAGCTCCTAGACTGTGGAACAGCATCCCTCTTCCCATCAGAACTGCCCCCTCCATCGGGACTAAAGTCGAGACTAAAAACTCATCTCTACTCCCAAGCCTATCTTGACGTCCTCTGAGCGAGGGCTATATGTATATAGTGATGTTTGTATTTAATCTATGAACCACAGTTGTTTGTCATATTATTCTTTCACCAATGTAAAGCACTTTGGCCAACGAGAGTTGTTTTTTAAATGTGCTATATAAATAAAAGTGATTTGACTTGACTATCCATTTGTGAGCTTTCTTTCCTGTTAATTCTGGGTCATTAACTATCCCTTTACTCTCTTTCACTTTAACTCCGTCTTTGACTATCCCATTTGACTCCCCCCTCCCCTTATTTAGTTTAAAACCATCCTTGTAGCAGTAGCAAACCTGCCTGCCAGAATACTGGTCCCCCACCTGTTAAGGTGCAATCCGTCCCTTTTGTACAGTTCCCCCTTACTCCAAAACAGATCCCAGTGGTCTAAGAATCTAAATCCCTGACCCCTGCACCAGTTCCTCAGCCACACATTCAGGTCCTGTATCTCCATGTTCCTGCTCTCACCAGCACGAGGAACTGGAAGCAAGCCGAAGATAACCACCCTGGAGGTCCTGCTTTTCAGCATTTTTCCGAGCTCCCTAAAGTCACGCTGTAGAATATTCATCCCCTTCTTTCCGACATCGTTTGTGCCAACATGCACTACCATTTGCGGCTGTTCACCTTCGCCCTTGAGGATTTTCTGCACTCTGTCCGTGACATCCTGGATCCTGGCATCAGGGAGGCACCACACCATCCTCGAATCCCGTCTGTTGCCGCAGAAGCACCTGTCCGTACCTCTCACAATGGAGTCTCCAACTACCATGGCGTTGCCTGACGTTTAAAAACAACTCACGTTGACCAAAGGTACTAATTTGATACTTACTGTACAATAGGCCAGACCTAACAATACATACATAAACTGTTTACAGCGTCCCCTCAGAGGGGCTCAAAAACGCTTGGGAGTAGAAATAGGTTTTGAGTCGTGACTTAAAGGAGTCGATGGTGGGGGCAGTTCTGATGAGGAGCGGGATGTTGTTCCACAGTTTAAGTGCTGCAACCGCAAAAGCGCGGTCCCCCCTGAGCTTAAACCTAGACTGCGGGATAGTCAGTAGCTCCAAGTCGGCCGACCTGAGGGACCTGGAGGTAGAATGGTTCGTTAGAAGATTTTTGATATGGGGGGGGGCAAGCCCGTTAAGGGCTTTGTAAACGTATAAGAGGAGCTTGAAGTTGATTCTATACTGTACTGGGAGCCAGTGGAGAGAGGCCTGGATTGGGGTGATGTGGTCCCTTTTACGGGTACTCGTCAGAAGTCTTGCTGCGGCGCTTTGGACCAATTGCAGACGGGACAGGGATGATTGGCTAATGCCAGTGTATAGGGAGTTGCAGTAGTCAAGGCAGGAAAAGATGAATGAGTGGATGATTTTTTCATTTAGAGGAATATAGGCAAATATGGGCAGACTTCCGAAAAAGGGCCTGGCCAAAAACATTGTCTACTCATGATGTCCATCAATGCTGCCTGACCTGCTGAGTTACTCCAGCACTTGGTGTCTATTTTGGTTGGCAAATGGTACTAGTTTAGATGGGGCATCTTGGTCAGCATGGATGAGTTGGCCTGAAGGGGCTGTTTCCATTCTGTATGACTACGATTGTAAGGTGCATTCAATATTAATTCTGCCTTCACAGTATAAATTGAATTGGTCGGCAGTTAAAATCACCAGCTTACTTTAACTTAGAAACCTATGATAATAGATGTAAACTGCTCCTCTGAATGAGGCATCAAGAGCAACCACCAAAACGAGAGAACTTGATATTTATATATGGATATGAGGAGCAACAATGAGATGTGTAGGCACATCCCAGATTAAATTGAGTGAAGTAAAGTCTAATGTGATACAATTCAGTGGAAAGAACATGGAGAGGTAATATAACTAACTGTGAAATTCTTGAGGAGTTACACGGCCACAAAAACCTGAGATTTTTTTGGATACATTTTTGAGAGTGGTGCAGCAGGTTGAGAAAGTGGTTAAAAGTCTTGTAGGATCGTTGGACTCAGAAATGGAGTAGAAATCATAAAAATTATGGAGAACCATTATGAAAAGGTGGTTTAGCTACAACAAGATTATAGCATCCAATTCTGGTTGTTTATGACTAATTCTTCTATGAATTTTTCATAGCCTCTGACACCTTCTCTGCCATTGACATACAGATGCTTATATCGCATCGTAAGCCTCCATCATGTTAAACCTCTGTCGTTTATTTGTTGCCAGCAGTTTATTTCTTCCGAGAAGACAATGGCTTGGGAAGCTGGGTGGCAGGATTCAGGACTTAAATGAGGACCAGGAATATCTTGGTCACATGTCTATATAAACGTGTGAAATAAAAACAACCAAAAAACTGTTGGTAATACTCAGTGAATAAGATACCATCTGAGGAGAGATGATTGAATTTTAGGTACACAAAATAGGTATGTTGCAAAACTTACCTTGAGCAGCGCTGCAGTTCTGCCGCTCCCCGTGTGCGCGACTTTGAAGCCTTTCAGAGGGGGGCGGGCTTAAAGTGCCGTTTTTCGACAGACTGGGATAATCGATGAATGTCGGGCGATTTCGTTGCGGAAGAAAAATCGCTCCGACATTTCATCAATGAAAGTATTTTTAAATTACTCTAGATTATTTATTAACTAGAGTAATTTAAAAATCACCTTCAAAAGCCGTGAGCACCGACAACCGGAAGGATTTTCCGTAGGGGAGAAAAAAAGGTAAATAGTTTATTTTTATATTAAAAGTTGGTTTTTCGGGAGGCTTTAATAATATTTTTATGTTGCGAAATGGGGTCCAAAAAAATGTATGAACAAACAGTATTTTTCCTCCCGACTTCACCGCTAACCGCAACGTTCCAATCCACCGCATTCCACTAAAACCCACTCGCTAGTTGATTTAAATGGCCATTAATTTACAGGAATCAAACACTAAATTCCTTCCATTTGGCCCAGAAATTCATGAAAATGAGATTTAAAAATTATATTATATTATGGATTATTGTGTGAATGTTATTTGGACACTTAGGCAATTTAAAAAAAGTTTATATTTTCTTAAGAAATGGATAGATGTTTAGATCTACTCATTGAATTTTGTAATTAGCTACAATTAGATAACTAACTAATTATATGCTTTAATTTCAGGTAATCCAAGTAAGATTGTTTAATATTTGTTTCAGAATGCTTCAATCTATAATAACTGAAAATTTCATTGAGTTCTCTTAATTTTTAAGAAAGTTATGGGCTTTTAACTTTTCCAGATCACAGCTTTTGAGTTAAGTCAATTGAAAGACAATGGGGAGCAAGATGCTAATTTCCGAGTATGAAAATGGCCATAACTTTCTTAATACTGAAGATATGAATGTAAATTAGGTGTCAAATTAAACTTCTTTTTATGCTTTATCTGATGGGATAAATTGCAGACTTGATTTTTTAAATCTCAAAATTTTGTAACATTGCTACACAAAAGGCTGGAGAAACTCAGCGGGTGCAGCAGCATCTAAGGAGCGAAGGAGATAGGTGACGTTTCGAGTCGAGACCCTCCCTCAGAATTTTAGGTGATTGTTAGTCATCAGGATTTTCATTTTTTTTAACATTCTAATGGAAGGTATGAAATCTTAATGCTGTTTCCCTCTTCACCACTGCTGCCTAACCCACTGGGTATTTGCTGTTTTACTTTCAGATTAGCACCATTTGCAGTTTTGTATTTTCCCAGTTTAAATGTTGTTATTTCAATATTTCCATCACTATGGAGATACACATTCAGGCAAGATGGAAGAATGTTTTAATTGTTGATGAAGCATCATTGATCCAACACAACTGTCAGCTCTCTCTACAGATGCTGCTTGAGCCACCATGTATTCTAAACACTTTCTGCTTTTAATTATTGTAGGAAGAGTAATTTGAAAGAGAGACAATTTGAACTACAAATAACAGTTGTAAACACTGTAAAAGAGAAATTCATGTTAGCCAAACGATCAAATTAAATTTGACGCCAAAATTGCACTGGACAGGTGGGACTCATTTGGCAATAGACTTTGATCATAGTTATGAGATTTGAATGCAATCATCTTACAGCTGTTACAACCTCAGTTATTGGTTAACAAGGGAAGTGCAACCTTTTAAAAACATCACCATGGGTCAAAGTGAAGTAGTTTACCTGTGGATGTGGTCATGAGCTGTGGAGAGTAGCGCAATGTTCTTTCTCTCTGCTGTGCCTATGCTGGGTCCTTCATCCTTCCCTTCTTTAGTTTAGTTTTTTTTTGGTTAGAGATACAGTGTGGAAACAGACCCTTCGGCCCACCGAGTCTGTGCCGACCAGTGATCCCTGTACACTAACACTATCCTACACACACTAGGGACTACAAACCTGTACATCTTTGGAGTATGGGAGATAACCAGAGCACTTGGCGAAAAACTACTCAGGTCATGGGGAGAACATACAAACTCCATACAGACAGCACCAGTAGTCAGGATCGAACCTGTGTCTCTGGCGTGGTAAGGCAGCAACTCTCCCATTGTGCCACCATGCAGCCTTAATAATCTCTACTTTTCTCTTCTGGTCTCTTCTTTCCTCCAACAGCAAAGACTAGAAGGAGATCCTAGTGGCTCCTAAGACCCAGTCTCCAATAATACATTTTAGACCAAGATAAATGGGTTTAAATTTGCTCAAGTTACTTTACTTATGTTTAGAAGGCATCGTGAGCAAAATGCAAAACAAAATGGGGTTAGGTTAGGTAAGGGGGAGGTGCAGCGAGACCTGGGTGTCCTTGCACACCGGTCACTGAAAGTTGGCGTGCAGGTACAGCAGGCAGTGAAGAAAGCTAATGGAATGTTGGCCTTCATTAAAAGAGGATTTCAGTATAGGAATAAAGAGGTTCTTCTGCAGTTGTATAGGGCTCTGGCGAGACCACATCTGGAGTATTGTGTACA
The DNA here is from genome assembly GCA_963514005.1 of Raja brachyura. Next base: position 15,557,174 of record OY740802.1, read on the forward strand.
GTTTTGGTTTCCTAATTTGAGGAAGGATATCCTTGTGATTGAGACAGTGCAGTGTAGGTTCACGAGATTGATCCCTGGCATGGCGGGACTGTCATACGAGGAAAGATTAAAAAGACTAGGCTTGTATTCACTGGAGTTTAGAAGGATGAGGGGGGATCTTATAGAAACATAAAATTATAAAAGGACTGGACAAGCTAGATGCAGGAAAAATGTTCCCAATGTTGCACGAGTCCAGAACCAGGGGCCACAGTCTTAGAATAAAGGGGAGGTCATTTAAGACTGAGGTGAGAAAAAACATTTTGACCCAGAGAGTTGTGAATTTATGGAATTCCCTGCCACAGTGGGCAGTGGAGGCCAAATCACTGGATGGATTTAAGAGAGAGTTAGATAGAGCTCTAGGGGTTAGTGGATTTAAGGGATATGGAGAGAAGGCAGGCACGGGTTATTGATAGGGGACAATGAGCCATGATCACAATGAATGATCATGAATGATCTGGGGGGCAGTGTTAGGTGTGAGGAGGATGCTAGGAGGTGACTTGGATAGGCTGGGTGAGTGGGCAAATGCATGGCAGATGCAGTATAATGTGGATAAATGTGAGGTTATCCACTTTGGTGGCAAAAACAGGAGGGTAGACTATTATCTGAATGGTGGCAAATTATGAAAAGGGGGGATGCAATGGGACCTGGGTGTCATGGTACACCAATCATTGAAAGTAGGCATGCAGGTGCAGCAAGCAGTGAAGAAAGCAAATGGTATGTTAGCATTCATAGCGAAAGGATTTGAGTATAGGAGCAGGGAGGTTCTATTGCAGTTGTACAGGGTTTTGGTGAGACCACACCTGGAGTATTGCGTACAGTTTTGGTCTACAAATCTGAGAAAAGACATTCTTGCCAGACTGATTCCTGGGATGTCAGGACTTTCATATGAGGAAAGACTGGATAGACTTGGCTTGTACTCGCTAGAATTTAGAAGACTGAGGGGGGATCTTATAGAAACTTACAAAATTCTTAAGGGGTTGAATAGGCTAGATACAGGAAGATTGTTCCCGACGTTGGGGAGGTCCAGAACAAGGGGTCACAGTCTAAGGATAAGGGGGAATTCCTTTAGGACCGAGATGAGGAAAACATTTTTCACACAGAGAGTGGTGAGTCTCTGGAATTCTCTGCCACAGAAGGTAGTTGAGGCCAGTTCATTGGCTATATTTAAGAGGGAGTTAGATGTGGCCCTTGTGGCTAAAGGGATCAAGGGGTATGGAGAGAAGGCAGGTACGGGATACTGAGTTGGATGATCAGCCATGATCATATTGAATGGCGGTGCAGGCTCGAAGGGCCGAATGGCCTACTCCTGCACCTATTTTCTATGTTTCTACATTTCTATGTAATTACTAAAACAATGAAAGCTAACACTAATCAGAAAAAAATTACCAAGACCATTGTTGTCAAATATGAATACTTTAGCTCATGATCATCAAGCTTTAGCATCTTTTATGGAGGCTTCCACTTACACGGCTTCCTATGATCATACACATGGGGGAAATGCTGTAATGCTGCAGATATTGCCCTTGGTCCATGTTTATACAGTTAGACGAGTGCAATATCTGAAAGTGGCTGGATTTGAAGAAGCCTGAAATAAATCCTTTTGGTGCTTTTATGATAAAAGCTGAAAGCTCGCTGTCCAAAAAAATTCCCTTTCAAAGTGACAGACAACTATAAGAATCCATGATGGTTGGCAATACAGAATGGTCTGTAATGATTCACCATCATTAGAAATAAAGGTCACAATCCAAGGAAAAAAAAGAAGTACAGTTACTGTTTGGTTTTACTTCGGAGTCACGTGAGTGACTTCGTGAAGACCCCACCATTACGCATGCGTGACATATCGTCGTACGCATTGCACAGCGACAGGCTGGGAGGAGCGCAGCTCCTCTACCGGCAAGCTTAAAAAAGGAACCCTCAGGTAAGTACAGCTAACCTAAAGAGGTTAGGGCACTCTGTCTCTCATATTTGCATTTCAGAGTACCCACTACCAAGCATGGACAAAGCTTGAAGAAAGAAAAGGGCCGCTTCCCGGCAGACCACGGAGGACCGGGTAGACCGCAGACAGGAAACAGCGGCCAACAACGCCTGAGCTGGCCGTTGAGCATACGGCAGCCCCCGACCGCTACAGTCCGGAAGACCACCGCGGACTGGTGGTAAGGCCACCCGGAGGTCGGGCAGCACCATCGACTCGGCTGAGTCCGGGCCTGACGACCTGCCATTCGCAGACAGCGATGGCGGTCGTTTATCCCGCATGGAGCGCATGGTGGAGCAATTGCTCCAACGTGACCTACTCCAGCAGGAGTCTGGTCACCTTGGGTCTAGTTGCAGACCCACGGCAGTACCCTATTCAGGGCTGCCCAATGTCTCACCCTCCTCGCAGGAGAGCATTAGGAGTCAGGGCTGGGCTGGGCTGACTCCGAAGAGGGGTTGGCTGAAGAACCTAACTTGCTGAGGGTGCAAGAAGACGAGCTCCTGGGTATGGTATCGAAGTTTGCAATATAATCCCAGAAGGGACAGCCATTACAACTGCAGCTGGCAGTGAGTATCAACTACCTAACAACGCACCAGCTGCAGGAGCAAGCTATGATGGATACCACGGGCAAATACTTTGCTCCAGAGAACTGTGTGTCTCTCAACGTACCAGCAGTCAACAACCCCATCTGGGGGAACATTAGTCCCAGCATCAGGGCTCAAGAAATTAAGATGCAGAAAATATTGAGACTGCTAGCCGCAGGAATCACTGCATTTGCCAGATCTGTGGATGGCACTGACATGACGGATGAACAACAGGACGCTTTAGCACTGCTTTGCAACGTACAGTTCGAAATCAACTGTTTCAGAAAAAGCATTAGGGATGCATGGAGTTATATAACTTCTGATCTCTTTATATTGCACAGTATTCAGGGATACAAAATTGAATTCATTAACAAACTCCTCCTACCAGTTCAACATGTACCTAGCCGGAAATTTGTGCTTTCTCAAAAACGGAAAGTGGAAGGACATGCAGAACTACTTAGATTGTATTCTAAGCGAGTAATAGAGAAAACTAAACATGAACCTCTTGAGTTTGTATCAAACATCTTCACCAAAACCAAAAAGGATGGTGGATGCCCAATTATCATTGACTTAACACAGCTGAATACTTTTGTGCAATATACCCACTTCAAAATGGAAACATTTGTAACTGCTAAACAACTAGTTTCCAAAGGGTACTTCATGGCTTGCATTGATCTAAAAGATGCATACTATGAAGTACACATACAAAAAGATCATCGCAGATATTTGAAATTGATCTGGATGGGACAGCTATGACAGTATAAAGCGCTGCCTAATGGACTAACAACAGCTCCCAGACTATTTACCAAAATGTTGAAACCAGCATTGGCGTCTCTACGGAAACAAAAGCATATTGTCATGGCATATCTTGATGACATCCTAATTGTGGGAAAAACCTTGGAATTGGCTAAATTAGCTGTGACAGCCACCAAGCTTCTATTTCAAAAAACGGGATTTATCATCCATCCAGACAAATCGAAGTTAATGCCCTCTGTAATAATGGATTATCTGGGGTTCACGATTGACACAGTTCACATGACTGTCACCTTGCCAAAAAACAAGGCGACAGACTTAATAGAGGCATGCAATAGCCTTGTTTGTGCCAGTAAACCGACCATTCAGCACGCTGCCAGGGCAATCGGGAAACTTGTGGCTACATTTCCAGCTGCACAATATGGACCGTTACATTACCAAAATTTACAAAGAGCCAAAATTGCAGCACTCAAATCCCACGCTGGTCATTTTGACAGGCCTATGCAGCTTCCGGCCAAAGCAAAAATCGAACTGCGATGGTGGATTAGCAATATTCGACATTGCTTTAATCCCATCACAATTACAAACCCTTCAGTTGTGTTACAAACTGACGCCAGCGCTCACGGTTGGGGAGCTACCGATACCACCTCCAGTTGTGGTGGTAGATGGAATATGCACGAATCTACCTCACTTCAGACACAAGGTATTAACTATTTAGAAATGTTGGGAGCATTTCACGGACTATGGGTCTACTGTACAGATATGCACCATCTGCATGTTCGCCTACAAATAGATAACACCACAGTGGTGGCATATATTAATCATATGGGAGGTATCAAGTCGATATCTTGTGATGAATTGGCAAATACAATCTGGCACTGGTGTATAGAAAGAAGCATTTGGATTTCAGCTACCTACCTTCCGGGTAAACTAAATACAGTGGCGGACACCAGGTCACGCATATTCAATGACAACACTGAATGGATGTTGAACCACCAGGTATTTACTGACATTATAGCTCAATATGGAACGCCAGATATCGACCTTTTTGCATCTAGACTTAACCATCAGATACCACCATATGTCGCATGGGAACCTGACCCTGGGGCAGTAGCGATGGACGCTTTCTCACAACATTGGAGGAATTTGTTTTTCTAGGCATTTTCCCCTTTCTGCCTCATCAGTCGGGTATTGCGGAAAATTCAATTAGACTCTGCATCAGGGATACTGATAGTACCCGACTGGCCTATGGCAGCCATGGTTCCCGGTGGTCCTCGACATGGTGAAAGAACCATGTCTCCCGATTCGCAAATGCCCGAATCTCCTGGTTCATCCCGTCACAGGGGAAAATCATCCATGCCATGATTACATGAACCTGTTGGCTTGCAGGTTCTGAAAAGACCGCTCCTGGAGTTCGGGCTGACGGACAGGACCATGAACATCATCACAGCGTCGTGCAGGGAGTCCACTAGGAGACAATACTTCACCCATGTTAAAAAATGTGAGGTATTTTGTTCCAGGACTGGTACCACATACAACTCTGCCACCGTTACGGACGTACTAGAATTCCTTGCGAACCTTTACTACGATGAGGGCCTTAGTTACAGTGCCATCAACTGTGCTGGGAGTGCTTTGTATAACCACCCACCTTCGACACTACTTAGAGGCTACTAAAAATCTCAGGTGTGCGGAAATGGGTCTTTTAATCAGTTTTAAACACCCTCAACATAGGGTAACAGTTCAGACCATTTCAAGATGGCTCAGCAGGGGGAGACACTGACGTTTGGGTGCAGCAGGGGGAGACACTGACGTTTTCAAGTCTCATTCTACCAGGCTGAGTCTACATCAGCGGCGAGGATGATGGAAGTTCCCATGGACCACATCCTCGCAACAGCGGGTTGGTCCAATGAGTTAACCTTTCAACGGTTTTATAACAAACCTGTGACCACACCCGCAACTTTTGCAGGTACTATTTTAAGTTCTGTTTCTTAACTTCCCCGAATTTAGGGGTTTATTATTTGTTGTTAAAAAATACATTATTGTTTTTCAGCTCTGTTTCAAGTATGAAATACGTTAACATACTTCCTCCATTAGTTATTATGGCAGTGTGTGAGCATGGACTCGTTTCCATGGCATGAAATCACAGAGCTTTAAAATCTTCACAAAGTCACTCACGTGACTCCGAAGTAAAATAGTAAGATTAAATGAGAACTTACCAGTTCGAGGTTTGATCTTTATTTGATGAGGAGTTACGATGAGGGATTTCGTGCCCTCCGCTCCCAACCCTCTATTATAAGGTCAACTGGTATGTTACTTCTCTTAATCTTACTATCTTCAGTCAACTCTACTATCTGTGATTTCACACCGCTGCTTTGAAGAATGTCGCGCATGCGTGCTGGCGGGGTCTTCACCAAATCCCTCATCGTAACTCCTCATAAAATAAGGATCAAACCTCGAACTGGTAAGTTCTCGTTTAATCTTACTATTTATTGTCACATGTACTAAGGTAGAGTGAAAAGCTTTTGTTGCGTTCTATCCAGTCAGCGGAAAGACAATACATGATAACAATCGAGCCATTTACAGTGTATAAATACATGATGAGGGAATAATGTTTAGTGCAAGGTAAAGCCAGCAATTATCTGTATAATAGTTTCATGCATAATTGGTGAAGACTGACTCAAAGGTGAAGAAAATTAAATAAAGATAGCTGTTTTTGTTTTGAAATTTTAGCCCACAGGTGTATGTAGCTGGTTTGGATTAAATCTTGTGTAAAATTGAGGAAATATTGGCTTGAATGATAACTGCTTTGAAAGTCTTTACTGAAGTCAATATATTAAACCTGAAGCTGATATTAAAATAATTTGATGCTTCAATCAGGACTTGATGATAGGGTAGAGTCATAAAGAACCACTTCATTACTTATGAACTTCAGCATCTTTAATTGATGGGATCATTGGTCATTAAATATGATGCAGTCATCATGATAATGCAAACACATTACATTTTACTTCAGAGTCACGTGAGTGACTACGTGAAGAAGCCCCGCCAGGCACATGCGCATCATTACGTCCGCGCATGTCGCACTGAACGGTCTGGAGGGCGCAGCTCCACCAGCGGTAAGTAGTAACTTCGCAGGTAAGTGGCTTTGAAAACTTTGCCTGGGAGTATTTAACTCTGTCAAGTCTGAAGAAGGGTCTCGACCCGAAACGTCGCCTATCTCCTTCGCTCCTTAGATGCTGCTGCACCCGCTGAGTTTCTCCAGCCTTTTGTGTACCCTTTAACTCCGTCAAGCTGGTTTGAGCAGTCAGTAGGAGTCGGTGGTATGGAGCGGTCAGGTAGGAGAGTTCGCAGCAAGCGTGGGCCCAGTGATGCGGATTCACAAATTAGATTGAGTCGGGAGATTAGCGCGGCAACGCCGGTTCCGATACCGGGTGCCGTTTTACCGACAGCCGTTATATTAGAGAGTGAACTTTCTACACCAGCTCCAGGGACTCAGGAGCCTGAGGCCACTGATAGCCATAGAAAGGCAAAAAGAAAGTCTATCAGACCCGTTTTGTCAGACGAGTCTGAAGAAGAAGGAGACTCCCCTCCAGATAATAAAAGAATGTGGGGGAGGATGCAGTGATGCAAAATATGGAGAAGATCCAAACTTTGATAAATCAAGGGTCAAAGGCCCCAATGATTCCCCAGACAGCTGTTCAAGAAGGCCCATATCAAGAAGTATATGTGGAGTATCAGCAAGGGGATTTCCTTCCAGGACCTTGTTTAGGACTGGAGGATGCCTCCGTACAGTATGACTTGGGAGAAGCAGGGCAGGATGAAGCTGACCCTGATTCTGGTGTCCCTGCTCATGTGTAAACACCAGAGCACAAGAGCCACGCTCCGGGTGTCCCGGATATTGCAATGAGTTTTGCTATTCCGGAGGGGACTGGTGAGGCAATGGAGGAGTACCTTGCCAACAATATCAATTATTTACTGTCTCACCAGCTCCAGCAATCTACGATGCAAGAGACTACTAACAAGTATAAGACACCTGTCAATTGTGCATCACTGAAAGTGCCCACAGTGAACCCAGTAATCTGGGCACCCATGAGTCCTTCTATGAGGGGCCAGGAGGTTCGGAATCAACACGTCCTCCAACTGGTGGCTGCAGCAATTACTGCATTTGGCACTATGGTCAAAGGGACCATGATTACTCAAACTCAAAAAGATATGTTGGCTCTCTTATGCAATGCATTTTTTGAGGTAAATTGCATCAGAAAAATCGCCATCAGGCCAACTCTCAATCAAAAATTTGCTGCTCCATGTAAGGCGACTAATGTACAAACGCCTGAATTCCTGTTTGGAACGGACCTTGTCAAGCAAATATGTGAAATTGATGATGAGGCCAAAACAATTGGCTTGATGAAGCCAAGCATATCACAGCCACCTATTTGAAAACCTGGGTTGATGTACCGATGGTCGGATCCAGGTGCTGGGCCCAGCAGGGGGAGGCCAGTGGGGCAACGAGGTTACCAACCAAGACAGAGCGGCTTCAACCCCAATATGGGCAAACAACAGACTTACAGGCCAACTGTAGAGGTACAGGGAATTTTTGTTAACGATAAAGTTTCTGGTGGACAACCTCCTATTGGAAGTAGATTACAATTGTTTTATAATGAATGGTGCTGTAAAACATCTGATATGTTTATACTAAATACTGTGTCAGGTTCTACCATTGAGTTTATCGCAGGGATAGATCCACCTCAACAGCACAAGCCAAATAAAATGTTGGTGTTTTCTGCTCCAGAGACTGAACAGGTTAACGATGAGATTAAGAATTTATGCCAAAAAGGAGTGATTGAGAAAGCCATTAATCATCCTCAACAATTTGTGTCTAATATATTCCCCAGACCTAAAAAAGATGGGGGTTGTAGAGTAATTCTGGACCTCACTCACTTAAATTCTTCAGTTCTCTATAGGCATTTTAAAATGGACACCTTCGATACTGCTAAACAGCTGGTATCACAGGGTTGTTATATGACAACTATTGATTTGCAAGATGCATATTATTCAGTGCCAATTCATGCTCATTATCGCAGGTACTTGAAACTTAATTGGATGGGACAGCTGTGGCAATACAAAGCATTGCCTAATGGATTTTAGTTCACTAGGCTATTTACTAAATTGTTAAAACCTGTGCTGGGGCTATTGAGGGCCCATAATCACATTGTCATGGCTTATTTAGATGATATCTTAATTATCAGCAACACTAAAGAGTCAGCTGAGGAATCGGTTGCAGTAACCAAAAATGTGTTTGAAACATTAGGGTTTTTGGTCCATCCAACGAAGTCTAAATTACAGCCAACCCAAAATATTGAGTATTTGGGATTTCTTATTGATTCAGTTGATATGACAGTAACATTACCAACAGCCAAGGTTGTGGATATTGCTGATGCCTGTACTTGCCTCCACAAAAACTTTATTCCTCCATCCGAGAAGTCGCTAAGGTCATTGGGAAATTGGTAGCAGCTTTCCCTGCAGTACAGTTTGGACCTTTGCATTATCAACATTTGCAAAGAGCAAGAGAACAAGCACTAAAAGAGCATGCAGGCCATTTTGATCCGGTTATGCAGTTACCAACCACAGCTCTAGCAGAATTGCAGTGGTGGATTGTTAATGTTAGTCAAGCTACTGATAACATTTTGGTGCAAGAACCTTCAGTGATTTTACAGACTGATGTAAGCGCTCTCGGATGTGGGGCTACGGACACCGAGTCTAGCTGTGGGGGTAGATGGAATGAACAAGAAGGTTTGATTCTCCACACACAAGGGATTAATTATTTGGAATTATTGGGGGCATTTTATGGGTTAAAGGCATATTGCTCCACAATGAATAATTTACATGTTCAACTCCAGATTAATAACACCACAGCAGTGGCATATATTAATCATATGGGAGGAGCAAGATCAGTTTAATGTGATAACTTGGCCTAATCTCATGTGGCATTGGTGTATTTCAAGGAACATCTGGGTTTCAGCCATCTATCTACCAGGTGTACAGACCATAGGTCACGAAGGTTTAATGACAATATAGAATGGATGTTGAATTCTAAAATTTTTCAAACAATTGCCACTTGATTTGGGTTGCCAGATATTGATCTATTTACATCCAGATTGAATCACCAGTTGCCTAAATATGTTTCATGGGAGCCAGATACAGGAGCAGTAGCTGTGGATGCATTTTCGTTACATTGGGGGCACTCATTCTTTTATGCATTTCCTCCATTTTGTCTGATCACGAAATGTCTGACCAAAATAGAGCGTGACTCCGCCACAGGCGTTTTGGTGGTCCCAGATTGGCCAACACAACCATGGTTCCCATTGGTACTCAGAATGATGGCTCAGCCATTCATGATGATTCCCAGCTGCAGTAATTTGTTGGTGCATCCGGTTACAGGAGAAAGTCACCCGTTACATGATCGTATCAATTTGTTGGTCTGCAGGTTCTGAACGGACCATTCCAAGGCCTTGGATTGTCGAACAGGACCATGGAAGTTATCACTGCAGCCTGGAGGAATAGCACTAAAAAACAATATGTGGTTCACATAAAGAAATGGGAGATGTTCTGTGTACAATCAAATATATCTTATCATACTGCAAGCATATGTGATGTGTTGGAGTGTCGGGTCTCATCCGTTAGTATCCCAATTTATGAGAGGAATCTTTAACAAAAACCCTCCTAAACCTAGATATACAGAAATCTGGGATATCAGTATAGTTCTCACACTGCTTTGGCAATGGGCTCCAATTACGTCATTATCTATGCAGAGATTAACTCTTAAAGTGGTCATGCTAATGGCGTTGGTTTCAGCACAATGTGTACAAACATTACAATTGTTATGAATAGATTGTATGCATAATCTGTAGATGACATTACATTTTATGTCTATGATTTAATCTAACAAAGCAGGCCAGGTATGGCAGGAACCAAGGTGACGTTTAAAGCATATCCTGTTGACCAAATGTTATGTGTAGTTAAACACTTAAGCCAATATCTTGAGTTAACAAGGAGTCTCAGAACCTCTCAGGACTGCTCATTAGTCACAAAAAGCCATATAAAAGAGTGTCAGTACAAACTATTTCTAGATGGTTGAAACAGGTTCTCAATTATGCTGGAGTTTGACACTCATGTATTTAAATCTCACTCCACCAGGGCGGCTTCAACATCCACGGCGAAGGCTCAGGACGTGTCGCTAGACCAAATCCTCACAGCCGCAGGATGGCCTAGAGAATCAACATTCTCACAATTCTATGACAAACCTGTACAGACAGTGCCACGGTTTGGGCATGCTGTTTTGGGTTCCATTTAATTTGTTTGCTTTGTTTTATATCATTGTTTGTAATTTCCCCCTGGGACAGAGGGATTATTACTGATTTTTGTTATCGTTATTAAAAATAGTTATTGAATAATTTGAAGCGATGTTCAATATATTATTTATTCACAACTGTGTCAACCGAAGCAGATTGTCGTATGGAGTGCATCTATGGCATGAAGACACAGAACTTTGAAATCTTCACGTAGTCACTCACGTGACTCCGAAGTAAAATAGTAAGATTAAATGAGAACTTACCAGTTTGAAGTTTGATCCTTATTTTATGAGGAGTTGCGTTGAGGGATTACGTGCCCTCCGCTCCCACCCTCATAATCTAAGAGATCATCTGGTAGTTCTAGTCTTCTCAAAGCCTTACTATGTTACTTCGGCTATATGTTTTCTGTGTTTTCACGCCGCTGCTTTGAAGTATGACGCGCAAGCGCCTGGCAGGGCTTCTTCACGTAATCCCTCAACATAACTCCTCATAAAATAAGGATCAAACTTTGAACTGGTAAGTTCTCATTTAATCTTACTATTTCTTATGATGAGTTGCATTACTTGCCACACCATAGACGAAGGATCAAAATCACCCTTGTATGTTGATCAACACACAACCAGTGGCAATCTTCTTTGGATTAGGTGAGTGGATTATTTATGGAACACTGCTGTTTTGAGTTATATCTTGAAGACTGATGAAGCGAGTGCCCTTGGATTACTGATGCCCATACTTCGTAAGTACATAAGTTATTGGAGCAGAATTAGGCCATTTGGCCCATCAAGTCTACTTCGCCATTCAATCATGGCTGATCTATCTTTCCCTCTCAACCCCATTTTCCTGCCTCCTTCCCATAACACCTGACATCCTTACTAATCAAGAATCTGTTAATCTCTGCCATTGACAGCTTCCACAGCATTCTGTGGCAATGAATTCCACAGATTCACCACACTCTAACTAAAGACATTTCCCCTCCTCTCCTTTTTAAAGGTATATCCATATATTCTGAGGCTATGGCCCCTGGTCTTAGATTCTCCCACTAGTGGAAACATCCTCGCCACATTCACATTTTCCAGGCCCTTCACTATTTGGTAAGTTTCAATGAGCTCCTCCCTCGTCCTTCTAAACTCCAGCCCAGGCCCAGTGCCGTCAAACGCTCATCATATCTTAACCCATTCTCGTAAACCTCCTATGGACCCTCTCCAGCATGAGCACATCCTGCATCAGATATGGGGCCCAAAATTGCTCACAATACTCCAAATGCGGTCTGACCAGTGTCATATAAAGCCTCAGGTAAGAAGTGCTATTTCAGTATTTGAAATACAAGTAATACATATCAAGTAGTACATGTCTGAAGAAGGGTCTCGACGCGAAACGTGACACATTTCATTTCGGAGTCACGTGAGTGACTTCGTGAAGAGCCCGCCGGCGCGCATGCTCGACATATCGTCGTAACGCGTTGCTGCGACGGCTGGCGGTGGAGCGCGCTCCTCGCCAGCCCTTCATAAGGGGCCACGGAGGTGAGTATTCCACCTTTAGTTGGTGGTCCTTGTTGTCTGATTATGTCTTGCAGCAAGAACATGGATGGGAGTTCGAAGGGCCAGAGGACGTCAGGACGAGTTCGCCGGTCAACAGTTCCGGGGCCTTTACCATCGGCAGTACCTGCAGCGCAGGCCGGGACTCAGGCGGAGATGTGGGTAAGCCCTGTGTTCACAGGTCCAGGTCCGCCAGCACACCACAGCTCGGAGGAGTTAGTTGAGGAGGAGTGTGGTGTGCCGCCAGAGCAGGGGGACCCTGCCATGGCAGTCAGGTCGTCAGCGGGCTCGCTGGCGACCTCGAGCAGGGCACGTGCCGTTGCACGGCCTGTTCCACTCAGCCCTCCGAGAAGGGGGAGGGGAGGAGCCCAGAAGCCTAACCCTGTTAGGGCTAAGGCATTGCCTGTCGCGGAGGAGCGGTCAGGTTCCAGGGCGAGACCCGGGGCGGCTGTGAGGTCCAGCCGGCACACCCCGACTCTCGACGCCGGGACGGGTCGGTCGAGTCGGGTCTCGTCACGGTCGCCGAGCCCCCCATGGATGGGTGGGCGAGACCATGCGTCGGCAACGTCCACGATGTGGGCAGCCGGCAAGACTGCGCGGGCCCCAGGCAGCCATGCTTCGGCTGGTGCCGACACCTCGCCGCAAGTGCCCTTAGTGGCAGCGGCTTCCGCTCTCGCTAAACGGAGGCGATTGAACACGCCCGCGCAGGAATTGTGCAGTTTCGCCTCGGTGGCTGTTAGCGACAACTACCGGCACCGGCAGGGCCTCGACGAGGTGCGGGCCGATGACAGGAGCCCGGTTTTCTTTTCAGAGCCGGAGGACTCCGACCACCTGAGTGTTCAGGGTGAAGGGCGTATTGACCGTATGGAGCGGCTGCTGGAGCTCCTGCTTCAACGTCAACAACAGCAGGGCAGCAACAGGCACAGGGCGTCTTCACCAACATCTACTATCAGCCTGGAGCAGCAGGAGGAGGAGGTTCTGGTGGATCCCGTACCACCTCCGTTGGAGGTGCCAGCGGAGGAACTCTTGGATGTGGCGACCAAATTCGCGGCCCCACATACGGCTGGTCTTCCTCTAAATACAAAGCTGGCAGCCACAGTGGACTTTCTTAATAATCAGGTGCTGCAGGAAGAAGTCCTCATCCAGGCTATGAGCCGTCACAAGGCTCCATCAAACTGCAACTCCCTCAACGTGCCTGTGGTCAATACGCCAATATGGGGCAACATCAGTGCGGCTATCCGTCAACAAGAGCTAAAGTTGCAGCGGATCCTGAAACTCCTCACGGCCGGTATTACCGCCTTTGCGCGGTCGGTGGACGGGGTCGAACTGAATTTGGACCAGGAAGATGCTCTGGCCTTATTGTGCGCGACCCAGCACGAAATCAACGGGTTTCGCAAAAACAGCATCCGCCCAGCACTCAACCCAAAGTTTGCAGGATTGTGCAAACCACCGCCGCCGCCGCCGCCCCGTCAGCTCTTTGGTGAGGACCTCTCGAAGAGAGTCAAAGAGCTTGACGAACAAGCCAAAACGGTGGGGATCATGCGCTCTAAGAGTGCCCCCACACCGTCCGGCTCAAAAGCTCCATACATTCGCTCACGAGGGTCGGCCAGTGCCTCGACGAGGACTCACCCTCTAGCTCCACAACGACAACAGCACCAGAACCAGCACCAAGGGTCTTTTTTAGGACAGGGTCGGCAGAGACCTTTGTGGAAATCGAAGACGCCGCACCCTCAAGCCAACCCAGCACCTCCACGGCCACCCACACGTGTCAAGGACCGCCGGTAACCACGGAGGTGAGGGGGTCTGGTTCTCTCTTTTCTCTCTGTTTAACTTCCCATGTTGGTGGTCGTTTACGGTTGTTTGTGGATGCATGGGGTAATTTTACTGGTGATGAGTATGTGTTGCGGAATATTCAGGGGCATAAAATTGAGTTTATTAATGGCGACATTCCTCCATCCCAGCACATGCCTGGTCGTACGTTCAAATTGTCTGCTGCAGAACAGGCAGCAGGTTATAAGGAAATTTTAAGTCTGGAACAGAAGGGTGTGATTGAGAAAACGGTGCATGAGCCAATTGAATTTGTTTCGAACATATTTACTAGACCTAAGAAGGATGGAGGCTGTCGTGTCATTATTGATCTAACCCGTTTGAATACGTTTGTAACATATACTCATTTTAAAATGGATACGTTTGAAACAGCCAAATCATTGATTTCTCATGGCTGCTTTATGGCATGCATTGATTTAAGGGATGCATATTATTCAGTATCCATCCAGAAATATGATAGAAGGTTTTTGAAATTTATCTGGATGGGGCAACTTTGGCAGTATAAGGCTTTGCCTAATGGGCTCACTACAGCCCCTAGATTGTTCACTAAATTGGTGAAGCCAATCATGGCTTATTTGAGACAACGACATCATATAGTTATGGCCTATTTAGATGATGTCTTTATTGTGGGCCACACCCTGCAATTGGCTGAACAGGGTGTTGCAGCTGCTGTCAATATATTTCAACAATTAGGATTCATTGTCCATCCAGAGAAATCGAAGTTCTGCCCTGCCCAGGTAATTAATTACCTAGGGTTCACGGTGAACTCAATGAGCATGAGGATAACTATACCAATTAACAAAATTGAGGAAGTCACTCAGGCGTGCAGAGATTTAATTGGCACCAATATACCATCGATTCGGCATACAGCCACAGTAATTGGCAAGCTAGTGGCTTTGTTTCCGGCAGCACGATATGGACCTTTGCATTATCAGAATTTGCAAAGAGCTAAAATTATTGCGTTAAAACGGAACGCTGGTCATTACGATCGATCAATGCAGCTGCCGTCCGAAGCGATAACTGAGTTGCAATGGTGGGTGTGTCACATTAGCAACTCATTTAAGCCTGTTAGGGAGGCTAATCCGGTGGTATATTTACAGACTGATGCAAGCTCCAATGGCTGGGGAGCTACTGATAATTGCTCTAGTTGTGGGGGCAGATGGGACACCCTTGAGGCATCGATGTTGTTGATTCAAGGGATTAACTATTTGGAGTTGCTGGCAGCATTCCACGGACTTCGTGCATATTGTTCCAAGCTTGTTGGAGCACACGTCCGTCTCCAAATAGACAACACCACAGCTGTAGCATATTTAAACCATATGGGTGGTACCAGGTCAGTTTCGTGTGACAAATTGGCTAACTCAATTTGGCTCTGGTGTGTTCAAAGAGACATTTGGATTTCAGCTACCTATTTGCCAGGTGAGCTTAATACTATGGCGGACACCAGGTCACGCAAATTTAATGACAACATTGAATGGATGTTGCATCCTGAGATTTTTTCTAAAGTCACAGCCAAATTTGGTAAACCGGACATTGACCTTTTTGCGTCACGGTTAAACCATCAGGTACCAGCCTACGTTTCATGGGAACCAGATCCTGGGGCAATAGCGCTAGATGCATTCTCGCTGGACTGGGGGAATTGGTTTTTCTATGCCTTCCCTACGTTTTGCCTCATCAGTCGGGTATTGCGAAAGATTCAGGCAAATGCTGCCAAGGGCATCCTTATTATACCCGACTGGCCCACACAGCCTTGGTATCCGGTGGTCTTTGACATGCTCAACGAACCTTGGGTCCTTTTGAGGGGTTGCCCACAATTGGTTACTCACCCTGTCTCAGGGGAGCCACATCCCTGCCATGGCTATTTAAATTTGTTGGCTTGCAGGTTCTGAACAGGCCATTAGCCCAATACGGCCTCTCGGCTCGGACCATGGATACCATCGGGGCGTCGTGTCGAGAGTCCACAAGGCGAAGATACCGCTCGCATATTAAGAAGTGGGAAGCCTACTGCAGCCGCTCTCGCATCACGTACGATGACGTGACAATAACCGACGTCCTCGAATTCCTCGCGGGGTTGCACCATGATGAACACTTAAGTTACAGTGCCATCAACAGCGCCAGAAGTGCGCTATCATTCTACCTCAAGATTGGGGTAGGATCCAACAGGCTAGTGTCCAGACTCATGCGGGGTATATTCAATATGAATCCGCCTACACCACGCTATAATATCACCTGGGATGTCAGGGACGTATTAACCCTGCTCAGGACGTGGTCTCCCATGGAAGGGCTCCAACTGGACCAACTCACCATGAAGCTGGTGATGTTACTAGCGCTGACTTCAGCTCAGAGGGTACAGACACTACACAAACTTCGTGTCGACAGAATGACATCTACCCCTACAGAAGTAGTCTTTTTCATTGACGAGCTACTAAAGCAGCATAGACCTGGGTGCACAGGGCTGCAACTGAAGTTCCCGGCATACCCCGCAGATGCTAGGCTATGTTTAGCCTCACATATCCGCCACTATGTCAAGGTGACGGCACGCATCAGAGGAATGGAGAGATACCTGCTTGTCACTCATAAGAGACCTCATCATCGAGTGACAGTCCAGACGATATCCAGGTGGCTTCGAGTCGTCTTGGGTAAGTTAGGTATCGACACTAATGTGTTCAAGTCTCATTCCACCAGGGCTGCATCGACGTCAGCGGCGAGGGTCATGGAGGTGCCCATGGACCAAATTCTCGCCACAGCAGGATGGGCGAATGAAGCTGTGTTCCAGCGTTTTTATAACAAGCCTGTTGCTGCTCCTCTACAGTTCGCAGAAGCCGTGCTGAATGCAGGTCCAGAACGTGGAGATGTCCCCGCATGAGGGGTTTTGATTTGTTATTAATAAATATGCTCTTGTTTTGCAGTATGAACTATTGAGCCAGTTTGTTCCTCCCATCCATCCCTGGTAGTGGTGTGTCAGCATGGACGTGGTCCAGGGCGTGTAATCACAGAAGCTTTGAAGTCTTCACGAAGTCACTCACGTGACTCCGAAATGAAATAGTAAGATTGAACGAGAACTTACCAGTTCGAAGGTTGATCTTTATTTCATGAGGAGTCGAAGTGAGGGATTTCGTGCCCTCCTCGCCCAACCCTCAATCACCTTCATCTGGTAATCTTAGTCAATTCAATCATACTATGCGAAGTCATTTCTATTGTTGGTTCTGTGATTCCACGCCGCTACTTTGAAGTATGTCGAGCATGCGCGCCGGCGGGCTCTTCACGAAATCCCTCACTTCGACTCCTCATGAAATAAAGATCAACCTTCGAACTGGTATGTTCTCGTTCAATCTTACTATTCCTTCTCTCCAGAGATGCTATCTGTCCCACTGGGTTACTTCAGTGTTTTGTGTGGTACATATTAAGTCTCTTTAAACATTGGATTTGCCAACATCAACCATCATAGTCAGGACTTGGGCAAGCAAAAATGTTAGTATGTGGATGGAGAATGTATTTATTACCAAGATGCACTTTTTACAAGAAAGTGGATTCTGAAGCTGTGGATGGCTTTAACCAGATCTTTGGCTTTAACGATCGCAAGTTAAGGCTGATGAAACCAGACTGGATCACCCCATTATATTGCTACTAAACTGCATATATCCTCTTAGAAGATGTAATTGGGTATATGCTTGATTATATTTGGACTCTATCAATATTTAAGTAACTCCACATTGGTGCTACTCGGATATTTATGCTCCTTACGTTAGGAAAACCCATGTTGTGCCAGGATGCACCTTACAAGGTTCTGAAATTAGTAAATAGAGAATAAGCTCTAATAAAGATCTAAGCTGGAAGAATTAAGCTGAGGAAGTAATTTTATTAAAGGCAATGGAAAGCTTTAAAATTTTCAAACCGAAGATAATTAGCATTGCTTTTGAAAATTAATTCAGTGAATGAAATGCAATTTACCAACAATGAAAGCTTGTTTATGCAATCTCATAAAAAGACTGACATGAAGTATGAATTTTAAAATGAGTTATAACTAATCATGCGCTGATATTCATCACATTGCTATAAAATGCTGAGGGTGTGGTTCTTTGTGTCCTGCTTTTCCTAATTCAAATACCACAAGGCAATTATTTTTTAAGCTGCAGTGTGGCTGCTTCCCTTCATTACTTCACCAATGTCATTGTGCATTCAAATTTGAACATCTTAGTTTAGCTTAGTTCAGAGATACAGCGCTTAAAAAGGCCCTTCAGACCAACAGGTCCGTGCCGAACAACGATCTCCATACACTAACATTATCCAACACACAAGGGCCAATTTGCAATTTTTACCAAAGGCAATCAACCAACAAACCTGTAGTTCTTTGGAATGTTGGAAACGTCTTTGGAAACTGGAGCACCCAGAGAAAACCCATGTGGTCACAGGAAGAACGTACGAACTCTGTACAGACAGCACCCATGGTCAGGATCGAACCCGGGTCCTTGGCACTGTAAGACAGCAGCTCTAACACAGCACCACCGTGCCACCCCATCTCCTTTTTTCTTTCTCTGATATTACCCCTTCCCCTCCAAATGAGTATTAGCCTCTGTTTTAAACCCCACAATTTTTTATCCCATCTTGAATGGCTCGCTGGTGATTCTTAGCAGCTTATTCAACCACATTTATTTGTGGTCAAGCCAAGTCTAACCGAGTCCAGAGTGATCCAGACAGCTGCATTTTTAGCAAGAATGATTGGCCAACATCAAAAATTAGAATGAAACAAATTTGTTCTTTCTTAATACAGAATCTTCTTCCACCTCAAAAATATACTTTAATTCATAAATGTAGCAAATATATAACATGGTACGGTATGGTGGCAGGTGGCACAATGGTAGAGTTGCTGCTTTACAACACCAGACACCCGGGTTCAATCTTGGCTATGGGTGCCATCAGTACAGAGTTTGTAAGTTCTCCCCATGACCTGTGTGGGTTTTCTCTGGAAGTTCCGGTATCTACCCACATTCCAAAGATGTACAGATTTGTAGGCTAATTGGCTTGTTAAAATTCTAAATTATATCTAGTGTGTGTATGATAGCATTAGTGTGCGGGTATCGCTGGTCAGTGCGGACTTGGTGAACCGGTGGCCCCATTTCCGCAATGTATCTCTAAACTAAACGAATAACATGTAATATTCATATCTCATCATTCACAAAGCAATAGTCCACAGACAGCACCGGCAGTCAGGATCAAACCCGGGTTTCTGGCAACTCTACCGCTGCGCCACTGAGCCATCTCAGAACGTTTTATAAAAGAATATTAACTGTATGTCAGATTCCCCTGAAAAAAATATTGGAGATGAAATAAGTCCAAGAAAGAGCTGCCCATCAGAGAATGAGTGGGTCCAGACTACAGGGAGTCAATACATATCAGCAACAAAAGCATAAGCAAGTAATTGGAACTTGGGAAACGGATGACAACCTACAATCGGTTTGAAAGGAGGTTTTTGTTGAGTAAAGTATTGCAGTGATTTATGATAGCCAGTGGATCCATTTATGGGTTAGACAATTATTCTGTGGGCTTGTGAATTGCATAGATGTTATATTGCTATGAATGATGGGTTAAAGATTGGTTGTGGTGCATCGGAATTTAAAATCCAGTCTATAGCATTTCGGCACGGCAGAGACACATTTTCGACAACACTGCACCAGTTCCTTTTGTTATTGTATCTAATAAGCATCTGATACAAGTGGACACAACGTGATGAAGCACCTCAGGAGGTTAAGCAGCATTTCTGGAGAACATGGATAGGTGACGTTTTGGGTTAAGACCTATCTTCAATTCACCTTCACAAGTGAAAGGCTTTGGGAGTATGTATGGGATGGGACTGGCACCTTGTGAGAGGACTAGATCAAAGAATGGTGAGTGGGGCATGTACCAAACTTTCTGGATATACAGAGGCACAACCTGATAACTCATACTGGATATGTTGATTAAGATCTATTTTCATTAATTCAGGTTTGGGTCCAGAACGATTTCTAGGTGATTAATCTTTGAGACTCTTTCCTGCAGAAGTGCCACTTTACCATGGAGTCCACTTGAAACTTGAGTCCAAAGGTACTGCACAGTTGTAATGTCGGTATAAAGTGAAACTGCTTTCACCTGCCCTACTACTGTCATAGTGATAATGCAGCCTTAGGCAGCAAACTATAAAACTAGCTCTAAACCTTTTAGTTTAATGGAGGTAATGAACAACTCATCTTGGATTATAATTAAGCCTCTCATATTTTAGTAATATATGAAGCAACATAAAAGCCTGATCAGGCACAACTCAGTATATCAAGACTATTATGATCTTTATTTTATTATTTTTCACATCCACACAATGATTATTGAAATATATAACAGTTTCCAATATGATTTCAAAAAGGACATTAACTTAATTATTTCAGCATCATCAGTAACTGTTGCAATGGATTTTATGAAGGCATGTCTGTGTATTTACATTAGTCGAACCATATCTTTGCTGATTATGTCAATTCATAATTTTAACTTATTTGTGCCTTGTCCCCAGAAGGAAGTAGGAGGGTCCATGAGGAAATGTGTTTATTTTAAAATGATAAACATATTTTTGTAGACAATAAAAAAAGGAGTTGCATTGTTGTTGTTTTTTAAAGCACCATTATCATCCTTGCTGTGCAACTAAATAAAATGATGGCACTAAATTCATAATGTCAATGGGTTGCATGATCATTTCAATTGATCACCTTGGATAACAATGATAGATTAAATTAAATGGCTCATGGTTGGTACAAGACTGACAGAAAAAAGAAAAAAAATTAGGACCTGCACTATAGGAGAAAATAGTGTTTAGTCTACACTCAAACACAAAAGATGTCAAATGGTTTATAATCCAACTTGCATCCAACTTACGGGATATATAACCAGTCGTGATCAAAAAGCTGGCTTTGCTTTCTTGTGAAACACACCAGGGGCTTAAAAACATGCAGTCAAATGTTCTTTTCTTTCCATTAATGTCACATTTGTTTCGCTCTGAGGAACACTCACTGAAGTCTTACTTTAAATGAACATGGCCCTGAATGAATGTGATTCCACTTGTGTGCTCAAAGCTACTTTCAAGCATCAGGATAAATACTTAACCCAATGGATCTAAACATTTATTCTTGTCTTTGTACGTTTCTATAAAATCACATCACTATCATATCTCCAACTGTAACTTTTCCAAACCTAAAAAAAAACTCCGGGACTCTTAACTTATCGGAAATCTTCCTGTGTCATAAAATTGCCAGACCTTTAGAATTAAAGTCTGTACCATCTGCTAAGTGTTCTTTGATTTATCTAAATTTTTTTTTAGAAACCCAGATGGAGTCCAATATGATGTGGCTCGGTCCTTCAATTCGGTTTCTCCAAAATAAAGAACCATTTTTTTGAAATGACAGACAATGTATAATTTTCTTATAATGTGTCATGCTGTCCTGAATTCACTGAAAAATTCCAAAGCAGCGTCTTGAAACAATAATGGCAAAGCTGGATGCTAGTTGTTCAAATTTTAACCAAAAGCAACGCATGCAAGGGAATTCAGTCGTGCTGAGACTTCCTTGTTTTAAATAATTTCTTGTGGTAGATGCGTATATATGTCATGTTAGTATCACTAAAGAATTTCTCTTTTTCTTTGTTTGAGAGGACGTTTAAAGGCATGGATAACTTCTTTTAAGCTGTTAGAAATGTATAGAAATACATTTCAATGATTATAGCTGTACTTCAATACCATGACTAACTGGTTGGGAAATGGCAGACCTGGCCAACTCAGTGGGCTCTACAATTTATTGTCCTTTATGCTCCAAGAAACATAGAAACATAGAGACATAGAAAACATAGAAACATAGAAAAATAGGTGCAGGAGTAGGCCATTCAGCCCTTTGAGCCTGCACCGCCATTCAATATGATCATGGCTGATCATCTAAAATAGTAAGATTAAATGAGAACTTATCAGTTTGAAGTTTGATCTTTATTTTATGAGGAGTTGCGATGAGGGATTACTTGAAGACCCTGCCAGCACGCATGCGCAACATTCTTCAATGTAGTGGTGTGAAATCACAGATACTAAAGTTGACTAACATAGTAAGATCAGAGAGAACTTTATATACCAGTTGACCTTTATAACAGAGGGTTTGGGAGCGGAGGGCACGTAATCCCTCATCGTAACTCCTCATAAAATAATGGTATTCAAATTGGTAAGTTCTCATTTAATCTTACTATTTTACTTCGGAGTCACGTGAGTGACTACGTGAAGATTTCAAAGCTCTGTGATTTCATGCCCTGGAACGAGTCCATGCTCACACACTGCCATGCTAGGAAATGGAGGATGTAACGTATTTCAGACATGAAACTGTGCTGAAAAACAAAAAGGTATTTATTTCATACCTAAAATAATAATGCCCCTACATTGGGGTAAATCATGAAACAGAATTTAAATTTTTTCCCGCAAATGTCTCGGGAGTGGCTATGGGTTTATTATAGAAGCGCTGAAAAGTCCTTTCATTACTCCAACCCGCTGCAGCAAGGATGTGGTCCATTGGAACTTCCATCATCCTAGCCGCCGATGTGGATGCAGCCCTGGTGGAGTGAGATTTAAAAATATTAGTGTCCACCCCTGCTGCACCCAATACCACGCCTTAACCATCTGGAAATGGTTTGTACTGTGACCTTATGGTGAGAGCATTTGTGGCTAATGAGTAAAGCCCTCTCCGTCCCCCTGAGACTCTTGGTGACCTCTGTATATCGCAATATATATGTCACGATGCAGAGCCGACAATCTGCAGGATAGACCAGAAATTCTAATTTTTGGCCAGTGGATCCGGGTTTATCCTAAGTAACCCCTCTATAAGGAAGGTTATCTTGCCATTAGTGATATACATGGCGTCCATACTTAGCTTATGTAAGGACTGGACCCGTTGTGCTGTTACAAGTGCCATTAACATAACCATTTTATAGGTTAATTTATCCAGTGTGTGTCCCGATATAGGTGTCCATCCTCGAAACATAGTTAACACTATGCCTAGATCCCAAGTATGGGTGTATCTGGGCCTGGGGGATTAGAATTAAATATACCCCTCATTAGTTTAGATACCAGTGGGTGTGATCCCACAGCAAGGTGATCACACCCTCGGCCCAGATAATTGGATAGGGCACTACAGGCACAATTAATGGCACTGTAGCTCAATCCCTCATCAAAATGAAGGGTAGCCAGGAACTCCAGCACTTCAGTGAAGGTGGCTGTGTCATATGAAGTGTTCGTTCTGGTGCAGAACACTTCCCATTTCTTCAAATAGAAACATAGAAACATAGAAATTAGGTGCAGGAGTAGGCCATTCGGCCCTTCGAGCCTGCACCGCCATTCAATATGATCATGGCTGATCATCCAACTCAGTATCCCGTACCTGCCTTCTCTCCATACCCTCTGATCCCCTTAGCCACAAGGGCCACATCTACCTCCCTCTTAAATATAGCCAATGAACTGGCCTCAACTACCCTCTGTGGCAGAGAGTTCCAGAGACCCACCACTCTCTGTGTGAAAAAAGTCCTTCTCATCTCGGTCCTAAAGGATTTCCCCCGTATCCTTAAGCTGTGACCCCTTGTCCTGGACCTCCCCAACATCGGGAACAATCTTCCTGCATCTAGCCTGTCCAATCCCTTAAGAATTTTGTACGTTTCTATAAGATCCTCTCTCAATCTCCTAAATTCTAGAGAGTATAAACCGAGTCTATGCAGTCTTTGTTCATAAGACAGTCCTGACATCCCAGGAATCAGTCTGGTGAACCTTCTCTGCACTCCCTCTATGGCAATAATGTCCTTCCTCAGATTTGGAGACCAGAACTGTACGCAATACTCCAGGTGTGGTCTCACCAAGACCCTATACAACTGAAGTAGAACCTCCCTGCCCCTATACTCAAATCCTTTTGCTATGAAAGCTAACATACCATTCGCTTTCTTCACTGCCTGCTGCACCTGCAGGCCTACTTTCAATGACTGGTGTACCATGACACCCAAGTCGCGCTGCATCTCCCCTTTTCCTAATCGGCCACCATTTAGATAATAGTCTGCTTTCCTATTTTTGCCACGAAAGTGGATAACTTCACATTTATCCACATTATACTGCATCTGCCAAACATTTGCCCACTCACCCAGCCTATCCAAGTCACCTTGCAGTCTACTAGCATCCTCCTCACAGCTAACACTGCCCCCCAGCTTAGTATCATCCGCAAACTTGGAAATATTGCCTTCAATTCCCTCATTCAGATCATTAATGTATATTGTAAATAGCTGGGGTCCCAGCACTGAGCCTTGCGGTACCCCACTAGTCACTGCCTGCCATTGTGAAAACGACCCGTTTACTCCTACTCTTTGCTTCCTGTTTGCCAGCCAGTTCTCTATCCACATCAATACTGAACCCCCAATGCCGTATGTTTTAAGTTTATATACTAATCTCTTATGTGGGACCTTGTCGAAAGCCTTCTGAAGTCCAGATACACCACATGTGTACATGTGTACACCACTGGTTCTCCCCTATCCACGCTACTAGTTACATCCTCGAAAAATTCCACAAGATTCGTCAGACATGATTTACCTTTCGTAAATCCATGCTGACTTTGTCCAATGATTTCACCACTTTCCAAATGTGCTGCTATCCCATCTTTAATAACTGACTCTAGCAGTTTCCCCACTACCGATGTTAGACTAACTGGTCTGTAATTCCCCGTTTTCTCTCTCCCCTCCTTCTTAAAAAGAGGGGTTACGTTTGCTACCCACCAATCCTCAGGAACTACTCCAGAATCCAAATATGTAAGATATTGTTTCCTGGTGGACTCCCTGCACGACGCTGTGATGACATTTATCGTTCTGTCGGAGAGTCCGTAGTCCAGAAATGGCCTGTTCAGAATCTGCAAACCAACAGGATTATTCGGTCATGGCACGGATGACTTTCCCCTGTCACAGTCTGTACCAAAAGGCTCGGACGTTTGTAAATCCAAATGCAGGGTTCTGCGGCCATATTTTGTACTAGTGGGAACGATGGTTGGGTAGGCCAGTTGGGAACAACTAAAATACCTGTTGCGGAGTCTTGTTTGATTTTTTGTAAGACCCGACTCACGAGGCAGAAGGAGGGAAATGCATAGAAAAACAAATCCCCCCCAATGCAGCGAGAAAGTGTCCATCGCTGCTCCCCCAGGGTCTGGTTCCCAAGCAACATATGTTGGTGGTTGGTGACTTAATCTGGATGCAAAAAGGTCGATATCTGGTGTCCCATACCGTTCCATAATATCGGCAAACACTTTCCGATCCATCATCCATTCGGTGTTGTCGTTGAATTTGCGTGACCTGGTGTCCGCCACTGTATTTAGCTTACCTGGAAGGTAAGTGGCTGAGATCCAAATATTCCTTTCCAGACACCAGTGCCAGATATTATTAACCAATTCATCGCATGATATCGACGTTATTCCATCCATATGATTAATATAGGCCACCACAGTGGTATTATCAATCTGTAATTGTACATGCAAATGGTGCATATCTGAGCAATAGGTCCGGAGTCCATGAAATGCTCCCAGCATTTCTAGATAATTAATCCCTAGTGCTCCCAACAGGGTTAATTCTTGTGCACTCCATCTGCCTCCACAACCTGAGGTGGTATTAGTTGCTCCCCAACCTTTTGCAGTAGCATCAGTCTGTAATGTAACCGTGGGATTCATGATAGTGATGGGGGTAGAACAATGCTGAGTATTGTCTATCCACCAATTTAACTCTAATTTTGCTTTCCCTGGTAGTTCCATATCCTATCAAAATGGCCTGCATGAGTTTTAAGAGCTAATATTTTTGCTCTTTGTAGATTTTGGTAATGGAGTGGTCCAAATTGTGCTGCTGGAAATGCAGCCACCAGTTTCCCAATTACTCTGGCTACTTGCCGAATGGATGGTTTTCTGATGCTAGTCGATGCTAGCCATGTAGTACCTGCCAGTGATTAGCTGTTTGGCTGTGACAAAAGTGTCCATTTTGAAATGGACATACTGAACGGAAGTATTCAGTTCGTGTCAAATCTATAGTGATGCGGCATCCGCCGTCTTTTTTGTTTTTGGTAAATATGTTTGATACGAACTCTTGAGACTCTATGTTTGTCTTCACAATTACCCCTTTTGTGTTTAATCTTAAAAGTGCAGCATGGCCTTCTGTTCTCTCTTTTTGTGAGAGTATAAACTTCCGGCTAGGTGTATGCTGAACTGGGATGGGGAGTTTGTATACAAATTCAATTTTCTATCCCTGAATACTTCCGAGTATGTAAGGATCAGAGGTAAGAATGCTCCACACATGACGAAACAAGTGCAACCGTCCCCCAACCCGTGATGAATCTAGACATGCAATGTTTCCAAGGGAACCAGACCCACCTACCTCCAAGGTTACCGGCGGTTCTGTGTTGGTTGTCTCTGTCCTTGCTTCTTGTTCTGTTGTGCTGCTGCGGTGTGGGGATGGCGCATTTTCCAAGAAGGTCGGGCTGGGCCATGGTCTAAAAAAGACCGTTGTGCAGGTGGGCCGGCCTTTGAGCTTTCACCACCAGATGGTCTCTCGTTGTAACGGTGCCTGGTGGATGTGTAGGGGTGCTGCCGCCACTGATATGGGGTTTTGAAGGTGTTCGGCACCTTAATCATGCCGATAGCCTTGGCCTCCTCATCCAGGTCTTTTACCTGTTTTGGGAGGTTGTCCCCAAACAGCACTGTTGGCGGCTGTGCACTGCTGGGCCTGCATAATCCTGCAAATTTGGGATTGAGTGCTGGCTTTATAATGCTTTTCCTGTGGCTATTAATTTCAAATAGCGTATTGCACTGGAGTGCTAGAGCGTCTTGCAGCTCTTCAGGCATTTCAACCCCATCAGCTGTTCTGGCTACTGCTGTAATCCCAGCAGCTAGTAGCTTGAGGATTCTTTGGAGTTTCACCTCCTGGCTCCTTATGGTCGGGCTCATGTTGCCCCAAATGGGGTTGTTGGCAGCAGGCACATTTAGAGAAATACAATTCTCTGGCACAAGGTATTTATCTGCCGTATTGTTAATTGCCTGTTCCTGCAGCTGGTTTGTTGCCATGTAATTTATACTGGCTGCCAGCTTAGGATGCAATGGCAGCCCTTTTTGGGTACGCATAGCGAATTTGTTGACCACACCCAGTAATTCTTCTTGCGGCACCCCTGACACAGATGAGTCTTCAGCCATGTCCCCTTCTTCAGGGTCAGCCCAGCTCTGACCCCCAATGCTCCCCTGCGAAGAGGGTGAGACATTTGGCAGTCCTTGATAGGAAGCTGCCGTGGGTCTGCGAAGAGATCTACTGTGACTCTGCCCCTGCAAAAGCAGGTCACGCTGGAGCAATTGCTCCACCATCCGTTCCATGCAGGTAAGACGACCGCCGTCGCTATCAACGAACGGGGTGTCCTCAGGTCCCGACCCAGCCGAGTCAGCGGACCTGTCCGACATCCGGGTGGTTTTGCCGTCGGACCGCGGCGCACCTGCGGTCTGTTGCGGCGAGAAGTCGGGGGCTGCTGGATGTACCTGCAGCTCTGGAGAGTCGGCACGCTGCTGGCTGCTTTCCACAGCAGCGATTTTTGCCGCTGCTCTCCGTGATCTTCTGGACTCCATGGTGCTGTTTCCTGTAACACACAACACACAGAGTCACCACGAAACTCTACCAGACTGGTAGGCACTTACCTCCGGCTTGTTTTTAAACTTACGCTGGAGGAACAACGCTCCTCCCGACTGTCGCTTCCGCAATGCGTTTGACGATATGTCGCGCATGCGTGCTGGCGGTGTCTTCACGTAGTCACTCACGTGTCTCCGAAGCAAAATCAGTACCCTGTTCCCGCTTTTTCACCAGATCCCTTTTCCTTTAGCCCTAACAACTAAATCTAACTCTCTCTTGAAAACATTCAATGACTCCTGGAGTAACTTGTGGAAATCTGAAGAAATTGGCAAATGTTTGGCTGGAAACCAGCCAAAGGTACCTTCAAAATGAAATTTGAACGGCTGCAACAAAGCTGTTGTTATTTAGGTAAGGAAGCTCCTTTAACATGGAGTTTATCAGGAACATGGTGTAAATCTGTTACACCCATGCTTATTGCTCACAAGATGTGAGAATGCAGATGCCACTGGAAATTGACCAGGAATGAAGATCTCATATAGACATAAAATGCTGGAGTAACTCAGTGGGACAGGCAGCATCTCTGGAAAGAAGGTATGGATGACGTTTCAGGTCGAGACCATTCTTCGTCACCTATTCCTTCTCTCCAGGGAAGCTGCCTGTCCCGCTGAGTTACTCCAACATTTTGTGTCTATCCTTGGTTTAAACCAGCATCTGCAGTCTCCTCATACACATGAAGATCTCATACACTGGAAATGAAGATGAATGGGGAAGAAGAGTTTTTGGAATATAGTTTAAAGGAAGCCCTGACACCCATGATCAATAGCAGATAGTAAACAATTCTTTTTTTCGTGAGGAGGAATCTGCCAATCTTAAGCTTTTTGACCTCAAGTGCAGGAGCTCCCCAGATAAGTCCTCAATACACCAAGAGCCTCCTATTGCTTCTGATCAATTTGACAGGGTCAGCACCGGAGGATGGATCTAGGCAGTCAGGATGGGAGGCATTCCCATTGGATTTTTATAGGTTTCACAAGAGTTGTAGTGGAAAGGCATTTATCCAACATATGTAATGATAATGTTTCTGTAGTATTTGTCTCATAATCCTTCAAGCTCAAATATATGGGAGAGGAAAGGGAAATGTACTAGAATTCTCTCCTTAGCTTCAAATCAGATATTTTATATTGATGTTGATTCTGCGACGTGATTTTTTTCTGGAATAATTTTGAAACTCTCATCATACAACATCAAAACCAGAAGTGCTTGATCATCTGCGTCAAGTGGGATGAGCTGTCAAACTGCAAACTAGGGTCCATAGATCAGTACATTAGATTTATTTTATTTTCCTTTTGAGTTGGAGTGTACAAATAATGAAATTTATGGGATCTTCCTCATGCTGTTTTGATAACATTCCCAAAGTATATTTATCCATGATCAGATCACAATGTTTCGGCCCCAAGATTTCTACATCTGCATGCTGCTTTGGGGCCACATATAAACTTTGTCAAATTGCTCCTAAAGTAGCAGTACAATACTCTCTAAATTTGTGAGGGGATAGGTAATAGGGAAATAAGTGGATTCATGGAACCTGCATGGACTTAGTTTCCTTCTGAATAAAATATGAAAATAACGTAATCTACTTCAAGTCAACTTGCCCAAGATCAATATTGAAAGATGTAACATTGCTGTGAGGAAAGTTACGGTGAGATATTTCAACTGATGTGAAAGCTGTCTTGAAATAATTTTGTACGACCACCAGTGTAAGGTTGGTTCCTAGCTTGTGGTTCTTCTGCTTTGTTTCCACTTCCAACAGAGATAATGGCAGCTTCTGAAAGAGTGCTTTTAATGAGCGATGAAGAATATGAACAAGGTGGAACGATGAGGTGAAACAATTTCCCAAGCCTGCAATTTCTCCTGGAGTTATCTTTAATATGCTTTATTGAGAGCAATAGTAGATGATAGAACTTTAGCCAGAATTGGGTGGTTGAACAGGACAAAACGGACACCATGGTGATTCCATCTAATTGTTGTCAACTAAATCAAGCACGGTGCTGCTTGTCATTTATAAACATAATACCTGTTCATCTTTTCTTCTCCATTACGTATTTTGGAATAGTCAACTGGTGGAATGGCTTACGATGAACCTCACTTGGAACTCCATTACTGAATGAGTGTGAACTTTATTGACTTGGGATCTTAGGCTCTGAAGTTTTGTCCACTCCATTGCATGCCGTTCTGATCAATATATTATGATGTGCATTGCCCTCAACTGCAATAGCCTTAGTAGTGAATGCCCACTTTTAATACAAATCATAGGGCGAAGCATGAAAGCCAGCAGCCATGGTTTACATCGACAGTGAGAACTTCGCCAAGGGAAGTGTGGAGACCAGAGTGCTTTAAGTGAGGTATTCATGAAGGATCTACTTTATATACTCCACATATAATTCAGAAAGGAGCAAGCAGAATATTTGGCAATGGGGGATTTTGGCTACCCAAACATGCAGACTGCAATAGAATGCAATCCTTTTCAAGGACTGCCTTGTGTTCATTAATCAAAAGGATCTTGAAGAATGTTATAATGGTTGATTTTACTTCAGAGTCACGTGAGTGACTACGCGAAGACCCCGCCAGCACGCATGCGCGACATATCATCTACCGCATTGCGCATCGACAGGCTGTGGAAGCGCTGCTCCACCAGTGGTAAGTTTGAAACCTGAAGGTAAGCTTTTCAACTTAACTCCAGGTCTGTTTTTTCTCCTTGCAGGAAGCTCTGTGCACAGAGTTCCTGCTGGAGATATCGCGTTCCCTTACACTGCGGTAATCCTGCTGTGAGATTCGCGGGGATACCCGGCTGGGGGGAGATCCCCACCACAGACTTTGCGGGGAATCCCGTCTCAAGGGACCACAAGGGAATCCCGACTGAGGTAAACCACGGAATGGAATCAGCGGGAAACCCGGGACAACAAGAGGAATCAAGCCGCAGGTTGAACCCGGCTGCGGGGACCGCGGGAAGATTCTCCACGGGACGAACCCGGCTCAGGGGGGGAAACCCAGCTGCGGGGACCGTGGGGAGAGGCCAAACCGCGGGGTGAACCCGGCTCAGGGGGGGGAAACCCGGCTGCGGGGACCGCGGGAGGGGACTGTGTGAAGACACGGCTGTGGACCGCAGAAGTGCAGATAGCCGGCGGCATTTTTCAGACTCCAGCGGCCCAGAGAGGTTCAATGGAGTCTGAAAGGCCTGGGCAGGCCAGGAGGGTCCCCTCCAACATGGGTACGTCCTCGGCCGTTTACCCATGTGGAGCATGGATAGCGTCAGAGAGCGCTCATCCCACTAATGCTCCCTCCTGATATGGTCCATGTAAGGCATATCAGTAGAGATATGCCGCCGATGGTAAGCCCAGAGACCTGCAGTGTCCGGGCTGCGAATATACCACCGGCGGATAAGCCCGTAGACTCGGAGGGTCCGGGCTCTAAGATTACCGCCTGCGGAGGAATGTTTCCCGCCGACGGATAACCTCGGAGACTCAGCATGGGTCCGGGCTGGAAGGTTCACCGCCTACGTATCCCGCATGAAGTGGAAGACTCGGAAGTATGTCCAGGGAACATACTGGAGTACAAACGTGAGGTTCCAGAAAATTCTGGTGTGGCATCAAGACCTTTGCTAAACGAAGCCTGAAGGCCAGAGTTCCCTCGTGAAGGAACAGCCACCTCACGCCACATCACAGGTGCCGGCGGTGGGATACCATGCACCTGCAAAATTGTCCCTGAAAGGACCAGCAGTGAACAGCGTTATGGGGGTACAATGCACTTCAAAATGAACTGCTTCCAGAAGAACGCCATCGGACCTGCCTTAAATTCCAAATCTGTAGGTTCAAGTGAGGCCAGCAATGTCTAGCCGCCGAATCCTCTCTACAGGAACCTGCCCAAACAGGTAAGACCCGGATGAAGAATTAAAGCTGTCCGGCTTATCAAGGTACCACGGCAACACACCCTACGCCTCTATTGGCAGCAAGCGTTTCACTGAAGCTGGTGGAAGCTTCAAAACTGGGCGCAGGCTTTTCAGGCCAAGGCCCAAACCGGTGCTCAGGGAATTGGGTCCACACACCCCAGCAATCCTACTCTCCAAATCTGCGATGGAATTAGAACCCGCGCCAGGGTCCTTTGGGCTAACCATAAGACCACCAATAACCATGAAGGTAGGTGGGTCTGGTTCTTTCCGAAATATGAGGTATGTGGACCATTTACAAGTTGGTAAATTTACACTTGTTTTATGCAAGACGAGTTGCCTTTCAAGACAGGCCGTAGTTGCGGGCCGCTCATTGTCACTATGAAAGATACCGGTTTCAACTCACATATGCAGTATAGACTTTTTTGAATAGAAAACTTCATTACTGTCTAACAACAGGGGAACAGTTTCCACTGGGCTCACCTAAGATATTTATATTATGGGCTATCTAGATGATGTTCTAAAACACTGTATTTTGCCAAATCAGCAGTATCAGCCACAAACCATTCTGCAGAAATTGGATTCTCATCCATCCAGTAAATTTAAGTTGATACCAACTGAAATTATTAAATTGTCTGGGATTGGCAATATATTGGTTTCAGCTGTGCATTTGCGCCTTCTGCACCATCAGATATACGGCGTGCAAAGGAGCAAG
Organism: Raja brachyura; assembly: GCA_963514005.1. The sequence continues at coordinate 15,589,547 of OY740802.1, forward strand.
CTCACAGGCTATTTCATTTCGGAGTCACGTGAGTGACTTCGTGAAGAGCCCGCCGGCGCGCATGCTCGACATATCGTCGTATCGCGTTGCTGCGACGGCTGACGGAGGAGCGTGCTCCTCGCCAGCCCTTCATAAGGGAACCACGCAGGTAAGTATGCTACCTTAAGTTGGTGGTTCTTGTTGTGTTTGTTTCACAGCAAGAACATGGATGGGAGAGGCCGGAGTTCGAGGAGAAGTCGCCGGCCAGCGGTTCCGGAGCGAGAGTTGTCGGGGGTACCTGCAACGCAGACCGGAACGAGGGCGGAGATGTCGGTGAGCTCTGTCTTTTCAGGTCCGGACCCGCCCGCACACCACAGCTCGGAGGAGTCCGACGAGGAGGAGTGTGGTGTGCCGCCAGAGCAGGACGACCCTGCCATGGCAGCCAGGTCGTCAGCAGGCTTGCTGACGGCTTCGAGCAGAAGGGTCCGTGCGGCTGCACGGCCCGTTTCACGCAGCCCTCTGAGAAGGGGAAGGGCAGGAGCCCAGACGCCTAACCCTGTCGGGGCTAAGGCTCTGCCTGCCGCCCAGGAGCGGTCAGGTTCCAGGACGGGACCCGGGGCAGCTGTGAGGTCCAGCCGTCGCCCCCCAACTTTCGACGCCGGGACGAGTCAGTTGGGGGTCCCGTCACGGTCGCCGAGCCCCCCATGGATGGGTGGGCGAGACCATGCGTCGGCAAGGTCCACGATGTGGGCAGCTGGCAAGCCTGCACGGGCTCAAGGTATCCAGGCTTCGGCTGGTGCCGACACCATGCCGCACCTGTCCATAGAGGCAACGGCTTCCGCTCCCGCTAAACGGAGGCGGTTGAACACGCCCGTGCAGGAATCGCGCAGTTTCGCCTCGGCGGCTGTCGACGACAACTACCGGCACCGGCAGGGCCTCGACGAGGTGCGGGCCGATGACAGGAGCCCCGGCCAATTTTCAGAGCCGGAGGACTCCGACCACCTGAGTGTTCAGGGTGAAGGGCGTATTGACCGGATGGAGCGGCTGCTGGAGCTTCTCCTACAAGGTCAACAACAACAGGCATCCAGCAGCGACAGGCACAGGGCTTCATCACCAGCTTCGTACACCAGCCTGGAGCAGCAGGACGAGGAGGCCGTGGTTGACCCCATCCCACCCCCGCCTGAATTACCGGCGGAGGACCTCCTCGATGTGGCTACCAAATTTGCAGCCCCTCATTCGTTGGGGCTTCCCATCAATACGAAGTTGGCAGCCACAGTGGACTTCCTAAATAATCACCAGCTTCAGGAGGAAGTCCTGCTACAAGCCATGAGCCGCCACAAGGCTCCATCAAACTGCAATTCCCTGAACGTGCCTGTGGTCAATACGCCAATATGGGGCAACATCAGTGCGGCTATCCGTCAGCAGGAGCTGAAAATTCAGCGGATCCTGAAACTCCTCATGGCCGGGATTACTGCCTTTGTGCGGTCGGTCGACGGAGAGGAGCTTAATTTGGACCAGGAGGATGCTCTGGCGCTTCTGTGCGCTACTCAAAACGAAATAAACGGCTTTCGCAAACACAGCATCCGCCCAGCGCTCAACCCTAAGTTTGCAGGGTTGTGCAAACCACCGCCGCCGCCGCCGCCCCGTCAGCTCTTTGGCGAAGACCTCTCCAAAAGGGTCAGAGAGCTGGATGAACAAGCCAAGACCGTGGGGCTCATGCGCTCTCACAGTGCCCCCACGCCATCAAGCTCGAAAGCCCCACTTGGCCGTTCACGAGGGTTTGTCAGCACTTCCACCAGGAATTACCCTCCAGCTCCAAACCGATATCAGCCACCCCAACCCCAGGGGTCTTTTTTAGGACAGGCTCGGCAGAAGCCGAGGTGGAAAATGAGGACGCCACGACCTCAAACCAACCCAGCACCTCCACGACCACCCACTCGTGTCAGGGACCGCCGGTAACCACAGAGGTGAGGCGATCTGGTTCTCTTTTTTCTCTTTGTTTAACTCCACATGTTGGTGGGCGTTTGCGGTTGTTTGCGGGTGCATGGGGTGACATTACCAGCGATGAGTATGTGTTACGGAATATTCAGGGCCATAGTATTGAGTTTATTAATGGGGACATCCCTCCACCTCAGCATAGACCGGGTCGTACTTTCAAACTAACGGCTGCGGAACAGTCAGTTGGCTATAAGGAAATTTTAAGGTTGGAACAGAAAGGGGTCATAGAGAGAACGGTTCATGAGCCCGTTGAATTTGTTTCCAATATTTTTACTAGACCTAAGAAGGATGGAGGCTGTAGAGTCATTATTGATCTAACCACTCTGAATAACTTTGTAACATATACTCATTTTAAAATGGACACGTTTGAAACGGCCAAATCATTGATTTCACAAGGGTGCTTTATGGCATGCATCGATTTACAGGATGCGTACTATACCGTACCTATGAAAAAATATTACAGAAGGTTCTTAAAATTTATCTGGATGGATCAGCTGTGGCAATATAGGGCGTTGCCTAATGGGCTCACCACAGCCCCTCGCTTATTTACTAAATTGGTGAAGCCAATTATGGCTTATTTAAGACAAAGACATCATATTGTTATGGCCTATTTAGATGATATTTTAATTGTCGGCCACACCTTGGAATTAGCACAACAAGGGGTTGCAGCTGCGGTCAATTTGTTCCAACAGCTTGGGTTCATTGTTCATCCAGAAAAATCTAAGTTCTGCCCCACCCAGGTAATTAATTATCTGGGGTTCCAGGTGAATTCCATTAGCATGAGAGTCACCATACCAATTAACAAAATTGAGGAGGTAACACAGGTGTGTACAGACTTGATTAATACTCGTATACCATCGATTCGTCACTCAGCTACTGTCATTGGCAAGATTGTGGCTTTGTTTCCGGCAGCCCGGTATGGACCTCTGCATTATCAAAACTTGCAGAGAGCCAAGATCGCTGCGTTGCGACGGCATGCTGGTCATTATGATCGATCAATGCGGCTGCCGCCTGCAGCATTGGATGAATTACGATGGTGGGGTTGCCACATTAGTAACTCGTTCAAAACTATTATTGAGGCGAAACCGATGATATACTTACAAACTGATGCGAGCTCTGATGGCTGGGGAGCTACGAATCAATTCTCTAGTTGTGGGGGCCGATGGGATACCCTTGAGAATACGATGTTGGTATCACAAGGGATCAACTATTTGGAGCTGCTTGCAGCGTTTCACGGACTTCGTGCATATTGTTCCAAGATCATTGGAGCACATGTCCGGCTCCAAATAGACAATACCACAGCGGTGGCATATTTAAACCACATGGGCGGTACCAGGTCAGTTTCATGTGATAAATTGGCTAATTCAATTTGGCTCTGGTGTGTCAAGAGAGACATTTGGATTTCAGCTACCTATTTGCCAGGTGAGCTTAATATTGTGGCGGACGCCAGGTCACGCAAGTTCAATGATAATATTGAATGGATGTTACATCCTGAAATTTTTGCAAAAATCACAGCCAAATTTGGGAAACCGGACATTGACCTTTTTGCGTCCCGGTTGAACCATCAGGTACCAACCTACGTCGCGTGGGAACCAGATCCTGGGGCTATAGCGTTAGATGCATTCTCGCTAGACTGGGGGAATTGCTTTTTCTATGCATTCCCCCCGTTTTGCCTCATCAGTCGGGTATTACGTAAAATTCAGATGGACGGTGCCAAGGGCATCCTTATCATACCCGACTGGCCTACACAGCCATGGTATCCGATGGTCTTTGACACGCTCAGTGAACCTTGGGTCCGTTTGCAGGGTAGCCCAGAATTAGTTACTCACCCTGTTTCAGGGGAGCCACATCCCTGCCATGGCTATTTAAATTTGTTGGCTTGCAGATTCTGAATCGGCCTTTAGAACAATACGGCCTTTCTACCCGGACCATGGATACCATTGCGGCGTCGTGCCGAGAGTCTACAAGGCGAAGATACCGCTCTCACATCAGGAAGTGGGAAGCCTTCTGCAGCCGCTCTCGCATCACGTACGATGCCGTGACTATAACCGACGTCCTGGAATTCCTCGCGGGGTTGCACCATGATGAACACTTAAGCTACAGTGCCATCAACAGCGCCAGGAGCGCTCTATCATTCTACCTCAATATTGAGGTGGGATCCAACAGGCTAGTGTCCAGGCTCATGCGGGGTATTTTCAATACGAATCCGCCTACACCACGTTACAGTATCACCTGGGATGTCAGGGACGTTTTATCTCTGCTCAGGACGTGGTCCCCCATGGAAGGGCTCCAGCTGGACAAACTCACCATGAAGCTGGTGATGTTACTAGCGCTGACTTCAGCACAGAGGGTACAGACACTCCACAAACTACGTGTCGACAGAATGATGTCTACCCCCACAGAAGTAGTTTTCTTTGTTGACGAACTACTGAAGCAACACAGACCTGGGTGCACAGGGCTGCAGCTGAAGTTCCCGGCATACCCCGCCGATGCTAGGCTATGCTTAGCCTCCCATATCCGTTACTACGTCAAGGTGACGGCAAGCATCAGAGGAATGGAGAGATACCTGCTTGTCACTCATAAGAGACCTCACCATCGAGTGACAACACAGACGATATCCAGGTGGCTTCGAGTCGTCTTGGGTAAGTCAGGTATCGACACTAATGTGTTAAAATCTCATTCCACCAGGGCTGCATCGACGTCGGCGGCGAGGGTCATGGAGGTGCCCATGGACCATATTCTCGCCACAGCAGGATGGGCTAATGAGACGGTGTTCCAGCGGTTTTACAACCGGCCCGTTGCTGCGCCTCTACAGTTCGCAGAAGCCGTGCTAGATGCGGGGCAAGAACGTGGAGATGTCCCCGAATGAGGGGTTTTGATTTGTTTGTTAATAAATATGCTTTGTTTTGCAGTATGGACTAGTCAGCAAGTTATTCCTCCCATCCATCCCTGGTAGTGGTGTGACAGCATGGACGTGGTCCAGGGCGTGTCATCACAGAAGCTTTGAAGTCTTCACGAAGTCACTCACGTGACTCCGAAATGAAATAGTAAGATTGAACGAGAACTTACCAGTTCGAAGGTTGATCATTATTTCATGAGGAGTCGAAGTGAGGGATTTCGTGCCCTCCTCGCCCAACCCTCAATCACCTTCAGCTGGTAATCTTAGTCGTTTCATTCTTACTATGTGAAGTCATTTCTTGATTGGTTTCTGTGATTCCACGCCGCTACTTTGAAGTATGTCGAGCATGCGCGCCGGCGGGCTCTTCACGAAATCCCTCACTTCGACTCCTCATGAAATAATGATCAACCTTCGAACTGGTAAGTTCTCGTTCAATCTTACTATTCCCAGCTGAAACTATCAAAGTCACCATGGTGGACAAACAGTATTCAGCATTGCCCCACTAACCTTCATCAGTACTCGTCAGTTAATTACTAACTGATGCTATGCTTAAAGATGGATAATTACTATATACCATCTTTAGTTATGGAGGCGGATGGGGTTTGCGTGAGTTACCAATTATTCAGTTATATGGTATCAACTACCTATTGACATTAGGTGCATTCTGTGGATTAAAGGTTTGTACGAATATACATAATCTGCATGCTCAAGTCTAACTTGATACATTCTGGTGCTATTATATGTAAATCACATGGGTGCAATCAAGTCAAAGTATCCGGTAATAGTTTACCTAATTTCATTGGCATTGGCGTATCAGGAGGAAAACGCAATGACAACACAGAATGGATGTGGAATCGCAAGTATTCAAGGACATCAAGGCTCGATGAAACACCTAAAGATCAAAATGTTGCATCCAGGCTCAATCGCCAGTTGCAAAATACATGGCGTATCAGTGGCGATGGATGCATTCTCGCTACACTGGGGAAGAATGTTCATTGTGTCCCTCCATTTTACCTTACCAGACGGGTCTTGCAAATTCAGCATTTCCCGCTTCAGGCATTTTCGGAGTGCCTGACTGGCCTATACAGCCATGACGCCCTCTGATGTTGGGAATGATGATAGAACCTTATATGGTATTCCAGGCACAAAATGGCTGGTTAGCCGTGACCGGGAAACCATCCTCTGCATACTTAAATCAATTAATTGACTTGCAGACTGGGAAGACCACTTCCTGCGGCTTAGAATTGTCAACCAAACTATGGACGTGCTCACTGCAATTGCAGTGTTAGCACTAAACAAACAGTGCTTCCCTCATAGGAATGGGGAGTATTTTTGTTAACACATAAGTTGCCAAGGATGACTGACGTCTTAAATTCAGTCCATATGGGGTTGCCAATCATTACTAGAGTGCCATTACTGTGCCGCACGTGCCTTCTCAGCATATTGGCTGTGAGAAGCAGAATCCACTCTGTCGGGTCACCTTCTGATATCAACATTATGAAGGGTATCTTCAACTCGACACCCCCCAGGCCAGGTACGCAGAGATATGGAATGTTAACATTGGAACATCCCTGCCCTTGGCTCACTAAACCAAGTGGTTATGCTCATGACGCTGAGTCAGCACAACGGGTCCAGTTTGCATAGCTGTGACTGGACAAGATGATTATTCTGCAGGGAAATTAAATTTATGTTATCAATTAATCAGCAGAAAACGCCAGGGACATTAGGTCTCAAACTAGAATTGCTGGCATGCCCCATGGACCTTCGGTTGTATGTGGCCACACATCTACACCAGTATTTTAAGGTCACTAGAGCCTTAGGGACTCAGAACTAGCAATGATTGTTAGTCACATGAAGCCTCACAAGAGAATTCACTACAGACCATCGCCTGGTGGATAATATGGGTTCTGGGATATAGGAGTGAACACTGACATACAAGTCTCACTCCACCCAGGCTGCAACTATATCAGCAGCAGGGGATGAACGTTTCACAGGACCACATCCTAACGGCTGCAGGATGGTCTAACGAATGATTCCAAACATTTTAGAAATACCCTTGCCAGACCAGGGGTATTTGCCGACTCTTTTTAGCTCTGTGTTATAGTCCTCCTGGGTGTAGGAGGTTACTATTATCACTATGTGTACATTAAGATCATCAACATGTCTATACCTATGTCATGTTTGAATGCATTATTAAAATTAGCTCTTCACTGATGCAGTGTATGATGCATGGACTTGTCACCACGGCATGAAATCACAGAGCTTTGAAATCTTCACGTAGTCACTCACATGACACCGAAGTAAAATAGTGAGATTAAATGAGAACTTACCAGTTTGAAGTTTGAACCTTATTTTATGAGAAGTTATGAAGAAGGATTACGTGCCCTCCGCTCCCAACACTCTATATAAAGATCAACTGGTATTTCAGTTCTCTTATCTTACTATACTTTCAGTCAACTTCTGTTATCTGTGATTTCACACCGCTGCTTTGAAGAATGTCACGCATGCTTGCTGGCGGGGTCTTCACGTAATCCCTCATCGTATCATACACCTGGCATAGTCAAGTGACAAAAAGCGTTCCAGCAATATTCTCGCCAATTTCAAAAAATGTTATTATTACTACATCTTTATTTTCCTAAAACATGTTTTCTGAGAAATAATTTTTACAAATGTCAAAATTATATAAATCAATAGGACCCAAAAAAAGGAATCTAGTTTAAATGCTCCCCCATATTTTCTGTGAAAATAGTCAAAATAATTGATTTGGTCATGCCCAAGTCAAGTATTTTAACATGCCCTATTGCATTTGGGTAAGGTACTCAAGTGGTCACAACTACCACCATAGGGCCACAAAGATACTCTTTGTGCATCATTGCAAGAAAATGCCTTTTGATTTTTCTATTCATTTTAATGAGACAGGTGTACAAGCCAGCTAATTTCCCAAACGGATTTTGAATTAGAGGCAGACTGTTTAGTGTAGGAGCCATTTATGTTTAGGCTAATTACTGTTGGCATATTATATTATTTTGTCTAGATATTTCTAGCAATATTATTTTGGACACTCGGGGGCGGTCATTTGATGATAGAGGGGCGTAACATATGGTCTCAGGGGACAGGGAGTGACTCAGACCAGGCATAGGAAGTGGAGAGTACACAGTTCTCACCAGATGGGAGAACAGAATGTTATAGCTTGTATGTGAATAGGAAGAACCCTTATGGTTTGTTCATCTCTTTGTTTGTACAACTACTTCAATAAAGAACCAATTAAACTGGAAATAACGACTGGAAGATCTGCTCTTTTTAATCTGCGTAAGATCACTCCCACCGACCTGTATAGTAATGGCAACAGAAAGTTGGACATTGGAAATGAAAGAAATTGCCATTAGAGTTTAGCTTTTGTTTCATTATTATCACATGTATTGAGGTACAGTGAAAAGCTTTCCAAACGGATCAGATATATCAAATCAAACTCAAATATTAATCAAGTCAAACTGAAGCACAATAGATGGAGCAAAGAGGGAGATGCAGAGTGGAGTATATAGTTCTCAGCATTCCAGTGCACCAGTTTCATAGTCAAAGTCCAATGTTCACATTGGGGTAGAGCTGAATCAGACCGTACCTTAAACTTAAAAACAAAAAGGCAGTGGGGAGGGGCAGGGGAAAGTCCACCTTTAAATAACACTAAAGAATTTGTAAGCAGTTAGCCTGTCACCTCTCCTCAATTACAGTTAATGGATTGAAAATCATGAGTTGTAGGTAAATGATTTCCCTGCACTACTCTTCACTTGCACAATCAGCTGAAGAATTGAGGCCTTACATGACATTAAGGCTCTATGGTGACCTGCTGATTCTGACGCTATATCACAAAACACTGGAACTGTGACAACAAACAGTCATCTTATTGCATTGGGAACCAGCTATATATCAGAAGGTAATCGCCGTGCTCCAACAGGATTTCACATAAATATTTATTGATCATTCTTTCCTGTCGTCCTTGGTTACATGTTTGAAGTTATTAATATTCCATTAAAACATTTAATTTAAACAAGACCTATGCAGTTATTAAAATCTTGTCCTTCCTGCACAGAACAAAGTCATAGATCTACATGCAAGTTAATAATTCAGATTTCATTTTCGCCCTCCCACTGAACATTTCCATTACCGTTTTTGCAGGATTGTTTTTTACCAAGACCTGGCTGCTATTCTCACCCAATTCTTTTCACAAGTGGATAAAAAGTTGCAAAAGTAGTAAATAGAAAATGTAATCTCACAATGAGGAGAATCTTGCATAAAGTAACTGAAAGAACAAAGTCTGAACTATCATTCTTTGTTAAGGATTTGCTAATCACCTGTCCTAATATGTGTATTAATATGTGTCTATAACACAAGAATAAAATGTGGTCAGTACAAAAATCAAAAGACACAGGCATTAAACCTACATTATATTTGTCGATTAAGTTATGACAATGGATGGAAGTTGCAAACCAAATCTCGTTGCACTTATGTGTAATGACAATAAAAAAGATATTATTATTATTATTATTATTATTATTAGTTTTTAAAAACTGCATATTGACCTGAATATTGCCAGCATTTTCTGTTCTTTTTTATTGAGGTTTAGGTAAAGGTTTATTATTGTAAATGTGTATACATGTCTAGTAAAAAGCTATGTTTTGCATGCTATCCTATCAGATCAGATAACACTATAGATAAATACAAACAATTCAAACTCCAGTACAATAGGAAGAGTAAAGAGAAAGTTATAAAGTGCCAAATATAGTTCTCAATATTGTAGCACATCAGTTCCATAGATAAAGTCCAACATCCATGATGCGGTAGAGATGAATCTGACAGCACACCAGCTCACTAAAGGACTATTCTGAACCTGATAACAGAGGGGAAGAAGCTGTTCCTCCATCTGGTGGTACCTGCCTTCAAGCTACTTTATCTTCTGCCCGATATGAGCAGGGAGAAAAAGGATTGAGCGAGGTGAGACAATGGTTGATTTTTCCATGGAAGCCGGAATTGTAAATAGAGTCAATGGAGAGGACTGTGATCTGTGCAATGGACTGGGCTACATCTGCTTGTCAATTCCTTTCGCTGACTTGCGTGGGCGCACATTAATGATTATTTCAACATTACTCTTACTGCAGAGTTTTAAGGGCCTGTCCCACCAGCATGCAACTCTATGCGATGAACGCGATCAAACTAGAAGCGGGAGCCGCGCGGAGGTCGGGTGATCCCCTGTACAGGGCCGTTCCCACCAGCATGCGCCAGCATGCGGCAAGCGCAACCAAACCGGCAGTAGGGGCCGCGCGGAGGTCGGGTGAGTAGCGCAACGCGGCGCAAAGTGAGGCGAACTTGGAGCGAAGTCTAAGGTAAGTTCGCCAGGACAGAGAGGGGCACACAGAGAGGGGCACCGAGGCACACACACACACAGGGCCACGGAGCCACACACATAGAGGGTCACGGAGGCACTTACAAATAGGTTCTATGTCAGGGCGATATGTAAATGTCGAGGTGACTGCGAGCCGACAAGCCGTTGCCGCGCGGAATATTTTGGACATAGTCAGTTTTTCCGAGCCCCGCGCGTTGTCAGGACGAACTCGGGACGTACTCCGCACAATTCCGCACAGCTCCGGCGATCGAAGTGGGACCGGCCCTGCGATGCCGGACGGCTGAGGCAACCACGTTAGGTCGCGCTAATCGCATAGAGTTGCATGCTGGTGGGACAGGCCCTTAAAACTCTGCAGTAAGAGTAATGTTAAAATAATCCTTAATGTACGCCCACTCAAGTCAGCGAAAGGAATTGACAAGCAGAGTGTGAAAGTTGGACTGGGGTGTGGGTAGTTTTTTTAGCTTTTAGAGATTCAGCATGGAAACAGGCCCTTTAGCCAGCCAAGACTGAGCTGAGCATCAATCACCTACAGTATTTACACCAGTTCTATGTTATCCCACTTTGTCTGAAGAAGGGTCTCGACACCTATTCCTTCGCCCCATAGACGCTGCCTCACCCGTTGAGTTTCTCCAACATTTTTATCTACCTTCACATAAAAGGCCAAAACTTCTCAAATAGAACCAGCCATTCATTGGGGTCAAATGGGTCTCCTAAAGGCCCTGTCTCACGGTGCGAGTTGACACACGAGTGACCCAGAGTGACAGACTCGTGGTTGTGTACGATATTCCACGTTGATGTGCAAGTGTTTGAGGCGAGTTCCCACGGGTATGGTAATCTGCGATGTTCCGAGATCGTCTCCAGAGTTACCAAGTTCCCCTCCCGTTTGCTCTTGAGTTACCAAGTTCCTCTCCCGCTCAGGACGTGTGTTGTTGCCGCAGTCCGGGATTCGCATTTAAAGCACTCGGTTATCTTCAGCAGTTCAGGTGAGGACAGGTTTGGGGCGGGGGGGCGAGGGATGGTGGAATTGGGAGAAGGCAAAGACTATGGGTGGGGAGGAGTGAGAGGGGGGCTAGGAACGGCATCTGCGAAACGGGTAGTCAACCTTTAGGGTCCCGGCCCGAAACATCCCTATACATTTTATGATTTCCCTCCAAAGATGCAGTCTCCCGTGGTTTGTTTGCACAACTCTCTCCCCTCTCTCTCCCAACATTGGGGGGGGGGGGGGGGGGGGGGGGGGGGGGGGACGACGACAAGATAGTTTAAACGGACCTTACCACCACTTCATGCTTCTGTTGCACATAATTCAGCAGTAAAACCTCTCTTCCCCTCACCCAGCGACGCCCGATTCCTCGCACCCCCACAAGTTCACATCGACGAGGGAAGAATGAGCGGGGAGTCTGAAGAAGGGTCCCGACCCGAAACATCACCCATTCCTTCTCTCCAGAGGCGATGCCTGTCCCGCTGAGTTACTCCAGCATGTTTGTGTCTATCGTCGGTGTAAACCAGCATCTGCAGTTCCTTCCTACACACGGACAGTGAAGTGCCTCGGCCAAATTAGGAACATTGGGATTCTCTGATGTGAAGGTAGTCTGGTTTGCGTTTCTTACACTTGATCATATCTGAAACTAAAGTATAGATGACACAAAATGCTGGAGTAACTCGGCGGGACAGGCCGCATCTCTGGAGAGAAGGAATGGGTGGCGTTTTGGGTAAGTCTGAAGAAGGGTCTCGACTCTATTCCTTCTCTCCAGAGATGCTGCCTGGTCCGCTGAGTTACTCCAGCATTTTGTGTCTATTAAAGAGTTCCCACGGTAGACGCACGAATCACTAAACTTAATGCACGAGCCACTACGATATAACTCTGAGTTTAAATGTTTCAATTTTAAACTTGACCACGAAATTTGACTCGTGGAAAAAGTCAAACATGTTTGACTTTTTTCACGAGTTCACAAGTTTCGCGGGTACCTGCCGTTAGCGCCACGAGTGGACAAGTTGATCGTGCGAGTTCCGACGTTCCCGCTACGTTGGCTGTACGTGATCACCACGAGTGAAAACTCGGGGTCACTCGTGGGCCAACCCGCACCGTGAGACAGGGGTTTAACATATTTCAGTAGATTTGGGCCATTGACATAATGGGTGAAATAATGATCAGCTAGCATAAGGCACAGTAATTCTTTGGGGTGGTGAGGCTCACAATGATGGCAATTTGGATGAAGACCAAAATGGTACCAAGACAGATAATTATTCTGAGGCCAGGAGAGGAGTGACCCATTGAAATATTTAACACTTACCCTTTTTGGAGCTTGGACTACTGTACTGCTGATAAAGCTAGCTGGGAAATGCAACATTGATTTTGTTCTAAAGCAGTGCCAGAAATAGGTGCATTCTTTGGCCACCGGTCGGAAGGAATATTCAAAAATAGTCATTGAAATGTTAGTACTAATGGGGCAATAAATTAGCTGACCGTGTTGTATGTCCAATATTGAAAGACAGCTAATGCTCATTTTTTAGTTTAGTTTAGAGATACAGCGCGGAAATAGGTCCTTTCGGCCCACTGGGTCCACACCGACCAGCTATCCCCACACATTAACACTATCCTACACCCACTGGGGACAATTTTTACATTTACCAAGTCAATTAACCTACATACCTGTACGTTTTTGGAGTGTGGGAAGAAACCAAAGATCTCAGAGAAAACCCACAGAGGTCATGGGGAGAACGTACAAGCTCCGTACAGACAGCACCCATAGTTGGGATCGAACCTGGGTCTCCGGCGCTGCATTTGCTGTAAGGCAGCAAGTCTACCGCTGCGCTACCGTGCCAGAATTGAAAGTGAAATGATTCCCACTTCTGAGATGTTAACCTGTTTTGTTTTGAAATGGAGAAGAAAGAATTGTTTTTTCATATAGCACTTAACACAACTTCCATAACTGTCCTAAGGTACTTCTCAGTGAATGAAGCATTTTTAACGTGCTACTAATGGTTATACCATGAGAACGTGCCAGGCACTTGGCCCTTGAACACGGGAGAACTTGGTGGGGGCCCATCCAGAATGAAGGGGGGACCCGGCTGGGGGGGCTGCCTGCTGCTAGGTGCGACGGCAAGCAGAAGATATGACTGCTCGGTGAACTTTTGTAACTTTGTCGGCGCCAGAAATGTGGTGACTACTATGTACTGTCAAGGTGAGGTCTGTTGTATGATTTTACCGGGTCGTATGCAAAACATAGCACTTCACTATACCTAGGTACATGTGACAATAAAGTATAATTGAATTGAATTGTACCTGTGTGTGCAGTAAAGTACTACAAGCACCTACAATGCAGTGTCAGGTCCCGTTGAGATTGCATACGGAATATTGTGTGCAGGTTTGGATTCCTGATGTAAGGAAGCCTATTCTTATGACAAAGGTTCACTGGATTAAGATGGGAGAAGTTCTTAAGGGGAGAGATGAAAAAGACTGAACTTGCGTTCTGCGTTTCATAGGGTGTTCAATGCTCTACAGGTGAAGGGTTGGTTCCTGTGCTGCAATGTTCTATATTCTATGTTTATATTCCACGGAATACATGAGAATGAGAGATGATCTCATGGAGGCATCCAATATTCATTCTGAGCTGGTAAATGTACACGCAGCAGGATTGTTGATTGTCTCAAAATAATGGTTCAGCCATTGAGGAATGAGGTGAGGAAAAATATCTATATCCAGAGGATGGCAACTTGGGAATTCTCGACTTAGAAGGCAAGTGAGCTTGTCACTTGATTCAAGATAACTAGTTAGATATTAAAATTCAAGATAACTAGTTAGATATTAAAGCAATAAAGGATTTGGCACAAACTCATTGAATGGTTGCAAAGTGGTCCAACCATGGTTCTATTTCTAATCCCCTTATCAATATGATTTGTCCCAGTGATCTGCTTTATTGATATTGATCAATAGCTAAATATTTGCTCGGATGAGGCATCAATTCCACTGCATAGTCTTTGACCTAAAATACGAACCCTTACTTTTTCCACAGATTCTGCCTGACAGTTTGAGTGTATTCAGCTTTTATTTCCTTTTTTTTTCAGATTCTTTGCATCTGCAGTTTTTTGATCTTCAAATCCTAGCAGTAATTCCTTAGCTCTCTTTAAGAATTAGTCATAGAGTCAGAGTGAAAACAGGCCCATCGACCTAACTTGCCCACACCAGCCAATATGTCCCATCTACACTAGTCCCACCTACATGCATTTGGCCCATATCCCTCTAAACCTGTCCTATCCTTGTACCTGTCTAAATGTTTTGTGAACATTGCAATAGTACCTGCCTCAACTATCTCATCCGGCAGCTTATTCCATACACCTACCACGTCAAGTTCCTATTAAATCTCCCCCCCCCCCCCCCCCCACTTTAAAAGTATGTCCTCTGATTCTCGATTCTTCTACTCTGGGCAACAAAATTCTGTGCGTCTACCCAATCTATTCCTCTCATGATTTTGTACAAAAAATTGTTTTTGTAAAAAAAAATGTGAGCTTTTATGTTTACCTGAGAGAGTTAAAGAGAACGTCAGTGTGTCTCAGTTCTAATAGTTTTTACTCTCCCTCGTGTGCCATACTGGAATGTCACCTGTGTATTGAAGAGAAATAGCATGGAAACACGCCCTTCAGCCCACCTAGTCTGTTCTGATAATCATCTACCCACCAAAATGAGGATTTTATGCTGCAATCTCTGGCTAAAATACTTGGCTCCACAACCTTATAACTTTGAAGCACCTGACCTCTCAAGTGAGGCACAGTTGACATTTTTGTGGGAAGTGTTTTTCCGTTTGAGTTGAAACAAATATTCCAAACCGTGTCTGTCATCCTCACATCTTATTAGGGAAATACTGTTTAGGAGAATACCAAACAGCTACATTCAGTGGAGCTCATTTCTCAAACCCGGTGCTTTCAGTTTTTCTTAGTTATAAATCAGAGTAAATGCATAAGATAGGACACTTTCTCTCATAATTAGGGAGAGTGATTTATTACAGTAAGTGATTTGATATTGTTTAGATCCTCTCAGATGCCACTATGCTCACTGCGTTTTGGACTTTTATACATATTTATGTCTAGCTTGGCAAAACTAATGGAAGTGGAGATTGTGGTCTTAAAATTCCTCTGGCCCACTTCATCAGTGGAGTGATTGATTGAAAAGTACAGCATGGAACCAGGCCCTTCGGCCCACCGAGTCCATGCCAACCATCGATCATGCGTTCATACTAGTTGTACACAACCCCACTTTCACATGCACTCTCTACACACTCTGGGCAATTTAGAGAGGACAAAAAATCTACAAACTCAGACATTTCTGAGACGTGGGAGGAAACCAGAGCACCCAAAGGAAATTCACACAATCACGGGGAGAATGTGCAAACTTCACAAAGACAGCTACTGAGGTCAGCATCGAACCTGGGTCTATGGCGCTGTGAGGCAGCAGTTCTACCAGCTGCGCCATTGTGCCGCAGAATGTGTATTGCTGATCTCAGGTTCTGTCGTCAACATTGAATGGACACATTCTTCGAGATTCCTTCCTGTGACCTCTAACTTTAACCGCCCATTTCTCATGCCATTGCACATGTGAACCTTCACTGCAAGCAAACATTCTTCCTTCACAATTTATTAGATCCTTGAAGGAAAATGGGGAAACATTTCTGAGGGATGGAAATCTAGCTTTTACTGTATGTTTTTACAAATGTTCAGCATTGTCAGTATCGATATTACGGGCTGAATGGCCTGCCTCCATGCTCTACGACTCTATGACTCAATGGCTTTGACTTGGAATACACTGTCTGATGCAGTGGTGGGAGCAGTGTTGCTGACAACATTTAAGCAGTATCTCGAAGGGCACGGATCACCAAGGCATGTAGAAGGCTCCACTCACTTTTTTAGTTTAAATGTGAGTGCTGTGGAAACTCACATGCACCACTTTGTAGCGTGTGTGGGACAGGCCTTGCTCAGTTCGCTCAGCTCATTTTCCAGTACATCAATTGCATTGGTGATGCTTCCTGTATTCAGAATGAACATGATTATGTCATTATGCCTTTTGCTGCCAATCTCCATTCTGCTCACATTTTCACATGTTCCATCTCTAAATCATCCCATCTCTTTCCAGAATCCTCGGTTTTTACCAGAAGGGCTTGGTTAGTGTCCAATATTAATTACAAGCTACAGACTCCAAACTGCTATATTGACTCTGGTCTTGTCTAGTCTTGTCTAGTTTAGAGATACAGAATGGAAACAGGCCCTTTGGCCCACCGAGTCCTAACCGACCAATAATCACCCATACACTCGTTTCTATCCTACATATTACGAGCAATACTGCTGTAGCCAATTAACCTACAAACCTACAGGAACCTTCTGTTAATCCTGGTGAAATTGGAGAGGCTAGGACTTCAAAATGGGGTAAAAGCTTCAGGGCTTCTGGGAGATTTGGTCAATTTGGAATTGCTCGCTGCAGAGCTGGGACAAGCTGCGGAGCAGGTGCAAGTGTGTCTAGAGCTTAGATACAATTTGCAAACAAAGAATAAGCACATCTGCAGACCCTGTCAAATAGGTGCAAAATGTATAGAATGGATTAGATGGCTGCAAACCAGACATACACCTTGTAAATAATTGTAAATAATGTTGCAGAGATCGACTTTGTCGAGTGTTGATTGGATGAGGTATTGAGCCTTGTCTGGGTTTCTGGCAGATCAGGGTAAATGCTTCTAAGTTGGCTTCCTTACGAAGTCCGGTTTGAATACAATGTATTGAGCTGCTGTATTATTGGGCTTGGGGAATGTCTGTTATGTATGGGGTTAATCGATAGCTGTAATTGGGTTATTAAGAGACCACCCCATGTGGTTCGGCCCCTTGAGGTCCCGGGACATATAAAAGTCTGCTACCACGAGGTCCAGCATCGATCTTCTGGGAGAGCACTTGGGACTGCATTAAATTCTGGAGAGTCTCTGTCTGAGCGAGGCCGAGAGGGCACAAACAGGCAGATACGAGGATTGAACCCGCAGTGGGATAGGTACAGAAGTTGAACTGTAACACGCTTTTGTTAAAATAAAATGTAGTTGTTTCAAGTGCTTGATTCAGTGTTTTTACTGAAACTAGACTGGGCGAAGCATAGAAACGATCAATTTACACTTCCATGTGGGAAGAAACCAGAGCACCCAGGCAAAAACGCATGCAGTCACAGGGACAAACTCCGTACAGACAGCAACCATAGTCAGGATTGAACCTTGGTCTTTGGCACTGTAAGGCAGCAACTCTACCGCTGCGCCACTGTGCCACCCTGAGTGTACTTACATTCATTATTCTTTCTTGAAGGACCATCCGATTTTTGGTTATATCTGCTCACTTTGCTACACACAGAATCACTGGCGTGTCTTTCTTTATCCTATTGTGTGGTTTTCTCTCTACCTGAGATGACATTGGTTTTCCGTACTCCTCCTCATGCTCCTCTTTGTCATAGTAGTTCCCTTCGTTGTCACCTCCCACCCTAAAAATCCTTGAATTCAAAAGATTATTCTTCACAATTCCTGTCACCTCCAACAAAATTCTACTACCAGACATAACTTCCTTTCACCTTCCAGTTTTTTTCAAGGGGTTGTTCCTCTTGCAACACTTTCTTATTCACCACCACTCCATCTCATAGCATTTTCCCATGCATTTCCAGGTGGTCTAACACCTGTACTTTTTACTTTATTTCTGTCCATCACACAGGAGTCAGTATAGTCCTTCCAGTGATTGACTCATAGATCATCTATCTAGATTTCACAATGTGGCCGCTACATTGGAGAAACCACATGTACTTTGGGTGATCGTCATATGGAGCATCTGTGCTCAGTCCAAATGGGTAAATCTGAGCTTCAAATTGTCTGTTACTATAATTCTGCATCTAACTCCAACCGTGGCCGATCTATCTAGTAAATGGGGCTGGCATGGATTATTAATATATAGAAAGGAACTGCAGATGCTGGTTTACATGGAAGATAGACACAAAATGCTGGAGTAACTCAGTAACACAGGCAGCATCTCCGGAGAGAAGGAATGGGTGACTTTTTGGGTTGGGTCACCGAAGAGGAATCTCAACCCGAAACGTCACCCATTCCTTCTTTCCAGAAATGCTGCCAGTCCCGCTATCTTATGGATTGGTAATAAATGAACAGCAATGACATAGTGAGCCATTGGACATGTTGCGACTATGTATGGCTCCTTGACTCCAAGACAACTTTTCTCCTGTACTGAAATCCTCTTGCGGTGACAGGCAACAAACCATTTACCTTCCTAATTGCTTGCTGTACTTATACATTAACTTTCAATGTTTCTTGCATGAGGACACACGGATCCCCCTGAACACCAAAACGCTTCAAGTTCTCACCTTTTAAAAATATATATATTGCATCAAAATGGATGACCTCCTATATTTCCACATTAAATGCTATCTGCCATGATGTTGATTACAGCTTAGCCTGTCACTGGAGCTCTCCTGCAGTCTCCTCACAACCAGGTTTGGTATCATCATCCTGCTTTGATTCGACATCAAAACCCCAGCCAATATTTAACCCTCAATCAATATCACAAAAAACAGATTATCTGTTTGTTATTTCATCGCTGTCTGCGGGAGCTTTGGCTTGAACAAGCAAATTGACTGTGGCTGTTACACTACTGACTACACTGCAAAAAATATTCCATCAGTCATAAAGTGCTTTTGACATTCCGAGGTCACATAAAGCATTATATAAACACATGGTTTTTCCTTCTTCTTATACCTTTGCTTTCTTGCTCACATAGAAGATTATGTCATGTGCAGTTGGACTGTCACATTGTGTGGTATTTAGGTTAGTTAATTACATAAATGGCTCCTTAATATGTGCACAAGCAACATCATTGGAAGTTACTCTTGATTAACTGTCCATTTGTGCATTGCAAGTCAAAAAATGTCACATAGAGGAATGTTATGCTTTATTAGCAATGCATTAGAATGGATGGGGAAACAGTTCTCTCTCATTTAATGTATCCACACCAGTGGCTGCTGCTTTAAATTATCAGCCACTGCTTCAACATGTTTTAGCCTCTCACACAATTCATGTTAATGCATAGAAAAAGAGATCTCCATTGAAGTCACTGTTGAGCCCTCTTCCTTTTATAGTCTCTCTCTCTGTTAAAATAATATATTGACTCTTTGCCGACAATGGTTTTTGTATTAGCTTTCCCATTCTGACCATCTTCAGGATAAACAAAACAGTCACAACTTATCATATTATAACTGTTCACAATTCGAATTTACTCATGGGTCATAGAGTCATAGAGTGATACAGTGTGGAAACAGGTGTCTTCGGCCCAACTTGCCCACACCAGCCAACATCTCACAGCTACACTAGTCCCACCTGCCAACATTTGGTCCATATCCCTCCAAACCTGTCCTATCCATGTGTCTGTCTAACTGCTTCTTAAATGTTGGGATTGTCCCTGCCTCAACTACCTCTTCTTGCAGCTTGTTCCATACACCCACCACCCATTGTGTGAAAACGTTACCCCTCAGATTCCTATTAAATATTATGACCTTCATCTTAAACATGTGTCCTTTGGTCCGCAATTCACCTACTCTTGGCAAGAGACTCGACCCAATCTATTCCTCTCATGATCTTATAGAATGGGTCATTCCCAATCTTTCTACACTCTTTTTTTTTTTTAAACTTTGTTTTATTAGAAGTAATCTATTTACAATAATGTAAACAGCTTTACAAACCTCAACTTAATTACACATTTTTTAAATAACCCATTAACAGTTATCATCTTCTATTTTTTTGGAAATAAAGAAAAGAATAGAATAGTTTTAAATCAATAAGAAAGTGATTAAATAATAATTTGATTATATAGAAAAGAAGAAGAAAATAGAGCAAGGAAAAAAGATTATAGATTAACAAAAAGTGAAAAAATATTATATATATATATATCAATGAAAATCAACAAAATATATTGTATCTAAAACTATTACAAATAGTAATATCAATGAAGACATGCCTATTAATCCTAGTATAAGAATCAATTATTCTCATCAAATCCCGCTGGGTACCCGTCAGGCTGTGACGTCAAGAACAGCTACTTCTCTAGATACTGTATATATGGAGACCATATTTGTTCGAAGATATTATATTTGTCCAGTAGGACAAATCTGATTCTTTCTAATTGTAACGTCTCCAACATCTCTGCTGCCCACATTTTAATTGTGGGGGATAATGTTCCCTTCCAAAATTTCAATATGATTTTTTTCCCTATTATCAAACAGTAATCAAAGAAATTTCTTTGATTTCCTGTAAGTACCGAATTTGAATCCAAAATCCCAAGTATTATTAACTTTGGGTCTGGATCCAATCTAATTTTTAAAACCTCAGAAATAACCTTAAAAATTTCTGTCCAGTAGTAACTCAGTTTGGGACATGTAGCAAAACTATGTATTAAATTTGCTTCTAAGTTCTTACATTTATCACAAATTGAAGAGAGATTGTGAAAGATACTCTTTAATTTAGTTTTTGAATAGTGTAATCTGTATAATACTTTGAATTGTATCAATGTATGTCTGGCATTTAACGAACACCGATGTATTTGCTGTAAACTTTCTTCCCAATTTTCTTTTGTTATGGATAAACCAATTTCCTTTTCCCATGCTTGCCGATATGTTTCCGTTGTTGGATTCTCCTTATCCAAAATTATGTTATATATATGGGCTATTAATTTTTCTGTATTTGGGTGTAAATTAAACAAATCATCTAATAATCCTGGTACTTTATTTTTATAATCTAGTGTGTTTGATTTTATATAATCTCTAATTTGTAAGTACCTAAACAAGTGTTGCGGAGACAATCCATAGATATCTTGTAACTCTTGGAATAAAATAAATTTTCCTTTTCTATAAAGGTGCTCTATCCTTTTAAATCCAATCTTTCTACACTCTAATGTAATAAGAATCATATATTAGAGATAGTGTAGAGAAATAGTGTGGAAACAGACCCTTCAGCCAAGTTTTCGCCGACCATCGATCACCTGTGCAATTGCTCAATAGTCAAGAGTGTTTTATTATCATATGTCCCAGGCAGAACAATGAAATTCAAACTTCCACTGAACAACAGTCTATGTTGTCCCACTTTCGCATCCTACATCTCAGGGGAAATTTACAGAAGCCAATTAACCTACAATCCTGCACATATTTGGAATATGTGAGGAAACCGGAACACCCAGAGAAAACCTACATGTTCACAGGAAGAACGTACAAACTCCGTACAGAAGCACCCACTGTCAGAATCAAACCTGAGTCTCTACACCTGCGCCACAATGCTGTCCTTTAAGCATCTTCTCAATAATCTCTTCATTACTCTAACTATGTCATAATTGCTGGTGAATTTATTTTGCACTGTGACATTACATTTTCCACCGAGTCAGAATATTGGTGATTTAGGTCCAAAATTGGGAGCTTAAGCACCAATAAGGCACCGAGTCAATAATTAAGGTATTAAACTGAGACCATATCTGCCTTCTCAAGTAGACATGAAATATGACTCAATTTCTGTGAAGAACAGGAGATGGCCCTAAAGTCCTGACCTATATTTACCCCTCAACAAATTATAAAATGGATTTATTAGTTCACAGGTTATCGGAGTAGAATTAGGCCATTCGGCCCATCAAGGCTATTCCGCCATTCAATCATGGCTGATCTCTGCCAACTAATCCTATTTTCCTGCCATCTCCTCATAACCCTTGACACCCGTTCTAATTAAGAACTTGCCTTAAAAATATCCACTGACTTGGCCTCCACATTCCTCTGTGGCAATGAGTTCCACAGATTAGCTACCCTCTGACTAAAGAAGTTCCTCCTCACCTCCATTTTAAAAGTGCGTCCTTTGATTCTGAGGCTGTGAACTCTCGACCGAGACTCTCCCACCAGTGGAAACATCCTTTCCACATCCACTCTATCAATGCCTTTCATTATTCTGTAAGTTTCAATGAGGTCCCCCCCTCAACCTTCTAAACTCCAGTGAGCAGAGGCCCAGTGCTGTCAAACACTCATCATATGTTAACCTACTCATACCTAGAACCATTCTTGTAAACCTCCTCTGGACCCTCTCCAGAGCCAGCAGACCCTTCCTCAGTTATGGGGCCCAAATTTGCTCACAGTTTATCCGGATTATCCGGTCATTATCTGGCCAAGGAGACTCGCAGAACAGTGTTAGCTCAGCTGCAATTGCAACTGATAACATCAAGGGGAGTTTTACTTTGAAATTAAGACATATCATCCATCAGGTCACTGCAGTCGTAGATATGTAACGTGGTCAGTCACCAGCAGACATTGGCAGGTGGACCACTACTCTGGCAACTACTTGTGCACCGTGGCTACAGTCTGTGCAGACCACAGAACAACATTCATTCAGGTGTGCATGACCAGGTCAGTCACGAGTCATTATGTCTCAAAGAGTCATCGGTTTAATCTCTAAGACCGTCATGAGTACATTGGTCTCAGCTCGTAGTAGAGAGAGAATGAAGTGCATCGTTTTGTTAGTTGTCACAATTAAGGTAACTGCAACCAAATGGTAAGAACATTGAATTGTTCAATTTCAAGTAATATGCCCTACCTATCCATCACCTACCTACCCTCACCCTGGTGCATACCCACCGTCTCCTATCACCTCATTCACCCAGTTCCTTCCCAATCCATACGTATTTTCATCTCCCAACCCTTACTCCCATACTTCCTTTTATCCCCTTTTCCCCCTCCCCACTGTACCCCTCCCTCCGTATCCCTCCCTCTGGCTTAACACTTTAACACTTCACTCCCCCTCTTCGTTCTTTAAAGGATCTAAGTCTGCAAATCCCCCCTTGTAATAGCACTGTGGGGATATCATCACCAGAAGGACTGCATTTGTCCAAAAATGGGTCTTGCATCCAACATTTCAAGTCTACATTTCACATATAGATTAAAAAATCAGTTATAGACACAAAATGCTGGAGTAACTCAACGGGACTGGCATCATCTCTGGATAGAAAGAATGGGTGACGTCTCGGGTCAAGATCCTTATTCAGACTGAAGAAGGGTCTCAACTTGAAATGTCCCATACTCCTTCTATCCAGAGATGCGACCTGCCCCGCTGAGTTACTCCAGCATTTTTTGTCTATCTTCTGTTTAAACCAATATCTGCAGTTCCTTCCTAAAAGAATCAGTTGTTTAACTTTACTTCAATTAAATCAACAGAATCCTTTTTACATTTCTGAATTTTCTCTTAAAGTCTGACCATTAAAAGCATTCCAATGTGGCCTGTCATTTGAAAATAATTCAATGTCGTTCCTTGTGATTTAAATGTCATGGCCTGAACAATTAGCTCTACGTGTAATATATTATGTGTATCCTTTTATAAGTCAATCAGTATAACATTCTAAAAATACAATTTTTAATAGTTTCTAAAAAAAGGAGCTAATTTTAATGATTGTTGTCTGGTTAAAAACTCCAGATGATAAGAAGATAAAGGCTGAGTTGAAATGGGAGTCAGATTGATTTAGTCAGATTGAGAACAGAAGTTAAAATCACCAAACATCTTTGACGACGGATGTTAACATACAGAGGCTTGAAGTTCTATGGTACAAAACTGCCTCTTGGTTGTAAGCTCTGCTATTAAGCCACCTTTGGCTTCCAATCTGACCAGTGAAATCTGACCAGTGAAAGGGATCTCCACTGTCCCTCAGCAATTTTACGTAATTAAAAAAAAAAAATAATAATAATAATTAATTATTTTTGGGGGACAATTATCATGATTAAATATTGTCGTAAACCAGGATTTACTACATTTTACTACGAAACAGTAAGATATGACCTTAGGAATATGCGATAAATATTTACTTCTGAAGAATTGGAAAACAGTTTTGACCTTGATATTGATTATATATTAAATTGATTTCAAATACACAGCAGGTTGGTAATTGGAAAACATTGTTTGTTAATATGTTTGGATCATTAAATGCGAGCACACTGAATGTCTATTTTGCTATGTAATCTTATTCCATGCACATTATGGGCTAAATATAGATCATAAGGTCATAAGATCATGTGAAAGGAATAGAATTAGGCCATGATTAAGTCTACTCCACCATTCAATCATGGCTGATCAATCTCTCCCTCCGAAAGGAGCTGTCCCACTGTGGCGACCTAATCTGCGAGTTTACAAGAGTTTGCCCTCGACTCAAACTCGCAGCAAGGTCAACACGTGGTCCTAGGAGGTCCTATGAGGTCACTGGAACTCTCCTTCATGCTCGAGGGAAGTTCCCCCATACTCGCGACCTCAGTTTGGTCTAGGAAAATTTTTCAGCATGTTGAAAAATTTTCCGCGAATAAAAATTCGTCAGCATGGTTCTCTTGAACTTGTAATGCAGTGAAGTGGGGTCACTATGTAGTTATAGGCAGTCGAGGGCAGCCGTAGGCAATCTCCTTCGATGACCAGGCATTTTAAGTAAGTAAGTACTTTTATTGGCATTCACATACAAGGGATTTGCCTTGGTGCTCCACCTACAACTAACAACATGACAAACAGTGACAGTTACGAATAACTCAGAAAACGCTAAACATTAATAATAATTAATTGGCTCATTGGAGTTTTCAGGACAAAGGAAAACTGACCGGTAATGAAAAATGCCCGCTAAACTTTATTATAAGTTGTCTGGCTTCTTAATAGTGTCTCCACTCCTTCTCCCACCCTTCTCCCACCCTTCTCCCCCTTCTCCCCCCTTCTGTCCCCTTCTGTCCCATTCTCTCCCCTTCTCTCCCCTTCTCTACCCTTCTCTCCCCCCCCCCCCCACGCTCTTTAAAGGACTTACCATACACTGTGCCACCGTCATTTACCTTCCTGTTCATCGCGAGTGTGAATTTCAGACAGCGCTCCCCTCTCTCCCTGGCCCCCGCCTTTGCGATGTGTTTGTGTGTGTGCGGTCAATCGCTCCAGCTCGCGGTTTCATCGCTGACGGCCGATCCAGCTTGAGGTTTTTCGGACGAGTGCCCTCGAGCTTGAAGGTCGAAAACAGTTGCTGAAAGGTCGTGTCAGTGGGACAGGCTCTGAACCCCATTCTCCTGTCTTCTCCCCATAACCTCTGACACCCGTACTAATCAAGAATCTATCTATCTCTGCCTTAAATATATCCACTGAAATTGCCCTCAACAGCCTTCTGTGGCAAAGAACCACAGATTCACCACCCTCTGACTAAAAAAATGTCTCCTCATCTCCTTCTTAAATGAATGTCCTTTAATTCTGAAGCTGTGACCTCTAGTCCTAGACTCTCTCACTAGTGGAAACATCCTCTATACATGCATTCTATCCAATCCATATACTTTCTTGAGCTTGTTGGTTACAATCACATACAGATAAGGGTTGAACACCAGACATTTTTTCGTACTGTAATCGCTTATTGCAATGAATTGGCTTTTCAAATGTAAGTGAATAGATTAGCAATTGAAAATAACGGGTACAAAATTAAAACATTGTCACTGAAGTATCTGTAATATTTTTTTAGCTTAAATTGATAGAAACCATCAAATATTGTTCACAAACAAATTCTCCAATTTTGGGTAACCCGCTTTTTGTGCCTGTATTAAAAATGGTCATTTTTACTGTAAGCCCATGATAATGGCTTCGTTTTCTTCTTTCCGTAAGTACAGCCTGACCTTCTGGGGATTTTCTATCAGCAGTGCAAAATAAACTAATTGTTCAGAAGCTAAATACTGCAGATGCTAGAAATCCCAAATCAGAGCTGAAAAGGTTGAGAGTACCGTGCAAGCCAGGCAGCATTCATGGCAAGAGATTTGTTTTAAATCTTGTTGATGCTCTTTAATAGAATCTGGCCATTGTAATCATGCAGCTTAATTATCATGCAAAGCAAATTGCCCAATTGCTAAGAGTGGGATTGTAGACCGATTTCACTTATTTTATTCAAAACTGGTATCAAACCAAATATAGTGAAATTAGATAATGTGAAAAGAAAGTAAAAACTCAATCCAAATTGATAATAATTGAAATGTTTATTTCTAATTCTTTAGACTGGGAGAATTCTATGTATTTTGCATAGTACTCAAGAGAAAATAACCCGGATTAATGGGAAATCTTAAGCACTGTTCCATATTAAGCAATATACTGTATCTCTGTTGAAAAAAATGAAAGAAAACTGTCTCCATCACGAGTTCATTTACTTTGGGACAGTGGAACTTGTTCTCAGCCTATGTGTCTCACAGAAGGTGTATGGCTGCACCACGTTGGAAGGAAAACTCTCAGGATTCTGGCTTTCAGTAAGATTAAACCCACTAACAGATTTGGTTAACCAAAGGATACCAATTCAGATTTAAAATGAATAACTGATTTCACATTATTTGCCCTTTTTGAATGAGAGCTCCAATTTACAGTGGAAGCATGGCTAATTTTACTCATGATATGCCCTGCCCAAACTCTTATGTTATGACATGACCCCTTATAATTATGCTCCCTGTTCAACAGGAGTAGTTTATCTATGCTAACAGTTATTTTTAATAGCTGGAAAACCTTGATTAAATCAGCCTTAATGAAGTTTTGGATTATAATCCTAGCTTGCATAATCTCTTTTTGTCAATTAACCATTTCAATTCCAGATACTATTCTGGCAAATCTACTCTGGACTCATCTGAAGGCAATGTCTTGACTAAGATACTACAGACATTAGTATTCCAGGTATGATGCAAAAAGGACTGAGATTAACCAAAGCCTAACATTTTGCATTGTATCTCAATTTAAAGACTGGTTTTGCATCAGTGTTTTTTTTTAAATTTTAATATTTTTATTAGAAGCAATGCATATTGCCAATGATATAACAGTTTTTCAAATACACATTTAACTTGTTTCAAAAGTTAAACAAATATTACGGAATGATTTATATAAACTTCTATTTTTTTTTTCAGGAAGTAAAGAAAGTAAAGAGGTGAAAGAATAGGTGTATAATCAATGAAGATTGTGATTAAATAATATTGATTATGATTATATTAAAAAAATAAACAATTAAAAAAAAACAATAAAAATAATAAAAATAAAGCAAACAATTATTATATTAAAAAAAAGAATTGAAGTATACATCTTAACAATGAATGGAACAATTTCACATAACAATATCTATAGAGACGTGTATACAAATCTCAGAATTGAAGTATACATCTAATCCTACCACCGGGTATTTATTGAGTTACAATGCTGAGCTCAGCTACCCCTTCATATAGCCAGTGAATGGAGACCATATTTGTTCAAAAAGTTCATGTTTGTTCATTAGGATAAACCTGATTCTCTCCAAATGCAGCGTCTCCAACATTTCCACTGTCCACATTTTAATTGTGGGGGATAATGTTCCCTTCCAGAATTTTAGCATCAGTTTTTTTCTACCGGGGCGCAAGTATTGTTGGTAATTTCCACACGCCTGTAAATGTCTTTGGATCTCCAGTTTTTCAAGCTCTTTAAATTTATCTCTTCCAGGCCCGGAGTAAGTGATTGTACATTTTTCTGAATTATAGCTCGGCCTATTCAATAAACAATAAATATCTCATTGTAATCCTCACTTCATTTTTCACAAGTAACAACACCCCATATTATGATGAACCTGATAAGCCATTTTCTATCTCACAATTTGTATATCTAAAAAGTCTGGTAAATGGTTGCGGCCCCAACACAAATCTCTTTGGGACACCACTAGTCACACCCTGCCAATGTGAGTGACAACCCATTAGCAACGCTCTCTGTCTCCTGCTGTTCAAGAATTTCCTAACCAAGTCAATGAGATGTCTTCAAGCACACATACAATTCCCTTATCAAAGAGATCATCTTAGCAAAGAGACCTTATCAAATAACTTCCAGAAGTTCCACTTATTCTTATGTTGTACAGATGTTCCATGACCACTACTGCAATCATTTTGTTTTCTAAAACATCAATTAGGTTCGTCAGATACAATTAACCCGTAATAATTCCATGGAGGCTCTCTCTGTTCAGTTGAAACTTTAGTGTATTTCAGTCCCTTTACCCTTAATTATAGATTGTAGTCATTTCCTGTCATAGCTGTTAAACTAATTGGGCTATAACCTTTTTGCTATTCCTATATTGCCCCTTTTATATGGCAGAGCTGTATACAATTCTCAATGCAGAAGATCATCTTCTGAGTTTCATTTTGATTCTTTCAGAAACCAACATTTTCATCCACTCTGGTCAAATGTTGGATCTGCATCATGTACACCATTTGGTTGGTGTCAATAGAAAGAAACATAGAAACATAGAAAATAGGTGCAGGAGGAGTCCAATCGGCCCTTCGAGACAGCACCGCTATTCTTTGTGATCATGGCTGATCGTCCACAATCAATAACCCGTGCCTGCCTTCTCCCCATATCCCTTGATTCCACTAGCCTCCAGAGCTCTATCTACCTCTCTCTTAAATCCATCCAGTGACTTGGCCTCCACTGCCCTCTGTGGCAGGGAATTCCACAAATTCACAACTCTCTGGGTGAAAAAGATTTTTTCGCACCTCAGTCTTAAATGGCTTCCCCTTTATTCTAAGACTGTGGTCCCTGGTTCTGGACTCGCCCAACATTGGGAACATTTTTCCTGCATCTAGCTTGTCCAGTCCTTTTATAATTTTATATGTTTCTATAAGATTTCCCCCTCATCCTTCTAAACTCCAGTGAATACAAGCCTAGTCCTTTAAATCTTTCCTCATACGACAGTCTCAACATCCCAGGGGTCAATCTGGTGAACCTACACTGCACCGCCTCAATCACAAAGATGTCCTTCCTCAAATTAGGAGACCAAAACTGTCCACAATACTCCAGATGTGGTCTCACCAGAGCCCTATACAACTGCAGAAGAACCTCTTTACTCCTATACTGAAATCCTCTTGTTATGAAGTCCAACATTCCATTAGCTTTCTTCACTGCCTGCTGTACCTGCACGCCAACTTTCAGTGACCGGTGTACAATGTCACCCAGGTCTCACTGCACCTCCCCCTTACCTAACCTAACCCCATTGAGATAATAATCTGCCCCCTTGTTTTTGCCGCCAAAGTGGATAACCTCACATTTATGTATATTATACTGCTTCAGCCACACATCTGCCCACTCACTCAACCTGTCCAGGTCATCCTGCAACCTCCTAACATCCTCTTCACAGTTCAGACTGCCACCCAGCTTTGTGTCATCCACAAACTTGCAAGTGTTGCTCCTAATTCCTTCTTCCAAATCATTAATATATATGGTAAACAGTTGCGGCCCCAACACTGAGCCTTGCAGCACTCCACTCGCCACTGCATGCCATTCTGAAAAGGACCCGTTCATTCCTACTCTTTGCTTCCTGGTTTAGATTTGGGTTTAGTTTTATCACTGTCACATGTACCAAGGTACAATGAAAAGCATTGTTTTGCATGTTATCCAATCATATCAGATCATGCTATACTTAAATGCAATCGAGTCAAATTTATAGTATTTAGTGCAATCAACAAAGTAAAATAGATAGAGCAATAGGGAAGATACAGAGTGCAGAATATCGTTCTCAGCATTGTAACATATCAGTTCCACAGACAAAGTCCAATGTCCACAATGGGGTAGAGGTGAAGAAGTGAACATTTGTTGTTTGTCACTGACTTCACTGTTATTCTCCCAGCTTAGTTTTGCCTTCTACTCCATTTTTTTCCAAATCATTGTTTTATATAAAGTCCTTGCTTTCATATTATCTATATGTGTTTGTAAAAGTCAGACCCACAATGCCTCTTTAAATAGTTTTTCAGGTAGTTTTTCTACAGTGAATGGTTTGTTCACATATCCCAGCCCTCTTTTGAATGACACCTTTGTTTCCCCTCATTCTTCCTACCAAAACTATTAAACATGGTGTGCTTATTCATCTGGACCTCAGAAAATGTATTGAATCAATGCCGTGTAATTCTATCTCATTGTGAGTTCATAAGTGGCCTTGAACCTTAGCATTGGACTTCAATGAAGGGAGAAACCTCCCCCTCTGTCAGTTGCATGCCATTTACTTACTTCAGCCAGATTTTGAGTCAGGCCGAGCAGCGAAACTCTCAATCAAGCAAGATGTTCCTATCTTGCAGGTAATTCTACTGGTAACATTACCTTCAGATCCCCAACTTCATGGTCTTGCCCTAGATGGCCACCTTCCAACAAGGTAGAATGTGTGGTTGGTTGCTTGAGTCCATTCTCTGAGGTGCACCTGCAGTATTACAGAAATACAAATTAACAACAGTTTGAAGAAGAATCCTGAATAACAATATATTACAGAGAATAACAAATAGCTGGCAGTGAATACACGGCAGTAATTCAATCTGTGGGTGTTACATACATTCATAAACTGCTCAAGCTTTGCACTTTTAGTTTATGGTGATATCAGAACCACTCGGTTGAATTACAGCTTTGCAATCCGCTGCCGACCATCTACATGTAGCACGAACAAATCCATTAAATTTGACAAATACCTGTTTAATACAGAACGTGCCCTGGTTTTAATATGGCATGTCCAATAAAAAGGAGGCAAGTAAGTGGCTAAAATATTGGACAGTCTGCCTGTCACGTGCCTTTCACATTGGAAACAATGTCAAAAAATGTCCGTGCTGTTCAGGTGATCATAACAAGAGATGCAGATGAGGACACTTAGTAATAGATGATGGCGAATCCTTATTTGATGTCGTCGCAGAATCAACTGTTATTTTAATGTCACAGAACAGATAGATGCACATCAAATGGTTGCAAGTTCTGTGGTTCCAGGCATAAATCTATCAAGAACAAATACAGCAGTAGAAATCAAACTGCTAAAGTAAGCCAGGCAATGGACAGAATCTGCAATGACTATGTATAACTGTGAAGGGTGCTTGCCCACATTGGCTTCAAAGATGTTTAGTTTTAGTTTGGTTAATTTTTAGGAATATAGCGTGGAAACAGGCCCTTTGCCCACCGCGTCAGCACCGACCTGCGATTCCCGTACACTAGCGCTATCCTACACGCTCCTGGCATTTTTGCAATCTTTACCGCAGCCAATTAACCTACGAACCTGCGCATCTTTGGAATGCGGGAGGAAACCAGAGAATCCTGGGGAAAACTCACGTGGTCACGGGGAGAACGTACAAATTCCGTACAGGCAGCACCCGCAATCAGGATCCAACTCGGGTCTCCGGTGCTGTAAGGCAGTAACTATCGCTGCGCCACTGTGTCACCATGTATTTCTGAATTTTTAATCATTATCTAAATAATTCATATGGTCAGACATTGTTGTGGCATCACCATGTATGAGATACAAGGTATAAGATCCGAGATATAGGTGTGAAATATCTTGGAAAAGTTTCTTGCTATTCATGTTCAAATAAACGTCCCTGTTTGTTACTGTTGTGTTCTGCACCTCCAACGGTAGCCAAGGTCAGCCCAAGGACACCATCCAGGACTGACCTGCTCCAAGAGATCTTCCTAGGCGTCCTCTAAGTCATTCTAGAGGAGTGTGCAAAGCTGTTGTGTGCTAGTACTGCCGATTGCTCCAGTACTAACTGGCTGCAGCAGTTAATATGACAGGATCAGCCTGCTCTTGGCTGATCAGTGCTGAACCTACCCCGAGACTCCCCCACACGATGACCATGGCCTTTGAAAATCAAACAGTGATTTATCTGAAAGCCTCCTGCTGTCACTAAATTAGGTCAGCTCTCGTAGCACACGGTGCTCTTCAATTCCTTGTGGACAAACTTAACTTTTGGAAGGTCTCCACTTTCCGAAATTATAAGATCATACTTCAAACGAATCTCAGAATAAAAGGCAGTGTCATTATAAAGATAAACAGAAACCCTTAAGAGTAATCTCGGAAGGATTGATTACGCAAGACTCCCTCAGTGTGCAGAACCTTCCTCATTGTGAGTGCTAATCTGAGCAAGGTATGGCAATCTGATTTATTATAATTTGAAAATATGTTAGCATGTTGGAGTCCCTCCAAAGAGTCTCGTTATTAAATGTAAATATCCACATAACCATATATAGCTTCGTAAATTTGAATAGCTTGCCTTCCTCAATATCAAATACGAATAGGATAGAAGTAATTCCTGCTTTAGAGGGTCGATGAGTCTTTTGCACATAGTCAAAGAGTCACAAGGATGTACAGAAATGGGCCCTTCGACCCATCACGTCAAACCAAGTTATTTTGTTGTGTACATCTACTTTAAAGATATCTTTCTTTGGATTTATATTATATTGATAACTTTTTAGGGCAGGATGGGTATCTTTCAGGTGGCTAGTTTCTGAATATTCCCAGTACATTACATGCAAAGTCAAAATGTGCAGTAATGAACAATCAGCATGTTTTCAAAAGCGATAATTTCCCAGAAGGACAGTTATTAAACATTTTGATGATGGAATAGAAAGGGCAGATAATGGTTAGGCAATGTTAATGTAACTAGCTATATTTTCAAATACGATTTGACTATCTACCCTATAATAGCCAAATGCATTAGCTCAAGGAATGGAGAGTCAAACCACAAGTGGAGGAATGGATTTCTGGCTAGTTTCTGGGAAAAGGGAAGAGAGTGGGAGTAAAAAGTATTCGTGAGACAATATGGGGGTAATGTTTCAATGTTCAGTATTGGGACAGCGACCAGCTGGAATTTATATTAAATATTTAGAAACTGGAATCGAAGCAACAGTTTCTAATTTTTGGACGATACTAAACTGGGGAAGAAGTCATGATCAAGAAGTACAACCAATTAATTTAATAAACTTTCAGACTAGACAAAGTATTGGCAAACAAATTGTAGTATATCTACATTGCACTAGATGTGTGACTGGAGGCAGAAAGGGGTCTTAGAGTGTGAAAAATATACATCTTCTAGATGCGCTGGGACGCATCCTCAGTGATGTGACCTGGGGTCATCGGGTGTTTCGGGTCTCACAACATCAGACACCCTCGCCCAGGCGACCCAGCCGGGGTTGATCAGGCCCCGACTTGCGTCCCAGCAGCAACCGCCCACGGATCAGCCATCTTAATAACTACACTGCAGGGGTTGGGAGACTCTAGTGCATGGAGGAACTGGGCTCTGTGGGGTGACTCCCGGCCGGGCTCCTCCTGCGTCTCACCAGGTTTAAGGCCTGTGCGCTGCACCTCTTTCTCCTTCTCTGAGCATTTCATGCTCGCCTGATGGATGTTTAGGCCACGGCGGTTCATTAGGCCTTTCCGTAGAGTAAAGATATAATAGCTCCAAAATCGGGCCACAGGTTTCTTAAGCCATGAATAAATGCAAACTAAATTTCTCGTGAGTGTTTATTTCTATCAACTGTATGAACCCCCCCCCCTTGGGATTAAAGTATGATTAGTGTAATTAGGTGGTTGTTGGTCATCAGGAAACTGGCGGACAAAAGGGCGTATTTCCGTGCAGGATATCTCTGCCATTCCGTGACACGAAAAATATGACATTTGATCCAATTGAGTTTTACATTTTTTATGACACTACTACCACCTGCTTCAAATAATTCAATCATCATATATTCTGTTTGTTTCTCAGTCACAATTCATCTATATTCCTCTTAAATGTATTATTTGCATTAATTGTCCTGTGATAACATTATTTGTTGTTTGAGATGGACGTTTCTCTTTAACACTTATGAATTAATATTCATATTATATTTCCATAGGACACCGAAGAAGGCCATTTAGCCTATCTAGGCTGGCTCTCAAAGCAATTCAATCCATCCTATTCCCCACTAGATTCCCCATAGCTATTGACTCCCCCAAATTCACTAAATAATCACCATGACTTTGGGATGCGGGATTGGAATTCTCCTCCAACCTTTTTTTTAGGGAAAAGAATCTCTTCAACTTTCCTGAGGTTAGTGTGATGTTATTCTTCCTGAGCACCCTCAGGAAGTGCAGTCTCTGCTGGACCTTTTTCAGCAGCGCAGAGGTGTTCATGCTCCACGTCAGGTCCTCCTCAATATGGATTCCCAGGAAGCGGAAATCCGCCACCCTCTCCACACAGTCCCCTCTGATGATTAGTGGTACCATTTCTGTTTTGTTCTTCCTGAAGTCTATTATTATCTCCTTGGTCTTTAAGGTGTTCAGGAGCAGGTTATTTTCTCCACACCACACTGTCAACTGCTCCACCTCATCCCGATAGGCGTACTCGTCCCCCCCGGAGATGAGCCCCCACCACCGTAGTGTCATCCGCAAATTTGACAATGGTGTTGCTGTGGTGGGCGGAGGTGCAGTCATGTGTGTAGATGGTGTAGAGCAGGGGGCTCAGCACGCAGCCCTGTGGAGAGCCAGTACTGAGGCTGAGGGCCGTGGATGTGTGATGGCCCATTCTGACTCTCTGGCTGCGGCCCGACAGGAAGCTATTTATCCACATGCAGGTGGAGTGTGGAAGTCCCAAGTCCCCCAGTTTGTCCACCAGTTTGTGGGGAAGGATAGTATTAAAAGCAGAGCTGTAGTCCACAAAGAGCATTCGCACATAGCTTCCCCGCTGCTCCAGGTGGGACAGTGCAGCATGGCGAGCTGTGGCTACAGTGTCCTCTGTAGATCTATTCGCTCTGTACGCAAACTGGTGGGGGTCAAAGCTTCGGGGCAGGAGTGATGTGATATGACCCCGGACCAGTTTTTCAAAGCACTTCATCACCACTGGTGTGATTACGACTGGCCAGTAGTCGTTGAGGCTTGAAATGTGGGGTTTTTTGGGCAAGGGGACTATGGTTGCGGACTTCAGACAGGGTGGGACAGTGGACTGGGCAGAGACTGGTTAAAAATCCTCGTGAAGACTCCAGCCAGCTGGTCTGCGCAGTCTTTCAGCACGCGTCCAGAGACGCCGTCGGGTCCAGTAGCCTTCCTTGGATTGATGGCCCGCAGCGTGCGCCTCACCTCATGCTCCTCTATCGTGGGGGTTAGACTACTGTGGACCATATGGTGTGTTGTGGCTGTTTCGGGTGGCTCCACTTCAAAGCGAGCAAAGAAGAGGTTCAGCTCCTCTGCCAACGAGGTGTCACCCTCAGCAGCTCCAAGGTTTGTCTTATAATTGGTGAGATACTGGATCCCCTGCCACACCTGCCTGCTGTTGTTACTGTCCAGGTGGTCCTCTATCTTCCTCCTGTACTCTGACTTGGCCTCTCTGATGCCTCTCTTCAGGTTAGCTCGGGCTGTGCTGTATAAAGCCCTATCGCCAGACCTAAAAGCAGTGTTCCTCTCTTTTAACAGCCGCTGGACCTCCCGGGTCATCCAGGGCTTCTGGTTGGGGTAGATGTGATGAGGGTGCTCAGGAAGAATAACATCACACAGAGACTGCTGCTGTCCTTTTATCGGTGCTCCATTGAGAGCATCCTAACACACTGTGTATGCGTGTGGTACACCAGCTGCACAGCGGCTCAGAGGAAAGCGCTCCAGAGGGCCATTGACAACGCCCAGAGGATTGTCGGCTGCCCTCTCCTTACCTTGGAGGACTTACACAGTTCCCGCTGCATCAAAAAATCCCAGAATATTATAAAGGACATTTCCCACCCCGGACACTCCCTGTTTGAACTGTTGCCGTCAGGCAGACGGTACAGATCTACAAGGACAAGGACAAACAGACTTAAAAAACAGTTTTTACCCCACTGCTATAAAGGCACTAAATGTAGCCGCCAAGGAACGCGGGGACTAAGGGACTGTGGTTGGTACACTGTGAAATCGACAGAAGGATGTAGGGTTGGGTGTTTATGCGTGCTATTTTCATATTTCATATTTATTTTAGCTGTTTATCTTTTTTAATATTTTACCTTGTATGTATCGTTAGCTTTTATGGTTTGAATGGTGCACTGACTGGTTGACATTTTTAAATTTCGTTGTACATGGTTCATGTTACAATGACAATAAAGAAACTATTACTATTACTATATTAAAATAAGACTGGCACAATCCTCATGAATCTCTTCATTGTACCTTTTAATGCTATTGCTGGTTTATCTAATTCAGAAACATGGACTCTACACAATTCATGTGCAGTCTAGATACGATACAATACATGTTCAACATTTCTTTGCTTATCATTTTAAAATTAAATCCTGGTCAATGGATATATTAAAAAAAAAGCCTTATAAGTTTGCAGAGCTGGATAATGCCGATTTATACATCTGTATCCATGAATCATTTGCTGCACTAATCCATTTACTCTTTCATGTCGAAGGAAATGGAACTGGCATGTTTGTTGTGCAGAATGGATGCTGCCCTCAGCACCAATGCCAAATACAAGTGATCAAAACAACTGGACAGTAGCAACATTTTTGCTTAATAAAGCTTTAATGCTGATAATCCACTCTTTTTAAGAGATGTTGATATCAATCTTCATATGCTTCGCCCCATAGCTGCCAGGGAGAAATCAAGTGGAGGGCTTTGTGGGAAAGGTGGGGGAAATGGAGCACACAATGAGGGGAAGAAGGAGGATATTGGGGGGTGGGGGGGGGGGGGGAAATGGGGTGGATGTTTGAAACAAAGTAGAGAATAATTTAAGAATCTGTGGTTATTCAGCGAAAGAACAGATTGATGGGGTCACAGGCAAGTTCTTTATTATCATGCGTACAGATGTACAGTGACATTCTTTTGGCATAGAGTATGGTAAAGTATTGCCATACATATGCACAACCTTCGATTTGTACAAAGAGCATAGATATAGTCCACTGAGATCGCATGCCAGAGTCACCAGTCTTTGACGCCAATTTTAAAGTCCAGTCCGGTCCACACATTCAGTCTCCAGGAGCGGCACCCGTTCCAGTCGAGCCCCAGGCTGCTGCAGGGCCTCCAGCAGTAGTTTCCATCTGCATCAACTAGTGAACCATCGTCCCTCTCCTCGCCTCTGAAAAACAGGCTAAATATGTTGTTAATGGGAGATTTACCCTTAAAGGATGGACGCATAGATTCAATTTCGAATGACTATTAGTTTCCTTATGCTTCATGCCTACATATATCACCATATATTTATGAGCATTGAAATTCATTTACCAATGTTGATTAATATTATATCTTTGTCACAACTTGTTTTCTCTTGTGCATTGTCATGGTTAATGACCCTGAGAGAGAGAGATATGATTTTGAAAACAAATACCTCAAGAGATTTTCCGGAATGATGCTCCTGTTGGGCAAAATACCAAGAAGTGTTAGCAAAAAGGAAACTTACCAGAGAATATTTGGCATAATCAAATTCTTACAGCTATTTTTCTTCCCATCATTTAATAGAGTTAACTTAGATGATCCATGGAGCTGTTTACATCATGCCAGTTAGGTTTCTCTCCAAATATTTGTTCCATTTCTCCTAGTTAAAAATGGTGTAAGTTCCAAATATATATTGCTGATATCTACTGCAAATGCTAGTCCTTTAAGATCCATTGCTGTGTTTGAATACTTATCCCTGCACAATAAGGGTTTTGGAAGGCATACGGTAAATGTGGAGCAATGGGATTCGGGAGAACTTGTGAAACACTGTGATATCTGTCTACCTCTCTGCCTGCCTAAATTGGGCACCGTTAGAGAAGATCAGGCGACTGTTATATCAGGAACCCACAGCTGGCACTCAAATGTCACAAACCATTGGTAATTAACGTCCCCATGATGTTCATATCCATCTGAATGGATTAAACTCTGCAGAAAAGCTTAAGAACTAAATTAATTTCTCATAGATGGAAA
Organism: Raja brachyura; assembly: GCA_963514005.1. The sequence continues at coordinate 15,627,529 of OY740802.1, forward strand.
ATGTTTTTTATCACCACATGGATTTTATTTGGTTTAATGAAATTGTTCACCTCAGGAATTCAGTTTAATTGTATTTTTCAACAGAAATTAGGTGATTTCATTCTTGGACCAGTTCCATCACAGAATAGATTTTTGTGTGTAGATTCCCTGCGGTTATTATTGCCATTGTGTTTTATGTATAAAACAACATGAATACCAGGATAAAATGTTTTCACAGAACAATGGCAATAGTATCTGGGAAATCATTAAATACATATATATATACTTATACATATAGAATATAAGAACAAAATGAAGTTACAATGGCCATTGTTCTATCTCAGACTTGGAGAGACTATCTTTATTATAAACCTTCCCCAGCAGTTGATTAATCTGTCAGATAAATGTCAAGGCAGACTTTTATTCAGCTACAGTACTTTTGTTGATAATTTGCTTGAGTTTTGACTTCTGTAGACATGGTTGCTGGTATATCAATTTGCTTCCAACACATTGATTGATTTGAGTTGATTTTCTTCTCAATTTTATTCGTTTTAACTGAATACCAAATACCGTATGTATTAAGTGGAGAGTTTCGCTATCAGTTCATTTGAAAACTCAACTCAGCGTCGGGTAAACAATTTTTAGTTGTCTTAAGTGATTATTGTGAGGCAAACAAACAACTCAGCCCTGTGCAATCAGTTGCCCGTTGGAAGTCAGAATATGGAGTGTGTGATATAAATGATGGATTTCTCATGTTTTTGCCAAGAAAGTGAAAGGAAAGAACATTGATTGATTACAATATTTGATGAATTAAAGCCTGGTGAAATTACCTGTGTAATTTCTGCACCTACTGAGATATCTTGTGATAGACAGAAAATGCTGGAGTAACTCAGCGGGACAGGCAGCATCTCTGCAGAGAAGGAGTGGGTGAGACCTGCAGTCTGAAGAAGGGTCTCGTCCCGAAACATCACCCATTCCTTCTCTCCGGAGGTGCTCCCTGTCCTGCTCAGTTACTCCAGCTTTTTGTGTTTATCTTTGGTTTAAACCAGCATCTACAGTTCCTTCTTACATGAGATATCTTGTGATACGTTCCACCACCTTCCAGATAAAAATCACCTGCCCAAAACAAGAATAAAGTTAGATTCATACAATCATGGAAATGTATGAGGAGGTCAATACAAAGCACCCCTGCAGTAGATCTTTAAGCCTAATAGAATGGCTGAGAACTACCACACAGCACTGAACCAGTACTACTAATTCAATCAAATAACAGCAAAATGCATGCGAAGAGTGGGAAGGCAGCATTACAACAATATTGAACCACTTTGATCAAATTGATTTTGCTCTTTATCTTACTTTAAACAGCATGGGCACACATTTCAGAGGACCTCACATGGTCCACTAACCCCACTGCGCTGGTCAAGAAGGCACAGCAATGATGGTTCTTCCTGTGAACACTGAAAAAGACTGGTCTGCCCCAACAGCTGCTGACAACCTTCTACCGCTGCACCACAGAGAGCATCCTAACATATGGCATCTCTGTGTGGTATCTCAGCTGCACGGAGGCGGAGAGGAGAGGTCTTCAGCGGGTCATCCACAGAGCGCAGAAGATAATTGGGACACAGCTACCAGCCTTGGAGGGCATCTACAATACACGGTGCCTCAGGAAGGCCATCAGCATTCATAAAGGCTCCTCACACCCTTGCAATAGTCTGTTCGAACTTCTACCATCCGGCAGACGTTACAAGGCCTTCTATGTCTGCATCGCCAGACTTAGGAACAGCTTCATCCCCAGAGCTATAGCTGCTCTGAACCGTCCCAGCTGAGTGCCCCCCCTATGAACTGTCTCCCTCGGATGGTCATGTTGCACATCGACCCGGCACAGACTTATTTGCACTTTATACTGCTTCAACAGTTTTTTTAATCTTGTTTCTCTGGGTGTCTAAATTTTTAGCCAGTTACGTTATTACATCGGATGGAAGTTGCATTCCAAATTTCTTTGTACCTCTGTGCAATGACAATAAAGATATATTATTATTATTATTATTATTATTATTAAAGCAGAAAATGTAGAATTATTCCGAGGTCCTATTCCTATTCCAAGGTCAGTTTATTATACTGGAGTCTTTATCTATTATTTGATGGATTGGCAGTCCTTATTGCCAGCAATGGACCAGGTCCTCCTGCACAGTAAGTTTGTTTCTTCTCTCCCTCATGCCATTTTCATTCCTTAGTTGCCATCCCTTCTCATGCTAGCTACTATGTCTCCTTGCCGTGCTTCTTTCTTCTAGTGAGGGTTTTTGAGAATTTGATTCTATGTATCTCTTCCTACCTAGAAGGGGTGCTGTTCTATCTGATTTATAGTGCTGTTTCTCGGGCCATGTGAGGACACCTTTAATTTTAATAGATAGTATTGCTGTTAACTGGCAGGTTAGGGCTAACAAAATGGGTTGGAATGCCAAAATGTCCCTGCCCCCTGACCTCCCTGCCAGTGTCCTCCACCTTCAGGATCCCAAGAGTCTCGGTACCCTCTCGGAATCGATCGGTTTCTGTAACCCCTTATGAGGCCTCCTTCTCTGCCCCCTTCCTTCTTGATAATATTCTCTCCTTGGATACGACAGACTTCAGTGTCCCAATCCCCCACAACTGTAACACTGATCGGGCCGGATTGCTCTATAACCTCTGCAGCCAAACTGAGGAAAGGTTGGTTCCCTGAATGGGAGATCTATCCAGGCCTTGAGGTCTTCTTCCTCCTTATCCTCTTCTGTCCTTATTTATTTAACTTGAACCTTTAATTTCTGGGCTGCCGTTGAACCAGGCTGCCGTAAGGTCTGACCGTCTGTGGTCTGGAGGACATTATACCTAATGCGGGAATCTCCCTACAAACACACTGTCCATTCTAAATCCCCTTCATCGGTGAATTGCCCCGACATAATGATATTATCCATATCCGGATCAATCCCTCCATATTCTGCTCCTTTCTCACCCTCTGAAAGACTGTTCGCTCTATCCCGGTACTTCAAGAAGTCTTTCATCCTCCCGCTACTGGAGTTCCTAATTAATTTTGGCACTCATGTCGATGGAGTCTTCCTTCTAGCTCCTTGATTTCCCCTTCTGTCCTCCACTTGTGGGGCAATCATAGGAGAGAGAGGATCTCTCCCCGATTTATTTGCTTCAGATTTAAATTTAGGGGGAAGAGTCGAAGATAACGCTGACTCCTCCCGTGTGCCCTGCTCGCAAGCTGCACATGGTTTCTCCAAATTGGGCACATGAGAGTTCTGTGAGGAATACTGTGGCTCTAGCTCTGCTCCGAAGAATTCTGCACGGCCTGACATATGATAAATATCTCTCCCTTCAAGATATGCAGGCATTGTTTCACTCTTACCGAATTTAACAAAATTTAGGTTTCATCCTCTTAGTCTATCCGATGCATGTGGAAGATTCTCGCAAATTATCGGGTCTAATCTATTTGATCGGTCCTTCTCAGAGTCATTCCCCATTCTCGGAACAACGGTCTAAACACAAATTGCAAAATAAAAGTTCCAGACACTAACACCTCTTTCAATCACTCCTCCTCTCAGACTCGAAGGTCAATGGAATCTCTCCCACAATGGTCAACGGTCTCTCCGATTCACACTTACTTAACAATTGCTCCCTATCAAGAAGGGTCTCGACCCGAAACGTCGCTTATCTCCTTCGCCCCTTAGATGCTGCTGCACCCACTGAGTTTCTCCAGCTTTTTGTGTAACCCCCCACTCCTATTCAATCATGCCTATTCAATGATTCAAACCAATCGCTCGTATTCAGTCTCTCTCCCAACTCTCTTATCAGTTAAATCACAATCACTGCATACAATTCTAAACTTTCAAACAAAGGATCTCAATCCAAGTCCAACTTTCGATCGCAGTCTCCAATGCCGCAATCTCTCTTTCACTCAATCCACTTTAAGTTTGCCCAGACAGATAAATCCGAACCAAGCTAACAGAACTATAATTAAGAATGAAAATATTCCCCCAATTATCAATAACCCAAGACACACCCCAATATAAACTATAAGCATCCAGTAAACCCCTCTAATGAAACTTCCTCATTGCGCAATCAAACAGCGGGATGACTCTTCCCCCAACCCAGCGATCGAAGGAGTACAACCCCTGATCGAACCGCTACGATTCAGATTCTTACAACACCACGCTCTAAAATAATTACAAATATTAAACTCAAACACACTCTTACTTCACGTTTCTAAATCACTTGGACAGCAAAAACTCATATGTCAGGCTGTTATTCATTGACTACAGCTCGGCATTTAACACAATCATCCCCTCCAAGCTGGTTACCAAACTCGCAGAACTGGGTCTCTGCGCATCCCTCTGCAATTGGATCCTCAACTTCCTCATCCACAGACCACAGTCTGTTCGTATTGGTGGAAGTGTGTCAGACTCGATAACAATCAGCACGGGAGCACCTCAGCGTTGCGTTCTCAGCCCCCTGCTGTACTCACTCTATACTCATGACTGCAGAGCCGGTCATAGTGCGAACTCCATCATCAAGTTCGCTGACGACACCACTGATGTATCACTGATGGGGATGAGTCAGAGTATAGAAGAGAGATCGAGCAACTGTCCATATGGTGCCAGCACAACAACCTGGCCCTCAACACCAGCAAAACCAAGGAACTGATTGTGGACTTTGGAAGGAGTAGGATGGGGACCCACAGTCCTGTTTATATCGACGGGTCGATGGTTGAAAGGGTCAAGAGCTTCAAATTCCTGGGCGTGCATATCTGTGAAGATCTTTCCTGGTCCGAGAACACAGATGCAATTATTAAGAAAGCTCATCAGCGCCTCTACTTCCTGAGAAGATTATGGAGAGTTGGTCTGTCAAGGAGGACTCTCTCTAACTTCTACTGGTGCACAGTAGAGAGCTTGCTGACCGGTTGCATCGTGGCTTGGTTCGGCAATATCAGCGCCCTGGAGAGGAAAAGTCTACAAAAAGTAGTAAACACTGCCCAGTCCATCATCGGCTCTGACCTTCCTTCCGTCGAGGGGATCTACCACAGTCGGCTGCCTCAAAAAGGCTGGCAGCATCATCAAGGACCCACACCACTCTGGCCACACACTCATTTTCCTGCTACCTTCGGGTAGAAGGTACAGGAGCCTGAAGACTGCAACAACCCGGTTTAGGAATAGCTACTTCCCCACAGCCATCAGGCTATTAAACCTGGCTCGGAACTCTGAACATTAATATCCCTCCATCTGTTATTTGCACTTTATTAATTTAATAATTCATGGGTGTATTTACGTATAGAATTGTAGTCAATGCCTTCTATGTTCTGTTGCGCTATGCAAAGAAAGATTTTCATTGTCCTGTCAGGGACACATGACAATAAACTCTTTTGACTTTGACTTTGACTTAAATCCGTAAACACTCGCACAAGCAGCAACACAAATGACGGACTTAACGCAATCTAAATCTTAACTTTTAATTCTTAATGTACTCTAAGTTTATTTACATACACAGAATATTTACAAAATCCCGATCCGATGACACTACGAAAAGCTAGATTTTACAATTTACCTAAATGATTTAAAGCACTAGCGCACAGTTCACGAACACTCGATCTCGATACTGTGTCACTCTGTTTTCACGCAGTGAACCTCTCCCTCTGATACCAAAGATTTTCCCCTTTCTAGTTTACTCTTTGCTGAGCACTCCTTAAATGACTACTTTTTCTCCTGAATGTTACTATCCCTCTGCTAAGACTGGACTTCTATAGGGGGACCTCTATCCCTCCTCTCTAAGTTCGACAGAATTAGGGGTACCCTTCGCTATTCGGATTACTTTTCATCAAGTATATCAAGTTCCCCTTCTCTCAGGTACTCTTCGCTATCAGGTACTAGTCAACAATCGACCAGAGGCTTATTATTCACTGTTGATCAGCGGCTATTCGGAATCGATCACAGACATGCACCAACTCCGAAGTTCTATATACAGGAACACGAATTCCACCATACTAGCAGAACTTCAATATGAAATTCAGTATTTGAAAATTTGGCTGCAAGTATAGACTCAAACTCCTAATTTTAGTGCATATCTCTTCTACTATGCGGGCACTCAAATCAAATTAAAATTGCCCAGTTTAGTTCTTGCATGAACTGGAGTAATCTATACTCTGTCCGTCCAAGCCCAGTACCTTTACGAGGTTCTTCATCCGTCACTTCAAGTAGAGACTCAGATACCTTCACGCAGCCACTCCTCTCTGCTGTGCACCGAGGATTCAGCACCTAGCCGCTTCGCGCTGTGAGTTATCGATGCCAATTTTCAGACCGCACCTTTTCAATTCGTGGTCCCGGCGAAGATCCGATCGATACATAGATCAGACCTGTATTTTAATACCCCACCAATTGGATACCAACCCTGGGCCACTCCTCACCCGATGAAGCGCGTTTGGCTCTCGTTAAAGCAGCTGCAGTCTGCCAACTTGGACCAAAGTTTTGGGCCTCTAACCCATCCCCAACAGGGCCTCTCAACCTACCCTGGTGTTATGGGCCCCTAACGCTAATCACCGCCCCCCCCCCTTCCCCCCCCCCCCCCACCCCTCCTTGCTTGCTAGACTCTGTTCTAATGATCTCGATTAGACCCTTTCCCAAGTCTGCGAATGATCAATCCGCTCCGACTAAGGAAGAGCCAAAAATCAATGTGAAAACTGCACTGTGGGCCCGTTTCTGCACTCGTGATCGAAACAGCTCAACACCCTTGATCGCAAACTTGTGTTTGGGGGTCTTTTGAGATCCCGGACGAGACCCCAATGTAAATTGCTCGTATCTAAGCTTCCCCCCAGTCTAGTTTCAGTAAAAACACTGAATCAAGCACTTGAACAACTAGTCTTTATTTTAACAAAAGCGCAATTACAGTTCAACTACTGTACCTATCCCACTGCAGGTTCGATCCTAGTATCTGCCTGATCAAGCCCTCTAGGACTCACTCAAACAAAAACACTCCAGAAAGTCATGCAGTCCCAAGCGCTCTCCCAGAAGATCGACGCTGGACCTTGTAGCAGCGGACCTTTAAATGTCCTGGGACCTTGAGGGACCGAACCACATGGGGTGGTCTCTTAATAATCCAATTACAGATATTGATTTAACCCCATACATAACAGACATTTCCCTAACCCAATAATACAGCAGCTCAATACATTGTATTCAAACCGGACTTCACAAGGAAGCCAACTTAGAAACATTTACGCTGATCTGCAAGAAACCCAGACAAGGCTCAATACCTCATCCAATCAACACTCAGCAAAAACTCTGCAAAATTATTTACAATTATTTACAAGGTGTATGTCTGGTTTGCAGCCATCCAATCCATTCTATGCATTTTGCACCAAATTGACTGGGTCTGCAGATGTTCTTTTCTTTTCTTGCAAATTGTATCCAGGCTCTGGACACACTGGCACCATTCCACAGCTTTTCCCAACTCTGCTGAGAGCAGTTCCAAATTGACCAAATCTCCCAGCAGCCCTGAAGGTTTTTCCCCATTTTAAAGTCCGAGCCTCTCCAATTTGGCCAGGATTAACACCAGGTGGTGGTGAATGCTCCGGTGACGTTCAGGAAACTTGGACATTTCAGCAACAACTATTTAACCTAAACATTCCACATATTATCTCTGGCTTTCACAGCTAATTAGATTTCCCATGCCTAATTGCAATGAACAAGATCTAATTTAATGGCCAAAGGAACAAACACAATGGTATACACTGTTTGAGGTGATGGCAGAGGCAGGTACTATCACTGGATTTAAGAAGCATCTGGACAAGGAACTGAATCACCAAGGCATAGCATGTTGTGGACTAGCGTTGATCAAAGCATAAATGGGTACTTGATCATCAGCTTAGATGGTGGGCTGAAGAGGCTGTTTGTGTGCTGTGTATGACTTTATGGCCACAGGAACAGAAGTGGTGTGCATATTCCCTTGAACTTGTTCTGCCATTCAATGTAGCCGGTGTTTTCCAAGAAATTGCAGAGAGTTATAGATGTAGCCCAGTCCATCATGCAGACCAGACTTTACACCTTCTCACTATCTGCATATCACGCTGCCTCGATAAAGCAGCCGACATAATCAAAAACTTGTCCTACCCTAGTCATTCCTACTTCACCTTGCTCCCATCCAGCAGAAGGTACAGAAGCTGGAAAGCATGCACCACCAAACTCGGGAATAGCTTCTTCATTGCTAGTATCAGGCTTCTGAATATTCCTTCCATAAATTAGGGTGCAGTTTAATTCACCTCTACCCCATTGAGGACATTGAACTTTGTATCAGAAAATGATGCACTACAATGCGCTAAAATGCTGAGAACTATATTCTGTACTCTGTATTTTCCTCTTTGTTCTATCTATTGTACTTGAGCTTAAACTGATTATATCCAGGTATGGTATAACTGATCTGTGTGAATAGCACACAAAACAAAGCTTTTCTCTGTACCTCAGTAAATGTGATAACAATAAACCTAAACCCTTGTTACCTAATACCTTCGGTTATCAAAATATGTTCATTTCAGATCAAAAATTACAATTGACCCAGCATTGACTGTCATATGTGGAAAAGAGTTCCAAATTTCTACCATTCTTCAGGAGTAGATATATTTCACTCTTGAGAGACCTGTGCTAATATGGTGCTCCTTGGTCCTAGATTTTCCCACCACCAGAAATAGCTTCATTTTATTTTCCCTGTTAACTCCCCATGGTGTCAAGAGCACTTCCCTTAAGACCTATGTCTTCTGGGGAGACATTCCAGGTATGTGCACACTGTTAAATCCAACTGGGTGGCATTGCAATGGCTGCCTCGCCAGCAGTCTGTCTCATCCTTTTCTTTCTTTGTTGTTTTTTAGTGGGTGTTAAATGCATGTTTTAGTGTTCTTTAGCTTTGTATTATGTGAGAGGTGGGTGGTGGGAGGGGGGGGGGGTCGGGGGAAACTTTTTAAAATCTCTTACCTCGACGGATATGCAACATTTTCCCCATATCGTATCTCCGTCTGCACTGTGGCCTAACATCGAGGAGCTGGCGGCCTCTTGCTGGGGATCGACTATAGTACGTGACAATAAAATACCTTTGAACCTTTGAATCTTTGAAATCTGTGTGATTTCCTCCAGAGTTATTATATCCTTTGCAGAGGCCATAGATGATCATAGTACTGTTGGTGTGATCTCATCAAGGTTTAATTTTCCTATCGCATTAGTTGCATCCTCACAACAAAGTATTAAAACCAGCATTGTGTTACCCTTTTTAAAAATGATTTTCATTGTCCATGTCAGTTTAACAATCAACAGGATATACATGGAATCAATATCTCTTCAAATCATCACAACTTCTAGCATTTTTTATTTAGAGAATATTTTGTTTTATCATTTTTGATACAACTTGTCTGATCTCATATTTACTTAAATTCATATTAATTTGGAAGACCTTTGGCCATTCACAAAACCCTTGTAATTTAATTCTTCCAACCACACGGGTTTACAAAATTATTTCAGCTTTTGCAAGAGACTTGAATTTATTGCGTCCCGTCCTTTAATATTCAGCTGTTATTACAGACAGTATTTGTAGCCATTGCTATGTTCTTTGAGGGAAGAAACATTCCATTAATTTGGCAATCTGGCCATTTTGTCTAAATTATTTCCCCTGCCAGTTCTGCCTTTGAATTTGACCTTCTACTTTATTTACAAAACTCTTAAAGAAGGATCCGACGTCCATATATTAAACAAATCCATAAACTTCAACCCATCCACCAATTTTGTTACTGCACCAAGGCGGGAAAAAAAGGGAGATAAGAAAGTGGAAGAAAGAATGGTAAAGATTATGAGTGGCAGCAGTGTCAATGGTAACTCTCTATTTTTGTAACGTGGTCTCAAAACACTAAACTAGAGTAGACAAAATGTGTAGGAAGGAACTGCAGATGCTAATTTATTCTGAAGATCGACACAAAAAGCTGCAGTAACTCAGTGGGTCAGGCAGCATCTCTGGAGAAAAAGATTAGATTAAATGGGTGGTTGATGGTCTGGATGGACTTGGTGGGCCAAAGGGCCTGTTTTCATGTTCAATGGCCCTATAACACCATGACACTGGTTCCAGCATGCACTCTGTAATGTTTCCAAGCATTTTCAAAGTACTTAAGGATTGCAAATTAAGTTCTCTATTTGGATTAAAGGATGTGACTCATGGCAAAACAGAGGAATGAGCGCAGCTTCACCTCTGTGAAGAAATGTGACATCTTTCAGGGAAAAGCAGCCTAATTAGATAAAGCCCCATTAACCCCCCTGAACATTGAATTGCTAACACTGGGCACACATACGACAAAGCCAAGAATTTATTTAACCCTACAGTGCTTTTACTTATAACGCACCTTTCAGATGCCAGATACAAGCTCAAAGATAACGGGCAAATTTGTTGACCCCTTAACCTATGCTATTGCCCCTGACCGAAGACCACATTGAAATGAGTGAAATAGCTTTCAACTGCTCAGCATTAAACCACAGAAAAAAATCTCGAATCTACAACTAATGAGATTGTGTATCTCAGTGGATTTAGGACTGGGTCAAAAATCAGTAACCACATATTAAAGACACAAACCCCTGCTCTTCTAACAAGGATGTTGACACCTTTCTATTGGATTGCCCCATTGTTGATCCATGCCAAAGGAACACAATTGTCAATGGAGCATATATTTAAGCAAACCTTCAAATTGAGCCAGGAATAGTCGGTAAAATATCTAAGCCCTTGTGCAAGAAGGCACTCTGCTGCAATGGCAAGTAAAACACTTTACCCACCATGTAATATTGAAAAGGTCTCTTGTCAAAACGTCATGAAATTCTCACCACTTCCTCATGTTTGCAGCTTGCCAGCAAGTATGCTCCTACTTTACAGTAATCCCTTTCTTGAAGGTTATGCATCATCCTAAAAATATTTTTAAAAAACATTGTTTTCTCACAATACCAGAGCACTGCTACATTAATAGTAAAGCAACATCCAGGTGATCTCCATTCAACCATTCGGTACAACAATGAGATTATATCCTGAACTCACACTGTTGATATTTTCAATCAAGAGTTAAAGATTTCTGACAGCAAGCTCATGCAGATTGGCATTAGTGAAGCCTTTATTTTCTCAGTGGAACATAATTTTGGTGCTGAGGTTTCACAAGCTTTGGAAACATACGCAGTCTGCCAAGATGTCTGGACTTCATCAGTCATATAATGCTTGACGGCTGAACATCTGCGAAATGGTAATTGTTTTGATCAAGCTTTCGGATGGGGGAAAGAAAATGAAGTAATGAACAGACTGAAAGATAGAAGTGCTGAGATCTAAGTCATACAAATGTTGTACATTGTTCTGTGCTCATTCAATCTATAGAGTGTCTCAGGGGCCCTATGACCTGACTGTAGCTTACCCTCAGGGTTTTAAAATAATTTTCATCATGAAAGGAAGTTTTATGAGGAAGTATAGCAATCTTGATGGCGTGCAAGATTAGCCTACACTAATGCAAGGTCAAAAATAATAGAATCGATAGGCAAACTCAATATTGTGAACATTGAAAGAAAATTACAGCCAGCAAACATTGTTGACAACAGAGTGAAATGGGTCTCTATGACATTCTTATTGATATTCTTTCATCAATTCGTAAAAATATGACTTTTTCTCCTCCTTAACTACTACATTAAACTTTTTTATTTTGACATCTCATCTTAGTGGCCAAGCAGGTTTTACATTCTACATGTTCAGATATTGCTTTTTCTATGTATAAATCCTCATTGAAGTAGTGAAACAATTACTCGGTCCGTTTTTAGCATTCCTCTAAAGTTGTAACACATATAGGATTTCAATGTGATGAATGCTAGCTCCTTTGCTGTGCTTTATTTTTTCTACAGTGTCTGCAGATCTGCACCGCAAAGGTATCATGAGGCTCTTTTGAGTTTCTGTGACAATTTTTCTTGGCTTTTTATTTATATTTAAATATTGACTTGGCTACAAACACATTGCATTAACTGCAAAGTTGTTTGTAAATGCATGAATTAAAAATACATTCAGGCACAGGTCATTTGAATGCAAATGTTGCTGATTGTTCACAGATGGATTGAACTAAGATATAGGTCCAGGTTTAAAATGGTTCATGACACTATTGAATACATAAGGCCCAAGGCTATATTTTGGCAAAGAAAAAGATATTCCTAACTTCATAATTGGCCTTTATTCCCACCCCATCTGAAGATATAACCCAATTGTTTATTTTCTGCTTTTTTCTTTTTTCTTTTCTGCCTATTGATCTGCAAGGTTAAAAGCAATAGTTTACAGCTGTAAAATGTGTTGGTGCCCTGCTGTGACACCTTCTGGTTTGCCATTTTTCCCTCTGTTTTTCCCTCTTCACTCTCACACAAAGATACTGGCATGGGATAATTTGCATTAGACCATTTGGCCAAAAAAACTCAACGTTACCTCAAGATAAGAATTAATGCAGCCACATTTGTTCCAGAATGACATGCGGATTTATACCTTTGTGATCACATTATTTTGATTGATAAACAAATAGGTTTAAATTTCTGCCTGCATGGACATACATACAATGCACACAATTAATGGAAAATAAATCATCTACTTGTGTGACTGTTTTACAGGTTATGGGAAAAGACAATAAATGATCTTAGAAATTGTCCATTGCTCAATCATGTGAGCAAGCAGCCAATGCCAAAACAACATTCTACACCTTGAAAAACATATTGTTTGAGAGTTAATCATTTCTCAGCATTCTCCCCATACTGCTTGATTCCTCTCATGCCCAGAAAGTTATAGATCTCAATTTTGAACAAACTCAAGTGACAGAGCCTCCAGGGTGAACATTTCCAAAGATTCATTGTTTTTGGAGAGAAATGTCTCTTCACCTGTTTTAAATGGCTTACTTTGACTCTTGTTAAAGAAGGAACTGCAGATGCTGGAGAATCGAGGGTTACACAAAAAGCTGGAGAAACTCAGCGGGTGCAGCAGCATCTAAGGAGCGAAGGAGATAGGCGACGTTTCGGGTCGAGACCCTTCTTCAGTCTGAAGAAGGGTCTCGACCCGAAACGTCGCCTATCTCCTTCGCTCCTTAGATGCTGCTGCACCCGCTGAGTTTCTCCAGCTTTTTGTGTAACCCTTACTTTGACTCTTGTCCCTTGGCTCTGTTCCCTGGTTCTTGACCTCTTCCAGTCGAACATCCTCCCTGCAAGAATTTTGTATGTTTCATACAATAATCTCTCATTCTTACAAACTATAGAGCACATATCCTCAGTCTTCGCAATCTCTTCTCCTTTAGACAACCCAGCAATGCTCACACCTCTCCAGTAAATTCTTGTTCCACTCCCTTTATGGCATTTTTAAGGTGGAGAGAGTGCAGAGAATATGTACATGGATGTTGCCATGATTTGAGCTATAGGGAGAGGTTGGGCAGGCTAAGGTGTTAATCCTTAGAAAGTAAGAGTCTTATAGAGGTGTACTAGACCAAGTCAGATCCGTTGGGTCCCAGTCACACGGGAGGCCTGGTCCCCCAATACAACCCATTCCCCAACGCAATATTCCACCACTCACCCAGAGCCCCTAACTGCACAGGCACGGCACATTTCCCCTCATCCCCCAGCACTCCTCCCCCCTTCCACTTCATGTATGGGAGGTGAGGCAGGGAGGTGGGTGTGCGGTGGGAGGGAAGGAGGGGAGCGGGTGTGTGGGTGGATCGGGGTGGAGGTGGAGGGGGGGTGTGGAGGAGATGGGTGAGTAATCCCATCCCCAGTTGCAGGACGCTCCCCCCACATGAAACTCTCCCTGTGGGGGTGTGGGATAGGAGGTTGTGTGGGGGAGGAGGGGTGTGTGGGGTGGTATGTGGGGGAGGGGGTGTGGGGAAGAGGGGGGTTGGGAGGGGGGTGGGGGAGAGGGTGTGGGGAGCGGGTGTGTCAGGGAGGGTGGTGGGGAGGGAGATGGCAGGTGGGAGAGAGAGAGGGGTGTGTGGGCAGTGGGGTGGTGGGAGAGGGAGGTGTGTGTGGGCGGGGGGGAGAGAAGGAGGGTTGTGCGGGTGGACAGGGGGGGTGGCTGTGTGTGGGGGGTGTGTGGCCACCACAGACACAGCTCACACGCTGGTCACCCCGCACCTTCAGCTTTTGGCCTCACTCAGTGGCTCCCGGTCCGGCTCCGGCTTTACTCAACAGCTCCCTTTTTCATTCAGCGGCTCCCGCCTCTTCGTACTGGTCGCCGCAGAAGCAGCCCGCATACTGCTCACTCCGCGTGCTGCTCTCTCTGCACGCTGTCACTTTGCACCCTGCCCATATTGCGCATTCCGCACAAGCTCAACACACACTCTGCTCACTCCACTCCTTCAGCTTTATTCTCATCGCTGCCGGTGATTGAAAGCGGGTGGCAGAAGGGGCGTTTTTTACAATTTTTTAATCTTCATAACTTTTGTACTATTCTACCGATCTAAACAAAACTTGTTGCACTTGCAGCACAGGAGAATGCTGAGTAAGGTAAAAAATATAGCGCTATCGGGTACCGTTTATGTGCAAATATAAAAACAATGCAAACCGGAAGAGGACAAGATGAGAGTTATATAAGTATATAAGACTAAGTGGGACCCATTGTGTCCCATTCTCACACGGGAGGTCTGGTTCCCCCAACGCAATATTCCACCTCTGCACCAATTCCAATATTCCACCACTCACACATATCCCCCAATTGTGTAGGCGCGGCTGATGGATACCTGTTGTGACGCCCCTGTTCCCCCCTTCTCCCCTCACCCCCAACTCTGCCCCTTGCCCTTCCCCCCACGGGAGGAGGAGGACAGGTGTCCCAGGACAGTCACCACCCCCTCAGCCCGGTTCAGGGCAGAGTCAGGAACCCGAGGAGGGTGATTTGCTGCGCAGCGGCGGGGCGTTGGGGGAGACAAGATAGAGGGAGGGAGTAGGGGGGGAAGAGGGGGGGAGAGAGACTCAAGTGCAACTTTTGGAGCCAGCGCGACTTCCGGACTCTAGCGCGACTTCTGGACTCAGCACGGCTTGTGGACTCACATTTCACTCACTCACGGCTTGTAGGCTCACATTCTCCTCACCCCGGGAAGGGGAATTACCTTCATGGTCACTGACAGGCGAGAAGACTAATCCGCTGATCTCACGATTTTTTAAACCTTCATAACTTTTCTAATATTCCACCGATGGGAACAAAACATGGTGCGCTTGGAGCAGAGGAGAACGGTGAGGAAGGTGACGAAAAAATCCTAGCGATATAGGGTACCATTTTTGTGCGAATTAAAAAACACCGCAGACCCAGAAATGGTCAAGATGAGAGTTTTAGTAATAGTGCTGATAGAAGATAAAATCATAAAGGTTACAGATAGCATAATCTTTTTCCCCGTGTATGGAATCAAGAAATAAAGGCAATAGGTTTAAGGTGAAAGTGGAAACATTTAATGGGATCCTCAGGAGCAACATTTTCACCCACAGGGTGGTTGGTATATGGACCAAGCTGCCAGAGGAAGTGGTTGAGGAAGTAAAATAACAACATGTAAAAGTAATTTGGACAGGTACATAGATGGGAACGGTTTAGAGGGATATGGGGCAAACACAGGCAAATGGGACTAGCTTAGATAAGGCATCTTGGTCGACATGGAAAAGTTGGGCCAAAGGGCCTGCTTCCAAGCTGTATGACTTTATGTGTATCTTATTTCAGGTAAAGAAACCAAAGCTGCACACGTTATTCCAGGTGCAGTCTCACCAAGGCTGCATATAACAGCAATAAGATTTCTTTACTCAAATCGCTTGCAATGAAGACCATCAAACTTTTGTCCTCCCACTGGTTTCTTGCCTGCATGTTACTTTTCACTGACCTGTACAAAAATACACAGTCATCTGAACATCAACATTTACAAATCTTCTACCACAGTTGGAATCACTTTATTATCTAACTAAATAGGGATATCTCTATAATATAGACTCACACAAAAATGGAGTTTGTGTAAATTATTGTATGATTATATCCTTTCCTCTAATCTTATTAACTTTTCCTCTGTGTTATGTCCAGTAGTCATTCTGCTTTGAAATCCATTTCCTTATAAGTCTCCAGGTTTCGTAATTTGTGCGGATGCTATTTTGCCACAGGGTCTAACGATGCACAAGTTTAAGTGCCTCGATTTTGTGCTCTGCTCTTATTTTCCATGAGGTGTCCATGTCTTTTTGAAGTTGGGAAAGCATAAGCAGACAGGACATTAAATTTCAGAAACTGAAAGCTTTCACGTATGCACAGAATCTCACATTTGGTAGCATTTCCTCTGCACGATCGAACTAAAGGCCCTGTCTCAAGGTGCGAGTTGACACACGAGTGACCCAGAGTGACAGACTCATGGTTGTGTACGATATTCCAAGTTGATGTGCAAGTGTTTGAGGCGAGTTCCCACGGGTATGGTAATCTGCGATGTTCCGAGATCGTCTCCAGAGTTACCAAGTTCCCCTCCCGTTTGCTCTTGAGTTACCAAGTTCCTCTCCCGCTCAGGGCGCGTGTTGTTGCTGCAGTCCGGGATTCGCATTTAAAGCACTCGGTTATCTTCAGCAGTTCAGGCGAGGACAGGTTGGGGGGGGTGGGGGGGGGGGGGAGGGATGGTGGAATTGGGAGAAGGCAAAGACTATGGGTGGGGAGGAGTGAGAGGGGGGCTAGGAACGGCATCTGCGAAACGGGTAGTCAACCTTTAGGGTCCCGGCCCGAAACATCCCTATACATTTTATGATTTCCCTCCAAAGATGCAGTCTCCCGTGGTTTGTTTGCACAACTCACTTCCCTCTCTCTCCCAACATTGGGGGGGGGGGGGGGGGGGGACGACGACAAGATAGTTTAAACGGACCTTACCCACACTTCATGCTTCTGTTGCGCATAATTCAGCAGTAAAACCTCTCTTCCCCGTACCCAACGACGCCCGATTCCTCGCACCCCCACAAGTTCACATCGACGAGGGAAGAATGAGCGGGGAGTCTGAAGAAGGGTCCCGACCCGAAACATCACCCATTCCTTCTCTCCAGATGCGATGCCTGTCCCGCTGAGTTACTCCAGCATGTTTGTGTCTATCGTCGGTGTAAACCAGCATCTGCAGTTCCTTCCTACACACGGACAATGAAGTGCCTCGGCCAAATTAGGAACATTAGGATTCTCTGATGTGAAGGTAGTCTCGTTTGCGTTTCTTACACTTGATCATATCCGAAACTAAAGTATAGATAAACACAAAATGCTGGAGTAACTCGGCGGAACAGGCCGCATATCTGGAGAGAAGGAATGGGTGGCGTTTTGGGTAAGTCTGAAGAAGGGTCTCGACTCCATTCCTTCTCTCCAGAGATGCTGCCTGGTCCGCTGAGTTACTCCAGCATTTTGTGTCTATTAAAGAGTTCCCACGGTAGACGCACGGATCACTAAACTTAACGCACGGGCCACTACGATATAACTCTGAGTTTAAATGTTTCAATTTTAAACTTGACCACGAAATTTGACTCGTGGAAAAAGTCAAACATGTTTGACTTTTTTCACGAGTTCACAAGTTTCACAGGTACCTGCCGTTAGCGCCACGAGTGGACAAGTTGATCGCGCGAGTTCCGACGTTCCCACTACGTTGGCTGTACGTGATCACCACGAGTGAAAATTCGGGGTCACTCGTGGGCCAACTCGCACCGTGAGACAGGGGTTTAAATATGAATACAATAAACAGACAAACACAGTGACACAGAAATAAGAGCTGGTTCCTCACAGGGTGATGGTGTAGATTTAAGGTAAGGAGCAAAAAGCTTTGAGGGAATTGGAGGAAGCTTTTATACACCCCGATTGGAATCTTGGAAGTATTACCAGTGGAGTAATACCAGATTCCAATCGGTCTCGACCCATTCCTTCTCTACAGAGATGCTGCCTGTCCCACTGAGTTACTCCAGCTTTTTGTGTCCAACCAGCATCTGCAGTTCCTTCCTACAAATTTCATTCCACAGATCTTTGTTCTGAGTTGCCTGACCCATTGCCTCAAACACTGAACTGATGGACAAAGCAACAGGTTTAATGCCTGCTCATGTTACAATTACATATCTGGGTTACCATGCCCAGTTTTGGTAATCTTAACCAAGGAAGAATAATTGCCCGACTGAGAGAAGCAACAAAGATCTGCATGATTGACCATTGTGATGAGAAAGCTGCCATTGGATGAAACATTGTTTAGAATGGCTTTTATTCTGCAGACCACCGGTGAATGAGAAATTACTTGATTTGGTATGGTAAGATTCTGAGATGCTAGTGAGCAATTTGCATTTATTGGAGGGGCCAGGGTTTATATCTCAAGTGAGCAACCATTTAGGAGTGTGTGAATCTTTAACATTCTCTCCTTCAAGGTCAATGGATTCCCAGTTACAGTATAAGTCTAAGGCTCAGTTCAATAGATTTTTGAACCCCAAAGGAACGAAGGGATACACGAATAGTGAAGTAAATTAATGTTGAAATAAAACATCAGTCATAATATTGGATGCCAGAGAAAGCTTCAGGAGCCATATGGGCTATTCCTGCTCGGCTTTCTTCTCTAATTTCATCTGTTTAAAGCCTCAGTTCCAGACATTTGTGAAACATAAAGCAAAGAGAAGCTGGTCCCAGCAAAGTTCAAAAGATGATGTTTGACTGGAAAAGGAGGATCTAGATCAATGGTTGCTTGAGGCAAAAGTTTGCATGAGGATTTGCAAGACTGCAAACCAAGCTCTTAAAGCATATCAAACAAATTCTTAAAAGGAGCAATTGATCCATCCTAAAATCTTTCTCATCTGAACAGCACATAGTACACACTTAATGTATAGGCATTCTCCCACATGGTAGTTATCTACTTCTGAAATTAATCTTCATTGATTTAGTTAAAAAACTACTGGACATTGCAATAATGACTATCATTCACAGAAAATGTTATAATTATATTATATTTAGTGAGTAGATTACTGCAAGTAGTATTACTATTAATCCCTTTGTTACAGAACATCATAATTCAGAACAATATTTGGAAAAGTTGCATTTTTGGATGTTATTACAACTCATGGGGACTATTGTTAAAATGCTAAAAGTTTTGACAAATATAATTTTGTATCAGGCAGTTTAGAAACAGTGATTACTTTTATCTGATCTCCAAGATGTATAAAGATTATAAGGTAAGTAATAATTGTTCAGGTGTTATTCCATTCTGTTGAGACCGCTTGCAGACTGAGAATGAGATTTGCACTGTGCGGTGTCATTAGTGGACATGGTGCTAAGTGAAAAACACTACCAGCTGACAACCTTTGATCTATTTAATATTTGAGGTACTTACAGCGCTGCAGTGCTTTTTATGGCACTGTATTGTGCAGTTAGGAAGTACAGACATTTAACAATGATGATTTATGATTAAGTTTTCAGCTACCAAGTTGCTGGAACAACTGACCTATGCTGAAGTGATAACTTTTAAAAACCCATCCTTTACCTTTGGAAACTGGAGTTAGATTCCATTCTGGCAGTGAATGAGGAATGTCTCTCCATACTGAAGACTGCATTTGAGCGAAGCTAGTTCAATATTGAACTTGAAGCTAGACCAGATTAATGAAATGAAAGCATTCCCTCACCAATTGCTCTGTCCTAACTGGATTTATAAAGACAGTCTCAATTAAAATCTGAGTACAAATCAATCCATAATCTGTTGTTAATTGACACAAAACCAGCAGTCTGAGTAGGAGGAAGTGCAATTTCTGTTTTTGCCACATTGGCAAAATATTTAAAACATAAAGATATGAATTCCATATCCTGTCCTTGCAGTTTGACAGGTTTAGAAGAATGAGGGGGTATCTCATTGAAACCTACTGGATAATGAAAGGCCTAGATAGAGTGGATGGGGAAAGAATGTTTCCAGTAATGGGAGAGTCTATGACTACAGCCTCAGAATAATAGGACCTACCTATCGTATTGAGTAAACAAGGAATTTCTTTAGCCAGAGGGTGGCGAATCGATGGAATTCATTGCCACAGAAGGCTGTGGAGGCTGATATTGGGTATTTTTAAAGCAGAGATCGATAGGTTCTTGATTAGGAAGGGCATCAAACGTTATGGAGATAAGGCAGGAGAATGGGGAAAAATAGATCAGCCATAATTGAATGGTGGTGTAGGCGATGGGCTGAATGGCCTAATTCTGCTCCTATGTCATGGTCTCATGGTCTTCTCGACATCTTGGGACAAATTTAACAATGACCATGTGTGGTGGCATTTGATTAAGACTGAACTCACTGGAGAAAGAAAAAAATGTTTATTCTGTTCTTGACCTCTTGCTCCATGCACGATCTTTAAACACAAGTGGAACTTCACTTGAAGGTCTTAGTCAATTGATTGAAAATGCTGCGGTGTATTTTAACTATTGACTGCTCATCCAGCTGGTAATAGTTTGTTCTCACACACAATGAGTTACAAATGTATTAGGAACTCACAGGAAATCAGCACTTGAAGAGAGCATGCTTGGTTTTTACTTTATTTTAATGTAAATATTATATGAATGTAAAATTTGATCGAGAAATTTGTCAGAGTGTGTTTTCAAGCCATATTGGTCATGGTAACAACCCCTGCAGCTGAAAACAGAAGCTTGATATTTGGCCTTGCATCTAATGTAACTGATCATGGCAAGCTCCGGGCATCTTCTTATCTGACTCAGATATTGAGTTGTCTGCTTTGCTTGGGGCTGCCCTCAGGTAAGCTCTCGTTCTTCTTGATTTCCACCTTAACTTTAAAAAAACCCACATTTATATATTTGGCAGCTGTCACCAGTTGGGCAGCATCTAATCTGTAAATCTTGGGGAGGGTTGGTTCAATGCTTACTCCGTTCAGTGTTGTCCAATTTGCTGGGATGCATCCACATCAGGCATTATGGTCCCCTGTTAGCATATGCAAGCATCAAAAATATATCTCATCAGATAAACTGGATATCTGTAAAATTGATGAACACACTTATGGGTTGAATATCTTCAAGGATTCTTGAGTTGCAATACATTGATCCCCACAAACTGGGCCATACTGTGGTTCCTTTACATCATAAACCACTGATGTGATGATCTTTAATGTGTACGTTGCTCTACTTGGGGTTGTGAAGGATATGCAGTGCAATTTTGTTTCATTTTAGTTAGTTATTTTATCAAATAATCAAGGGAATTGACAGAAAGACTTTCCTTAATAACAGTCACAATTCTGGAAATGGGTATCCAAATGTACTTTTTAGTAGGAAGGAACTGCAGGTGTTGGTTGACATTGAAGATAAACACAAAATGCTGGAGTAACTCCAGGTCAGCTGCATCTCTGGAGAAAAGGAATAGATGACGTTTCGGGTCACGACCTAAAATGTCACCTATTTCCTTTCTCCAGAGATGCTGCCTGACCCACTGAGATACTCTAGTATTTTGTGCCTATCTTCGCTGTAAACCAGCATCTGCAATTCATTCCAACACATAAGATTATATAATGTAGATTTCAAATCAGCGGTAGAGTTGTTGCCTTACAGTGATTGCAGCGTCAGAGACCCGGGTTCGATCCTGACTACTGGTGCTGTCTCCAGGGAGTTTATACGTTCCCCCCGTGACCTGTGTGGGTTTTCTCTGAGATCTTTGGTTTCCTCCCACACTCCAAAGACGTACAGGTTTGTAGGTTAATTGGCTTGGTAAATGTAAAAATTGTCCCTAGTGGGTGTAGAATGCTGTTAATATGCGAGGATCGTTGGTCGGCGCGGACCTGGTGGGCAGAAGGGCCTGTTTCCACGCTGTATCTCTAAACTAAATAAACTAAACTAAATCCCATCTGTAATGCCATTATGCATTTTTCAGGTACTGGAATCCTGCTTGCAGGAGGTGATAAGGAAGCAATGTTACGATGAAAGTTCTGCATGGATGGACATTTCATCTTGTCTTCAAATTCAAACGTACTTTTTCTCATTTGGTTCATGTGAAAGAAGGCATGGATTGGGAATGAGGCAGCAGGAGGTTTTGCTAGCACCCTTGAAAGCCAATGTGAAAAATTAACAAACACTGATGAAAAGCTTCAGCGGAAACAGATAAAGTTCTTAAAGCACCAGCTTGCATGTTTTCCTTCTGTAGCCTCAGTGCCTGGCAATTTCAAAACAGCTCTGGAGACCCACATGGTGAGATATGAATAAGTTAAATTCTGCTTTCTTACTTGCAATTAATTTATTTTTAGAATAATCTTTGCAATTTACATTAATAAAGTGAAGTGGCTACACCACTGCATGCAAATAATACATTGTCCGAAGTTTATAACGTTTGAAGAACGAAAATTGACTAAGTCTTTATTTCTGCACTCTTGGGTTATGGGATGTGATCTTGGCTGAATTGTGATGGATATACCATCTTACTTCAGCACTTAATTCACAGTTGTCATAGTGTGGATGCATTTATTTTTCCAATAGCTGCTGTCAATTTCCACAGCAGTAATAATACTTGTAATTATATGGCACTTCATCACGTTAAACATCTCAAATCACTGCACACAACTAATTGCATTTTGGAATGCCGTGGCTGTTGTTATGTAGATGAAGTTACTGGCACACGGGGGAACCAGCTAAGGAGCAGAATGAGAACGGAATGTACTGTCAACATCTTCCTTCCTAGATATCACAAGATGATATGAATATTATCAGTCTTCATATTTTTTTCTGTGTCCCAAGTAATATCCCTTCGATCCCTTCAAATAAAACCAATCCTCTTTTCAGTAGAATGAATTTTGACTGCACCAGTGACACTATTCATAAGTATAAAACCTGTGTCCCTCGATGTTGTTCCTTAAATTAACTTCTATAGTTGGCTTCTTCAGCTTATCACTGTGACCTCTGGCTCGCCTGCCCTGCCCCAGGTACTCTCAAGTTAACTTCTCACTTTTTTTTAATCAAGGTGAGGGAATCTTTGCTCAAGAATAAAGCAAACTAAAACAGAATATACAAATGTGACCATCAAGTTTTTTTTCAAGGCACAGTATGTGTGGGTACTTGTACTCCCTTGCACACCTACAATGGTGTTTAGTGAAATTTTGCCTTAAATAAAGCAAATACGAGTAAGTTCAAATTGCCGTGCAAAGAATTATCAATCATCTAAGTCAAGAGACAGCACTGAAACAAAACAGACGGCATTCCAGGCCAGTCGGGGGAAACAAGTCAGTGTTTGCTCTCATTCATACATTAATTTTTAATTTTGAAAGTCCAAGCCACAGGGCAGTCTTTTAAGTTTGCAAAGAACTGGGCAAGTGATCAAAGAAATTTACACAGAACTCCAATGAGGATGAAATGTTGGTTCAAATCTGCTGAGTCACAATGAGAGATCAAGTCAAGGGGCTGCCTCTTCCATCCTGATCTGCATCTTTACCACTCCCATCTGTATGTTCAGCTTGATGCCACCAAGATATGATTTTAGGAATGGTTTTTAATACAGTCGTGTTAAATGATAGTTTAGAATTAAGAGAAATACTTCAGGAATGTTGATGTGCTTTCAGGTTAAAATAAGGAAGAAAAAAAATGTAGATGAAAAGCTATACCAACTTAACAATTCATTCCCCTTTCCAACCAATCAATGATTGGAGGAAGAATTCTGTGAAATACCACCCATAAGTTTAAAAGTTCTTGCCTAGTATATTTTACCATCACTGGCATGGGGTGGAGGATTAAACAGTTAGTTTGAGTGCGAGAAACATTACATGTACCTTGGTTTTAAGTTTAATGTATTTAGATAGTTATTATCTAACGTCAGCAAAAATTTGGGGAATAAAAAAGTAAAACTAACCATGAGTGCCCTTCAGTCCATGTACTGTATGTTTGGACTTTAGTCCCGACGTCCCACAATTTTGAGTAATTTGGTGTTTATATACGTGACTGTTTTCTTTTTGACATGGAGTGCAACCTCCATCTTAATTGCTGTTGCCCTATTCATTCCCAGGCCATGGTGACGATGGATTGTGTATTAATTGACTGAACTTTAATTATGGCTATAACATCTCTCATTGTACAGTGTTGCAAAAATAAAATGCATCACATCTTTTTTTTGCCCTTCCATTTCATTGCCTGCAGAGATGAGTTACACTTTGTTCCCTTTGTGACCCATAATGTATTATATTTTTGTGTGAAGTACAGTAATACTCTACATTAAAATTCTACAGTTATTTTTATTCATATATATATATATATCTGCAAAGAGTAGCATAAGATGCTGCAGTGTGTATGTTTTTGACAGTCTTCCATATGTAAAGATAATGGCTGACCATTCCTGTGGTGCAGTTATCTTCCTCTTCATTTAAAATTTACCTGCAGCAACTTCAAGATTATGGCACAGCAGGGATATGTAAAAGAGCAGGATGCAGTAATCTGATTCATGATCATTTAAAAACCTCATCTTTGTAGGTCACAAAAAGGATAGTATCTCTTTAACTAAGGTTGTTGCAACATTAGCTGGGACATTTTGGGACCGCTTATCTTCGACTGCCAAGGACAAAAATAAAAGTTTCAACATTTGTCTTGATGAGCACAAAATGAAATAAAGTAATTATGTTATATGACAAACTAAACTCTAATTGCAGTGGTAAATGCAACTATTGCTGGCAACCATGGTTATCATTTCAAGCCCAGTTGAAAAGATACTGCCCATGTGGGAAATATACTTGATCACATCCATTCAAATTTAGATTAAATCATGAGCGCTACACAAGATGGCAAAAGATGGATATGCAGCGATTTGGAAGCTTGCTGTGTTGTAAGTGCTTCTTGTGGCTGTAACCAGCCAAACTGATGGGGAGCTCTCAATTTTGGAAATATCTGCTTACGGTTACAGGAATAAAGTTAATCAGTAAAGGCAAACCATTAGTTAAAACAAATTAACTCTGCTGACTGTCACAGGAAATGTTAAAGACAGGAAATTGCTGTCCAAGGCTTTGTCATTGCCAGTTAAAATAAAGAACTATGAAGTGGCTGGACGGTCAAAATCTTTAAAAGCCTAGATTTACAGACCGCAATGTCAATTGATCCTATAATCCATTCTCAATTACTTTAATGATTTATTTATTCTTGTATTTAACTGTATTTAACGTTAGATGGCTTAGATGTTATCCACAGCATCTCAACTTTTCAGACGGATTAGATTATGCTGCATTTGCAAATATCATTTCTAAGATACTAAATTATCTATTTAATTACCTCATTCCATGAAAATACTGATTTTCATTACTTGATCCTAAGTGCATTGGAAATTAATTCTGCACATCAAGTTAGTTCAAGCATACAATCTATTTGATCTGAAGTGCTACTGCATAAGAAAAGATGCTTATGTGTAAATAGTGATCATATTTTAAACCTTCAACATAACCTAGCGTAGGAATATTACCAGATTTATTTTGTGGTGACACCCTTTAGGGTTTTTTAAAATATTCCAGTGAACTGTGAGGAGGCTTGAAAATCTAATCTGAACATGATTTGGTGAATAATAATGTACTTTTTGTGTGATACTAGTTGAGTGGATGATCCATATCAGCTTCCTCCTGTGAGTCCCACCATCACAGAGCCAAGTCTTCAACCGAATCAGTTCACTCCCTGTGATGTCAGGAAGTGGCTGAGGGCATAGGATTCAACATAGATTGTGGGAGCAGACAATATCCTTGCTATGTTCTTGAGGACGTAAGCTGCAGAACTAATTACACCTCTTGCCAAGTTACACCTGTACAGCCACCCAACGTTGTAGCAAATGGCCCCATTGTTCACAATTCCGATCCTTCTAGCTTCTGCCCAAGTAGTTAATGGTTAATCATCAGCAAAGTGATAAAAGGAGCCAACAACATTGCTGTCAAGGGACATATACTCACTGTTAATCTACTTATCAACACACAGTTTGAATAAAGAAATATGAAGTGGTTGGACAGACAAAAGACAACAGTTTGGCTTTCACTTGGACCATTAAGCTGCAGAATGGGCTGCACAGTGGTGTAGTGGTAGAGTTGCTGCCTTGCAGTGCCAGAGACCCGGGTTTGATTTGTTCATCTGGTTCCATTTATCACCTCCAGTTCATGCCTTACCCTTCTATCTTTGACAATTTTTTCTCTTTACTCTCAGACTTGATGTACGATTTCAACCCAAAACATCAACCATCCCTTTATCTCTGCAGATGCTGCTTGACCTACTGAGTTGTTCCAGCAATTTGTGTTGCTTTCATTTCAGGCATGTTTGTAAAAATTACCTCACCTCTCAAGCTCATTTGGGGTGTTGAATTCAGCCAAAAAGACTTTAACGAGGACTGAGGTAATGGATGGACGTGATTAACATTATTATTATTTTTTAATCATATTTTAAAACTGGGGGCAGGATTTTTTGCAGGATGGACATTGGTTACATTTGCCCAAAGGAAAGTCTAGTCAGGATTAAGGTGAAATTTGGTTGAAATGGAGATTACAATGTGCATATCTCATAGATCAAGCAAATTGCAAATTAGTTTTTTTTAGTGCAAATCAATTTGTCATCAATATTAGACCTCCAGCCACTCAGTGTCACCCGCCCTTCCCTCAGTCATAACAGCTCCCAGGAGTGAAGCTGATAAATGGAGTGCTACACTCAAGGACATTTCATTGCAAATTGATAATAACCAGAGACTGTCAATTTAACTTTGATCTCAAAAATGATGGAGTGAGAACACAAATCATATATTTACGGAATCCAAATTCTGAATCTCAAAGGGATCAGAAAATGAACTGAAGCCTTTTAAACCACTGTGCTGTGTAACCTTCTGATATCCCGATGCCAGAACTTCAAAGTTTATTTAGTTAATTTAAATGGGCTCTTGATGGGTGTTTAGCCACTATTAATTGGTGAGTAATTACAAAAGAGGACCGACAGAGTTATCCAATTCATTTTGTAACATCTGTGCCTTTGAGACTGGAACATTTTCACCAGTGGAGTTCCAACGGGCTCAGTACTGTCTCCTGTTTTATGCAATATACTGCACATTAATGACCGGGGGGATCATGGTAACGCATTCTGTAGATGATATAAAACTGGCTGCATGCTTGATGAGGAGGAGAACATGTTCCGGCTGCTGGAGGATTCCAATGGTATTGCCAGTGGGGCAGTACATGCTGGTAGGGCAGAATGGTGGCAAATGGTAATTAACCCAACAAGGTATGAATTAACACATTTGGGGAGATACAACAAACAAGGGAATACACAAGAAATTGGGGGGGGGGTTGTTAAGTGGTGTTGAGGGATCAAAATACCATGGAGTGTGTGCACTTAACTTTTTGAACATTCTAGGATCCATCAATAATGTGATCAAATATACATGAACAATGCTTTCCTTGTTAGCTGAGGTATGTACCATAAGAATAAGGAGATAATTCATGAACTGCATACAACACTATTTCAATCAAAACTTTAGCATTGCACAAAGTTATGGCCACCACGTTACTGAAAATATGTGATTGCACCAGAGAAGCTTTATGGGAATGTTACCAGGGATGGAAAATTGTAGCTGTGATGAAAGATAGGAAAAGCCAGAAATGTTACCTGACAGACAACGTTTAGGGCAGCATGGTGGTGTAGTGGTAGAGTTGCTGCCTTACAGCGCCAGGGACACAGGTTAGATCCTGACTACGGGTACTGTCTGTATGAAGTTTGTACGTTCTCCGTGAGGGGGATTTTCTCCGGGATCTCCAGTTTCCTCCCACACTCCAAAAACTTATAGGTTTGTATGTTAACTGGCTTTGGTAAAATTTGTAAACTATACATAGTGTGTGGAATAGTGCTAGGCTGCAGGTATCACTGATCGGCGTGGACTCGGTGGGCCGAGGGGCCTGTTTTTGAGCTGTATCTCTAAACTAAATTGACGTTGAAGGGAGACTTAAATTAGGTACATGAACTTAAGAAGGGACCAGTTACAAAAAAATATTAAGGACCTATTCGAGAAGGGTAAAACATTAGAATCATGGGGTTAAAATTGATCGGTTTCCTTCTATGCCATTTGGTTTCCATGATTCCATGTGGTAAAGAGCCCATTTTGAAACATATAATTTTCCTGCTCTTCTAAGTAGGAATTTGGAAGACAGGTAGGGAAATTGATACAAAATATGTCTGATTATGAGTAATTTTATATAATAATCATTACTTTAACATCAACCATATTCTTACAACTGCATGTTGTGTGCATGTTGTTTTGGGCACAATTATTCATTATAACTTTTCTTCTCAGGGAGCAACTGATAAGCAAAGCTGTCAATGTTGCAAGTAAACGTCAGGCATTGGTAATGGAAAAATTGTAATTAGTGTTTCAGATGGAGGCTCTTCATTTCGGTTCAGTAGTTGGGTAAAGGCATCTTCTGTTTCGTCCAGGTGTTTGCAAATGGAGGGTGTATCATTCACTTCTTTACCCCTGGCCTGAAAATGTGCCCACTAGATATATCCATCAGTGCAGTTCTTCAATTAACAGCACATCAGTTTAAAGTTCAATCTTACATTTTTCATGTAAGTTCCTTGTGGTCAAAAAAATAGTTTTTGTCTCATTTGCAGTGACCTTTGTGAAAATAGTTGAATTGTTTCCCTCTCTCTTATTTTGTTTCTCCATGAAAGATGCTCATTCGATTATCCTTTCATTTTTTTCACTACATTTTCTCAGTTTGTCAATTTCTATGTAAATTTAGCATGCAATATCTATAACATGCAATGTCTCCGATGTAACTATAATTTTTCATTGCTTTCAGCAAGTTTTGTTCTATATAACAAAGTATTGCAGGTTATATCTTTGTACTCCAGCTCCATGGTGTCCCCCCTGACAGGTACTTGAATGAGTGTCAAACACTCATATCCGAAACCTGTTTACCCTGTTAATATATTATTTGTTACTTATCCAAATTTTCTTTACTTATCTTACTAGTTTAATTTGGGCCTTAGATTAGTCACCCTGGGTAAGTATATATGATCAGTCAGTCTAACTTTGCAAAAAGCCTCACCTTCCATTTATTTCATGAATAGTATAGGCCCAGAAATGACCTCTGCTAAAGTTGCCTACCAACAACTCTTTGGACAGCATCTGCTTTATTTATGTGTAAGAAAGAACTGCAGATGCTGGTTTAAACTGAAGGTAGACACACAAAAAAAACAGGACAGGCAGGGTCTCGGGAGAGAAAGAAAGGGAAACATGCCGGGTCAAGACTGGAGAAGGGTCTTGACCCGAAAAGTTACCCTGTCCTTCTCTCCAGAGATGCTGCCTGTCCTGCTGAGTTACTCCAGCTTTTTTGTGTCTATCTTGTGCTTTATTTATCTTCTGTTTCTGTTTTCCATTGAGGAGAAATAAAAACTCTCGATTTTATTGGAAAATGTTTAAATAACGTTTTCTGCGCTTGAGATGCTTGTGATGGTGTTTTCTAACGAGGCCTCTGCCAATGTGAGAAACCCACTCCTTCCAGTTTTAGAGGTTCCCAGGTGGTTGAAGAAAATCGAGTTGGTAACCTGCAGCTTCCAATTTGCATCTCAAAATCTTTATGATTTGGAGCAAGACCGGGCACTGATGAAGCGTATGAGGAATTCTGATCTGTGAGTTCACCGATGGAAGATCACTGAGAACATAAAGCCCCAGGCAACTTATTTTAAAGTATTTTTGAGATATGTTGCTTACTCTGCAGCTACTGTGAATGTTTCTGAAAAGTATATTTTTAATTAGTTTCAACAGCTGTCTTATATTCAACATTGAGCCCCACCCAGAACACATTAAACACATTGCAGGCAATACCACAGGGGAAACTACTATGCTGTATGCTTGCTCCTGATGGCATTTGTGTTTATTTAAAAATGAGATCACACAAAACTATCTTGCAGTTTAAATTTCCGTATTATGGCTTCTGTGTTGAGGGAAATTTTAACAATATTGACTACTCTTGTCAGTTTCCTTTATTTTCATTTTCTGAAGGATTCCAGGGTTTGAATCATCTTGCTCAGATATCTCGTAGATGTGCAGTGCTTTAAATTCTGTCATTATGCATGCTTTATTGACTTCAGCATATGTTGCACTTTCTTGAGCCAATTTGACAAAGACTGAAATATTTTAATAGCTTCATCTGATGTGAAAAGCAGTAAAACAGAGATTCACAACAAAATGGAGTTAACCTCAATCATGTCTTAAACAGTCTGATTTCTGAAATGGCTTCTGACGGTGTTCTGACCTTTTGCAGTACTTCAATTGACATTATGGATTTTTAATATACTGACCTATTTGATCTACTCATTCAATCAATGGTAAGAATGACAATCAAATTATTTTGCTACCCATTCTGAATTCATTCACCCACCCACATTTTATTCCCATTTTCTTTTAATTTAGATGCCTCATCGTAACTCAGCATGGAATTTTCATTATCTATTTCCTGTGAATGCTAATTGTTTTGTCAGTGCCATTACACCATTATGAAGTTAACTCATCATTCGGTGACAGCTGTTAATTCCTTCCCTATATGTCAAAGGAATGACCTCGTGCTGTTAATGGTGCCTTGCATGCCTTCACTCAGGGATGGCACAAACACAAAGCTGGTCTCCAAGTTTTCCCTGCAATAAAGCTTTTGTCCTAATTTTTGAGGCACTTAAAAAAAAAAAAGAAGCTAATTACCTCCATCCAATATCGTTTCTCAGGCTTTCAAGCTCCCTGTGGCACTAATGATGTTTCATAAATAAAAAAGATAAACTGTTGGCTTGAAAATGAGCCGAAGATTTTCCTTCATAAACAATTCCGGTCGTAGTCTATTTTTTTTAGATGATTCATTGTGAAAGGAAATCTCTAGACATCTACATTTTGGGATTCAATTTTTTATACATTTGAAGTTTTTTTTTGCATGACAGTGAAGTAAAAAGGGAAAGGAAAAAGTCAATATTTAAAAATTTAAATGCAGTTGAAAATGTTTGCAACGGTTTTTAACTCTTCTCATTCTGAAGTAATCATTAATAAACTATAAAAAATTTGAATTTTTGGACAGAAAGGAGGTCTACCTATTCTTTATGTCAACAAAATTCCTTTTACTAAACAAGTGATAATAGAAATGCTGGCCTACATATATCTGGGTATTATAATGGGAATTAACATACAATTAATTATTTCATGTGGCATTAACAGGAGTTTAGTATTATTTATTTGCTTAATGTTTCAATGGATAAACAATAAAAAAATATATTAAAAAAAACCTGTGATGCCTCGCAGGACGGGCGATGAGAGCGTGGAGGACTGCCGTGAGGGGGAGAGGAACAATGGAGGACCCGGCGTGGGGGGGGACCACCGTGAGGGAAATGGGGGGGGGGGGGGGGGGAACAATGGACAATGGGGACCTGGCGTGGGGGAACTGCTGTGTGTGTGGGGGGACGAGGGAGGGTGGAGGGAGAACAAAAGGAGGAGCGGGCATGCTTTGTAACTTTGTCAGCTCCGTAGGTGGCTGCTATTTGTATACATTGTGTAGGCAAGCAAGAATTTCACTGTGCCTCATCACATGTGACAATAAAATATTCCTATTCCTAACTCATCTGAAAATTCCTTGCATTAAGAGATGGTAAAAGCTTTTCTTATATTTTCTTTTTTACATTTTTCTCTTTCCCTTTTTCGTCTTCTACGCCTCTACGGGTTCTTTCTTTTAACTCTCTCACGCACTTACTATTTTATCTAACTTTCTCTACTTTTCCTTTTCTTTAAGTTTAAAACAAGAAGTGGTACATTAAATGTATTATGTTATTTTTGGCTTATACACTGCAATGTACATTACTTCTAATAAAAAGAAATATTTAAAAAAAACAAAAAAGAGATGGTAAAAGCATCTATGGATCTCGATGCTCGTTGATCCTCTTGGACTTTGCGCATCTGAAATCTTTCTTCATTAAGATAATAATCTCCCTTTAATTTTTGGAGTACCTTTTGGTGTTTTTTAAATTTATTCTTTAATGCAAGCTTCATTTTTAAATTGCAAGTTCATAACTGGCGAAATTAAGA
The DNA here is from genome assembly GCA_963514005.1 of Raja brachyura. The sequence continues at coordinate 15,659,564 of OY740802.1, forward strand.
TCCTCCATGGGTACAGAGAAATCACATTACCAATTACTTTAGTTTAGCGTCTGTAATCTGTTCTCCTATTTTTTGTCATTTTACAAAATATCTCGGGTCATCTTGTGGGATATCTGCCAGTAACAACTCTGGCCACAACTTTAGGAAGCAGTAGTCTGCAATAACCAATGCTGGCTAGTTTTAACTGATTCTAACTACTCACAATATTGGCAAGTCACTGAAGCTTCCAGCCAAATGACCCACTGCTTGTATTCCACTGAATAGTTCTGGGTTAATTGTGCAGTAATCTCCATGAAGTTTCTTGTTGTTAACTCTCTGTATCTTGTAGTTTGAAACTCTCTCTAAAAAGAAGACAGTTGTTCGCATTTAAATCTTAAATTTGTTGTTCTAATAACATTTAGGTCAGATTCATAGCGTCTAACTTGTCCATATTCAAGAATATACCAAAAATGATATGTTGGTCTACAAGAAAAATACTTTGCAGAGTGTTTTGTGAAATACAAGTCTGATTGATTATGTACAACAATAATGGCTGTTATGTTTGGAGAGATTTCCAACAGCTCCTGAGCTCGACACAAAAAGCTGGAGTGTTTCATGGTCACCAGTGTCTCATGGTTACCTATTCTAAAATATATTTAGATTATTTCCAGACTATAATGGGTGCTAAATGAGATGTTGAATGATGTAAACATCTCTTCAGGTGATTTGCTGCTTATTAAATGACACAATTAAGATTGCTTCTGAATTTCATATACTGTAAACAAGTAATTTAGATTTGAAAGAATAAATTAGAAACAAAGCTAATTATGCAAAAAGAGCATCTTTATTTCTCTTTTATAATTGCAATCATAGACGATATTAAGCAACTTTTTTTTTAGCTGAGCATAATCCATTGTTAATATGCAACATATGTTTCATACTTCTGACCTTTAGCAAAATCCAAATGTGATGATAGAATGCATGGGTCAGAAGTAAATTATATACAGTGTAAAACTTTTACTAACTATTTGAATGCCAATTTTCAACCATACATTAGAATGCCTAAAGAATGTCAAAACAAAAACGGTACACATTGGCCATGAGAGTACGCTAATATAATGACAGATGGAATGGTGATCATTGGCATTAATGATTAAATTGTGCAAAAGTTTGAGGCGAGGAAAAAATACCCAGTGAATTGTGAACCATCACACAGGTCACTGAATGAGTTTCACTGCACCATAGTTGGGCTCACCCTTTTGACAGACCATTTTCAACATCTCCATGATATTCATGAAGCTGCGACATTCACGGACTAATTGGTAATTAATTTCACCACAGTAAGTTAGGACTGCTACCTGCCATTGCAAATACCATTTTAATGAGGGGTTTATATCCCTGCATTGCCACTCAACATCTCCTGGTCAGAAAGTGAACAATGTATAGCCTGGAATCCTATTCCTGCTTGCAGCACATTGAATTCTTTAAATTCTAAACTGAAAAACATTAAGACTTATTCTGTCTTTCTTTTCTTCTCTCAATCCTTAAGTTTCATTAAATGAGGAAACACGTTGTCCTCTGATTCATGAAATTCCCACGTGCCCTATGTTCTTGCAGCAACTTGCATGTCAAGAAAAATAGCTTGAACTTAAATTGAGGGGAAATGTCTTGCTAATGGGGTGCACCAGAAGATGACCGACCAAAGCAAAATCTATGTGAAAGAATGTGAGTCCATTTGTACGTTGGACCATTTACATGCTGAAAACAAATTATTGCTATATAAAGTTAATGGACCATCATTTGCTAAAGGAGTAAATCGGATGCCATCTGTGATTAGTTAGACTTGCCCTTGTCTGTTAACTTCAGTGTGAAAAGTTGCTGAAGTGTAAGGAAATAACGCTGCTGAGAGCAAAACAAAATACCTGAACGGGAAAAGTAACCTCAACAAATCTGATTACATTATTATGGAATAAATTGCACAAAGACTGGGAAAAGGATACAGGATTCCATGCTACATGAGATACAGAAAGAAATAATGAAATGTTATTTTCATGTTGCTTTAAAAGATATTGAACTATTAAAACCTGATTGAATGAAACACCTGAGTCATAATAGTTATTTTTTGGTGTTAGAAAAGTTCACTGGCAGGAACTAAAAAATGGGACATCGCCAAGAGAAAGACTGGCAAGTGATACAAGCTTAATTAGACTTGCACAACTTTAAATCTGGTCCAAAACCAATAGCCTATATTGCTTCAGACCTGCTTTCAGTGGCTTTTTTTGTGGCAAGCCTACTTCCCACCTCCTCTGCATGTACAGAAAATATTCCAATTTATGTCTTTAAATAATTCTGCAGACAGGAAGAAGATGGTTTTAGGACCAGTGACCATAGCCTCAGAAATAAAGGGACACACCTGTAAGAAGGGGATGAGAAGCAATTTCTTTAGTCAGAGGGTGGTCAACCTGTGGAATTCACTGTCACAGAAGACAGTGGATGCCAAGCCAATGGATATTTTTAAGGTAGAGATTGATAGATTCTTTATTTGTATGGGTGTCAGGGGTTATGGAGAGAAGGTAAGCAAATGGGATTGAGATGGAAAGATAGATCAGCCATGATTGAATGGTGAAGTAGACTTGATGGGCCAAATGGGCTAATTCTGCTCCTATAACTTATGAACTTATTATGGTTCAAATTTAGTCATAAATATCCATGGTTCAGAACATGGCTGCTGGCGTCAACCTTAGTTTAGTTTAATTTAGAGATGCAGCGTGGAAACACTGAATTCAGCTCACCAAGTTCATGCAGACCATCAATATCCTGTTCACTTTCACATCCCTACACACAAGGGGAAATTTCCAGAGGCCAATTGCTCTACCAACCTGGACGTTTATGCGATGTGAGAGGAAACCGGAGCACCCGGAGGAAACCCACAAGAAGAATGTGCAAACTCAGACAAACAGTACCCAAGGACAGGATCGAACCTGGGTCACTGCGAGGCAGTGGCTCTACCAGCTGTGCCATTACTAGCTGCTCCACTGTGCTGTGGATCTGTTTAACTACCAACAGGTTTGGGCATTCTGCACACCTGCAATCGGGTGCGGAAATTCCATGCTTACTGGATGCACTCCACTAAACATTCCATGCTAAATTCTGACTTACTCTGATTACCAGCATTTAAGACCAAAAAATGCCATTCAAATCCACGCCGAAGTTAGACATGGCTTAGCCTCTAGGACTCATTTGATTTTGGGGTTGTGGGGATAAAACAGATAATCAGTTATTTTTTGTTAGGTGTTTGTTATTTGTTTAATCATTTTACTTATTTCAAAATATTTAAGCACTTTGATTTGATTTCTTAAACATTTCCATTAACTTATTAATAACTTCTAATTCTTCATTTCACTATTTCAAATCCGAGTAGATCTGAAAGCTGGAAAAACGTAGGGCCAGGGTTCTGTATACTGTTGGAGATTTAAAAAAAAAAATATTTTTATTAGAAGCAATACATATTGCCAACAATATAACAGTTTTTCAAATACACATTTAACTTGTTTCAAAAGTTATACAAATTTTACGAAATGATTTATATAAGTTTCTATTTATTTTTAGAAAGTAAAGAAGTGAAAGAATAGGTCTATAATCAATGGAGATGTTGATTAAATAATATTGATTATGATTATATAAGAGAAATAAAAAATAAATAAAATTTAAAAAAAACAATAAAAATAAAAATAAAGAATAATACAAGCAAACATTTATTATATAATTTAAAAAAAATTGAAGTATACATCTTAACAATGAATGGAACAATTTCACATAACAATCACTATAGAGACGTGTATACAAATCTCAGAATAGGTCTTTTCATCTAATGCTACAACCGGGTATTTATTGAGTTACAATGCTGAGCTCAGCTACCCCTTCAAATAGTCAGTGAATGGAAACCATATTTGTTCAAAAAGTTCATATTTGTCCATTAGGACAAACCTGATTCTCTCTAAATGCAGCGTCTCCAACATTTCCACTGTCCACATTTTAATTGTGGGGGATAATGTTCCCTTCCAGAATTTTAATATTAATTTTTTTCCAATTATCAAACAGTAATCAAGGAAATTTCTTTGATTTACTGTTAATATTAGGTTTGAATCAGAAACTCCTGATATTATTAGCTTTGGGTCAGGATCCAATTTAATTTTAAGAACTACAGAAATGATTTAAAAAATATCAGTCCAATAACTATTACGTTTTATACATGTTACAAAACTATGCATTAAATTAGCTTCCCTGTTGGAGATTTTTGGGGCAGTTAAAAGGCACAGCTTCTCCAGTAAATTGATCCAGGTACTGTCTTTGGTTAGGCCACATCAATGGACTCTGCTATCTTTGGATGGCAAAGTAGGTCCTCTCTTTCTGGATCACATAGATTCAGCAAGAGGTGAATGTTGGCAATGTAGGTGACAAACCTACAGCAGGAGATCATTTGGACCACAGTAGGTAACGATATTTTTATGTTTTTTGTGTTTAGATTTTTATGTTTAATTGTAGACCTGGTCTTTTCTGATGGTCCTGGGGCATTTCTTCTTATAAACATAGAAACATAGAAATTAGGTGCAGGAGTAGGCCATTCGGCCCTTCGAGCCTGCACCGCCATTCAATATGATCATGGCTGATCATCCAACTCAGTATCCCGTACCTGCCTTCTCTCCATACCCTCTGATCCCCTTAGCCACAAGGGCCACATCTAACTCCCTCTTAAATATAGCCAATGAACTGGCCTCAGCTACCCTCTGTGGCAGAGAGTTCCAGAGATCCACCACTCTCTGTGTGAAAAAAGTCCTTCTCATCTTGGTTCTAAAGGATTTCCCCCTTATCCTTAAGCTGTGACCCCTTGTCCTGGACCACCCCAACATCGGGAACAATCTTCCTGCATCTAGCCTGTCCAACCCCTTAAGAATTTTGTAAAGAGCATTATTACAGTCACGTGTACTCTAACAGCAAATTGGAGGCTATAAACTCTCCACTTTGGTCAAATAGTAATGGAGATGATGATGTATAGGAAAGAACTGCAGTTTTACACAAAAGATAGACACATAATGCCGGAGTAAATCAGTGGGTCTGGCAGCATCTCTAGAGAAAAGGAACAGGTGACATTTTGGGACAAAACCCTTCTTCAGACCTAAAGTGCCAATTCTCAGACACCGCCTCCTAATTACTCCTGGATCATGACCCCACAGATGAGCACCAGGCCTGGTCTGAAGGTCTCGACCCAAAATGTCAGCTATTCCTTTTCTCCAGAGATGCTGCCTGACCTGCTGAGTTACTCCAGCATTTTGTGTCTATCTTCAGTGGAGATAATGATGTTCCTGGTCCACCATGACCCTGAACCATTACTCAGAGATTCAAGAATTTTTCTTTGATGCTTATTTTACTGATACAATTTTTGAGATAAGTATCTAGATTACTGGATTGTGCAAGGCCAGGAAAAAAACCCCTTGCATTGTCCCAGTGGTGGAAATATTAAATTCCACAATCCCTTATCGCACAATCACTTATTTGGCCAAGAATTTAGACCATGTTCTTCTGAAGTTACTGATATAATCAGCCCACACTGTCTGCTTTGATAACCTATGCTCGTCGCCTTTTGAATAAACTAACATTTTAATTCTCTTTTCATCTTTCCTCTTCTAAGTTTGAAACTATTCTGTCTCAGCAAATTATGTTGTTTTACAATCTCACAGAATCATTATGCTGTCTGCAGTTGAACTAGCAAAACTTGCCAATTAAATGAGTTGTGGAAATTTAGTAAGTTGTCAAATACAAATGAAAGAATAATATGCATGCCTTTTGAATGACTGGTTTTCTGCCAATTGCATTGGGAGGATGTGATTCACAAAATCGTCAGTGGGAAAATTACACGCAACAGCAATTTGATTGCTGGCCATGAGAGCTATTGAAAATGACAAAACAGTGGGCTGGATTGTTCATAAGTTCATAAGTGCTAGTAGCAAAATTAGGCTATTTGGCCCATCCAGTCTACTCCGTCACTCAATCATGGCTGATCTATCTCTCCCTCTCAACCCCATTCTCCTGCCTTCTCCCCATAACCCCTGACACCAAATACTAATCAAGAATCCATCCATTCCAACCTTAAACATGGTTTGTGTTGATTGTGTTGATTGTGTTAATGGTTAGTTGGTGGTTCCATAGATAACCGATTGTTAGTTCAGTGTGTGCAATAGACAATAGGTGCAGGAGTAGGAGTAGGCCATTCGGCCCTTCAAGCCAGCACTGCCATTCAATGTGATAATTGAAATGTAATGAAGATTACGGAGAGTCGGTTTGTCAAGGAGGATTCTCTCTAACTTCTACAGGTGCACAGTAGAGAGCATGCTGACCAGTTGCATCATGGCTTGGTTCGGCAACTTGAGCGCCCTGGAGAGGAAAAGACTACAAAAAGTAGTAAACACTTTCCAGTCCATCATTGGCTCTGACCTTCCTTCCATCGAGGGGATTTATCGCAGTCGCTGCCCCAAAAAGGCTGGTAGTATCATCAAAGACCCACACCATCCTGGACACACACTCATCTCCCTGCTACCTTCGGGTAGAAGGTACAGGAGCCTGAAGACTGCAACAACCAGGTTCAGGAATTGCTACTTCCCTACAGCCATCAGGTTATTAAACCTGGCTTGGACAAAACTCTGAACATTAATAGTAGATTGATCTTCATTTTATGAGGAGTGATTACGTGAAGAAGACCCGCCAGGCCGCATGCACACCAATCTTCAAAGCAGCAGTATGAAATCACAAATAACAACACCGAAGTGACATAGTAAGATGCGTGACCCGAGAACTACCAGATGATCCTTTATGAGAGAGGGTTGGGTGTGCGGGCACGTAATCACCAACGTAACTCCTCATAAAATCAAGATCAAACTTCAAACTGGTAAGTTCTCGTTTAATCTTACTATTTTACTTCGGAGTCACGTGAGTGATTCTGTGAAGAGTTCAAAGCTTTGTGATTTCATGCTGCAGATTATAAATCTCGGCATCACACTGCAGTGATTGACTCGAATGAGAAATTAATGCATTAGTAGTAACATTGCATTTAATGCAGTAACAAAGTTTATTAAAAAAATATAAACAAACAACAGTACCCCTCTATCCCAGGGCACTTTAAACATAACTTAAAATAGCATTGGCAAACAGCCCTGGATCGGCAATCGGCCGATGATAGAAATTCTGAAACATCAGCTCATTTGATCATCCGACGGCTGCCAAAATATGGTCGACGGGCACGTCCCTTGCCTTGGCCGCCGACGTAGCTGCTGCCCTAGTGGAAAGAGATGTAAACACACTATCTAAATGATACGCTGACGTTGATGCTGACCTGGTGGAATGAGATATGCAATCGTCAGTGTTAATACCTTTATAACCCAGAACCTGCTGCAGCCTCCTTGAAATAGTCTGAACCGACCTTCCTTTGTGTAGTTGTTAGTTGACTAATAAACAATGCTGATTCCATATATCTTATGAATCTGGTGGCCTTGATAACATAGACGTGAGACCGTGGGGTATCCAAAATGATCTTAAATCATGCCACCCCTAGTCTACTCTGCTTGTGTAGACCAGAATGTAAAATGTAATGGCACCTGCAGCCAATTCCATCCTATCTAGCCACAGTGTTTGCAATGTCGTGCTGATATAAGTGTCATAACTAAGGATATAGAAGGAACCCCTTGGTGAAGTAATGTTCACACATTTACAATAACCAACTGCATAATCTTGTAGTGGGAGAACTTGTGTCAAGATCTTTTAACAACTCAATATCCTGTATGAGCCTGACAGCGTAGTTCCCTTATGTTACAGCTGTAGTGTCTCTATAACTGAATTATTGTCAAATACCATATAAAATTAACTGGAAAATGTCAGTAATCTGTACCGTATTAAATGTAACATTAACATTTAACAAAAACACTTCTGATCCCCTCAATAGAAATGTACTGCTTTTTTGGGTGCTCTCCCTGCACACTGCAGTGAGCACCTTCAAGGCTTGATGTGACAACCTGAGCCATAAGTCAAACCATTCAAAATGTGTAAGTCAATAATTGTTTTATTGTGCAAAGGCCGGTCTCCTGAACCACAGTTCAAACCACAGTTTGAACCAGCAAGTTCTTGTTTTTTGGAATAACCGTATACCGTTGTGCCATAATGCCTGATGAAGCAGGCAACATGGATGCTTGGCCAGTCCGACAGTACGAGCCCAAACGAGGTCTTGCTGACTGTTTTAAGACCCGGCTAATGAGGCAAAAATGAGGAAGACATAAAAGACCATTCCTCCTATTGAAACGAGAATGTATTTCTCCGCACTGTTGTGCCACATATTTTTGCAATCAGTGAATAAACATGAACCAATATGTCGATATTCGATGAAGTATTGAACCATACTTTCATAATACTTTGAGATCCAACACTTATTCTGTGTTATCATTGATCTGAACTGGATGATACACCAGTGGCAAAGGAGATTTATTACAGGATACCTTTACTTGATTACCATGTGACTAACATATGTCACCATCGTAGAGTATCAACTTGAATTTGAGCATGTAGAATATGTATATTCATTCAATAGCCCCTTACCCATGGGGTGCATTTAGTGTATATATTTAGTTGATACCAACAATTGAAAAATTGGTAACTCATGCAATCTCCAATACCTCCAAGTAGGTGATGGTTTTCGGAACTTCTCACCTTAGAGTCCTAAGCATCAGTTTGTAATAACTGAATTCGACCGATCACACTACTGTAGCGAGTTTCAAGTTCAAGTTCAATGAGTTATTGTCATGTTCAGCAATGCTGAATACTGTTACTTCTTCATTGTGGCTGAGGTAGCTTCAGCTGACAATAGCATAAGGTTGTTAACAATGGTCTAATTGCTACTTACACAATATCAGTTCCTTGAGTTGCTCAGCTGAATCACAGCTGCTATATTGCCAATTACTCTTAATGAAAATAACTCCGTTTTGTAACAGATTGCTATAACTCCAATCTCTTGCCACAAGGCAGAGTCAAGGCTAATAATAATTAAAGGTAAATCCCAATGACCAACAAACAGTTTATCCCATACCCCAAAGCTTTACTGTTATAGTACAGTTATATTGTCTTTGATAATCTCTGTAATAGGATTTGCATAGCATGGATCTCTGACCCTATGAATCTGTTGTAGTCAGGCACTAAGTTTTCGTATTTGGAAAGTTCATATGCCCGACACTCTCCATTCTTCATAATAACATGCTACTCCTGCCTTATTCCATGGGTGGTTTGCATGAGAACTTTTGCCCAATTTCCAAACCCTGGCCATAATCCAAACTTGCTTGGAATGCTCCGACTGTGCCTCAACCAAATATTTTTACCCTTTGTGTGTTGTACAAAACAAATGTAAATATTACAACTTGTGAACGGCGCACTACCCACATTTTGGAAGTGTTAGACCCATTTTGATGAGTATGATTGGAAAGGTGCATGGAATTTCTGAGCTGTCATGCTGCCCCCAGCTTCAGTGAACTGCTACTGCCGATGAGCGCCTGGGGTGCGTTCTGAACGATGGCTTTTCCCCGCCGTCGGCCTAATTGATTCGTCTGCCAGGTTTTCTTCCCCTGTTGAATAGGCCTACCTGAATAACAGATTCAGCGGCTGGCTCTCACATCCTCCTGTTAGCGCTATTCACTGCCGGCACATATGTTCTTAAGTATGTTCTATTGACTTCTTTAGAGCCTGGAGTCAGTTATATCTTGACCTTTTGCTCTTCCCTCCTCAGAGAGGGTGATTCGTAGGCAACCCTAACAGGCGCTGCCGCAGGCCGCAGGATACCAATACTGATACGAACCCACTGGCCTTAATTCTGCTGGAATGGCAACTTTGTTGTCAGGTAAAGGTACCTCTGACACATGCCCTTCATCCCTTGGGGTATGCCCCATGGCCATACCCTGAGACTCAGTGTCAGCAGGATACAGACCCATCTTGGTCTCTGCCTCCGAGAGGGAGACCTCTGTAGCACTGTATGCAACAGTTGCTGTATTTGGGATAGTCGTTTCAAACGCACTATCCAGCCCCGGTGGAGAATCATCTCCCGACTCCGTGGGCGAGCAGATTATGTGTGAACTTGAGCAACCCTGCCCCAGGCGTTGCTGGCGCCGCCTTTCGTAAAGGCCGGCGCTTTTTGACATGAAACAGCCCTGCATCAGGCGCTGCTGGTACGGCTCTCCCGTAGGCGGCCTGTCCGATAGGCCCACGCTATTACAGTGTGAGCTCACTAAATCAACATTTTTAGTGTACAGCTTTACCTGTGAAGGGTAAAAATAATTCATAGCAACTTGTGCTAAACAACAAGGATTACATTGTCAGAAACATTTAACAATAACTTTTTATGACTTTAACTTTGCCTTTAGGTTTTAACTTTAAGAGAAACACTATAAAATACATACATTGTATTATAAGGAAAAGTCCAAATAGGGCTGAATGAGTCCCATTTAATTCCTTGCCTGGGGACCAACGTCTGTGAGCCACTGATCCCACTGTCAGTGACTCCAGCGTTGCTTCCTTGCCGTTCCAACGGCATCCCCACAGGCTGGGAGTCGCTGACCCCACTGTCAGCGACTCTGCTTGAATTTCCTGCCATTTTTACGGCATCCCCGCAACCTGGGAGCTGCTGACTGCACTGTTAGCGGCGTCTTATCTCGAAACCCGATCAATTTTGCCGGTTATCCGCTTCCGCGGTCGGACTGGGGTTTCCCCACAGTCCATAACCGGCACACTCGTCGGGCTGAGAAACTGGCAGGAAAACCTCTGTGAAAAGAGGCTCCTGCCTGAAAAACCCTGGTAAGTAAAAAACAGAATTTACCTTTAGGTTTAACTTACCGCCGGCAGGAGCTCTGTCCTGCCAGTCTGGTGCTTGCGCCAGTGCAGCTGACGTACTGGTGCGCATGCGGCCTGGCGAGTCTTCTTCACGGAATCACTCACGCGACTCCGAAGTAAAATAACCCATTATCTGTTATTTGGACTTGATCAGTTTACTTATTCATGTGTGTATATATTTATATAATGGTATATGGACACACTGATCTGTTTTGTAGTCAATGCTTACTATGTTCTGTTGTGCTGAAGCAAAGCAAGAATTTCATGTCCTATCAGGGACACATGACAATAAACTCACTTGAACTTGAACTTGGCTGATCATGTGCAATAGCACATTCCAGACTTCAGATCTGTCCCTGTAATGTGCAAATTATGGAACATGCTTTAACTCAGCTTTGGCTTCCCCTCATCTGTCACCCTTGGACTGAGCATTAAACGAGGTCACCAATCTTCACTTAAAAGATAAATTGAGATATTCGGAAAGTTGTTTTGTTTAATTTGCCTTGAATTAATATCAATTCTATAGATAATATACTTATCTAATATGGTTTAAAATTAAATTATTAGTTGTTAATTTTTTGAATTGTACTAATATTTTTCAGTAGTTTTTAAATATCTCTGATAATAGTACAAAGGATTTTTTGATAGCATGAGCAATGGAAAAGCTGCTGGTTCCACCCCCTGTGGTCTAGTCATCATTCAGTTTCACTTCATGGATGCGATAACAGCAGTAAAGTTAGGAGGACACATGGACTCAAATGGCTGCAAACATACCTATTGCATTGATTTAAATATTATGTTGCTAAAATCTACAATTATTATATTTCAGTAACAGGTTTGACCTTTATTGCAAAAATCTCTCAAATCTCTTTATTCAAAAGAGATTTGAGAGATTAGTTGATCACCAAACAATAATTGTGTTTCTGATTCCTGTAAATTGAAAGCTCAAGTAGGGGTGGAAGAATGCAACCTTCACATGGTCCGCCCTGTTTCGACTAATGCAATCAACTCGACGTGCACAAACGGAAGATCAAATAGAACAAGTTGTCCAACACCTCTAGGCTGTGCACGCCACACGAAAGAAGAAGAAAGCTCAAGCAACTGATTCGATTGTTGTAGGAAAAGTTTCCAAAGTCTTCAAGCTGTTCTGAAATTCACAAGTGGAGAATTAGATTTCTTTTGCATAAGTTCCTCGGGGAAGGTGCTGGGAAATGTGAATTTCTTTGTAGTGGATGAGTTATTCAGTGTAGGATTGTGTGTTCCCACTATTGAGTCTTCTGCTTCAAAAGACTATGTTGAGAACTTCATTGGAGATGTGGGCGGTAGAAGATGATTGATGGGTGTGCATCATGATGTACTTGGTGTTTTGCAGGCTTGAAAGATAACGGCGTATGAAATGTCAAGGAAATGGTGGGAATCAAGTCCAATTTTGTACAAGGTTGTTTTGTGGATATTGCTCAGGGTCATTTGGTTTCCCCACCAGTCCAATATGAAACTTAACCAACCAAGGCATGTTGGGGAACGTCATGAACTATACGCAAGATGGAGATCAGTTTAGATTTGTAAGTATTTGGTTATGATTAGATGACTAAATATGGATTCTGAATATTGGACTACATTATTTATAATCAATCAGGTTGTGAGCTAACCAACAACAGAGAAAATGTAAAATGTAAAGAAGCAGATAGGGAATTTATTTGTATTCATTCATAGGATATATGTATCACTGAAAAGGTAATTGACTTGGGAATATTAGAGACAATTGCCTTCTTGAACTCATTGGATCCATATTCTGAAGGTAATTTCACACTAGTGCATGGGGAATTTCCAGAATTTTAATCTAAACGCCTTGCAGGATGAGTGATGCCTTGCCACATGAGGCAACAAATTATCCACATTATCTTGTGGATTATCACCTCCCCATGCATCAGTTTGCCTTGCCCTTTCATGTGATAAAGGGTGTGTGCCAATAAAGCCTCAGCCATATAGGGATTCAGGTGAGCAATAGAGTGAACTTTCATAGTATTGGCTGGGGTGTTTTTAGTATGGGCTTTATGGGTATCTTTTGCATGATCGCAAACTAAATAGGTGGTAAGGATTCTATGACAATCATGCCATGTGACATGAAGTGGGTGGAAGGGCTTTGAGATTGAACAGTTTACTCAAAAGCTGCGGGGTACTCAGATTTTGATAACGTACAGGGTCTCTGTTCGTATGCAACTGGTTTAGTTCAATGTCTGCTCCCCAGTGATCCCTGTGTTGTTCATGATGGGTACTTTGATGAAGCTAATTCTGTTGAATCTCAACGGGATGTAGTTAAATGCTCTCTTTTTGAGAATAGCCTTATTGTTCTGTTACTGTTATGTTACAGTAGTACAGTAGTATATTTCTGTTTTGAGGACACTAAGTGGCTGCACTTAAAATAGAAAAGGGTGATTTATTACATAGACTAATCAAACTCAAAGAGGATAAAACTGGTCCAGATGAATGCCAGAATACAATTTAAAAGAATCTGGGGAAGGTGTAGCATAACCATTACCACACACGGTTAATAAATTATTAGAACATTATATGGTGCCAGAGGACAGGTTGATGGCTAATGTAGTAATTATCTTTAAGAGGTGCTACAGAACATATCCAGGGAATGATAGACTTGGTGGTAGAAAATGCCTGCTAATGGAGGGAATAGCCAAACATCCGTAAATGTAAAGTGTAATAAAGAATAAACAAACTAGTTTTCAAAAGGCAAACTTCTGCTTGACCAACTTTGTTGACTTTTTCAAATGGTAACAATAAATTAGCAGAAATCGTAATACCGTAAATGTAATCAATCTAGAATTAAAAACAAACAACCTACACTGGCCTGATGAATAAGGTCAGAGAGTGCTGAGTCTTGGGACAGAAGGGAATTGGTAGCTGGCTTCAAAATTAAAGGGTAAATATTCAATGTGACAGAAGATATGATGGATTTTTTGTAGAGACCAATGCTGGGACCGCTGGTGCTCACAATGTACACAATGAACTCTGCAGATGCGACCACATTGCAGGGAATGGTCAATACTGATTGCAACAAATTACAGGAAGACATTAACTTGCAGAAAGGTAGAATAATTGGCCAATGAAGTTCAACTGAGATAAAAAATAAGACAGGGCATTCTCTGAAAGAATCATAGGGAGGTAATTTATTGTTTATTATAGCTAATGATTGGCATTATATTATAAATAACAGGATTGTTTTCGTCCTGTTTTTTATGGACAGAATGTAGCTGTGCCAATTTAGATTTTTGCAATGTTGGGTCGATGTTAGTTATTTAACCAATGCTTTAGCTTTGTCTACATCATTCATGATAATGGTTCTTGCAGTGATCCTCAATTATTCCATTCCCACCATCATTTGTAGATATTGTAGTTCTGCTGTGACCTCATCCATTGAAAATGGGACTGTTGTCTCCAAGCTGCCTTTATTGTTTAGTATGCAAGCAGTCCTGTGCTACATCTTTGCCAGGTTGGCATGTAGTTTCTAGATGCCACTCCCCAGCATAATTTTCTCAATTACTCTTTTCCATTTCTCAATGAACAGCCTTTGGAATCTGGCTTGAAAGTAATGGAATAATGGTAGAGTGAGTGTTTTTGCCAGATCTTGACATTACAGATTCTGGTAGAGGATAATCCTGCTACTGGTGCTGATCCACAGTGTTGAAAGGCTGTCCACTTTGAACTTAGGGATCAGTTAAAATTCTAACCTATTTAGCATGATTATAACATCATACAGAGTTAGATTTAGCTCTTAGGGTTAAGGGAATCAAGAGATATGGGGAAAAACCTGGAACGACGTACTGATTTTGGATGATCAGCCATGATCATATTGAATGGTGGTGCTGGCTTGATGGGCCGAATGGTCTACTCCTGCACCTATTTTCTATCTGTTTCTGGAGATTGTCATGCTCTTGAAGATATACACAAAAATCTGGATTAACTCAGTGGGACAGGCAGCATCTCTGGAGAGAAGGAATGGGTGACGTTTCATGTCATGACCCTTCTTCGGACATGTTCTTGGTCTGAAGACGTGACTATCTACACAAGAGCTCATTGCTTGCCCCTTCTATCAGTGCGAGAACTGATTGATGACATCCTGGAGCTCTAGGTTTTAATTACACTTTACAACTCAGATTTGTGGCTTACATCATATTTATTTCCTGACTGCAGGCCATGTACTGCCAAGAGAAGCAATGTCAGCTTTCTAAACAGATCATAGTGCCTTACTTAGTGATCATCTGCAATTAGTACAAATAGTGTACTTGCATTGATAACACAGTATTTTGACAACACTTTCTCTATATCTTTGTAAACGTCAATCCAGTAAACAACTGATCTGACTCTTGCTCCTTCTATCAATGCGAGAACTGATTGATGACATCCTGGAGCTCTAGAGATGCCAAATCCATATACAACTTCTAGTAAGACAGCCCATCAGACTGCATCTCTGGAGAAAAGTAATAGGTGATGCTTTGGGTCGGAATCCTTCTCCGGACCAGATATCAAGGTCTGGAAGAAGGGTTAGAACCCAAAATGCCACTTATTCACTTTCTCCAGAGATGCTGCCCGACCCGCTGAGTTACTCCAGCATTTTGTATCTATCTTTGGTAAAACCAGCATCGGCAGTTCCTTCCTACACAACTTTGAGTAGTTCTCCTTCTTGTTTCTGTGCAGGACTTAAGCCAGGACTTAAGCCTTAAGACTTATGTAGATACTATGGTCTTGCTATTTTGTTTAAGAAATGTTTTCAGGCATTTAGAAAAAGTGTCAACCTTTGAAATTACAGACTTTCCGCTGTTTTAATTTGGGGGCTAATTTCAGTGTGCATTGTATCCTTAAGTCTGTTCAATTTTATTTTCTGGAATTATAACCATTAGTTTTAAGCATTCATGTCTAATTTATATTCTGACTTGTGGGGAATGAACGTATTTGTGCATTGGATTAATTGTGAAAAGCTTCTCAATTCTTTCTTGTTATGCCAGTGCTTTCACATGAGGGATAGATATACATTTTTCTTGGCTTTACTTTGTCTAGTGTGCATGTCATTCCAAAGAACTAGCATTCTCTCTCCTTTACTGACGTGCTTCTTGGTGTTTAGCTTGAATCCAGCAATATAATTATGGCCATCATTTGATGGGGACGATGGTAGTCGACTGTCATCGATTGCATAGCTCTGGATGTCAGCTGCCAATCTACTGCTCCCTTGCATCCTCTGTAAGTCTGTAAGTCTCATTAACCTTTTGGTGAAACATATCCTGCATTATTCAAGGCCAAAAGGTAAATATTGTAACCTGTATTGTCCAAATGGAGTGTTTTAATCGTGTGAACAGTGACAATTCCTCACCAAGGGTGATGTTCTAAATCCCATTTTTACCATAAAGTTTGCTCAAATCTTTGGCCTTCATCAATGCTGGTATAATTTCTTCAAGAATCAGTGTTGGCTAATGGCCCTTTTGGTCCATGTTCTCCAGAGATGCTGCTGAGGTACTTCAGCACTATATGTCATTTTGGTCCTTCTTGAATGTCTGATTCATGTGTTTGGATTTTGCATATCCTGACCTGTCTATTAAGAATGCAACTTACAAATTTGATTGGTTTAGTAACTTTGTGGTTGTTTTAATTTACTTCATCTCTTGAAGCACCAATCCTTTCGGTGTAAATCAGTCAGTCGTCTATTGAGGTAGATTGGAATGGATTAGTTACTTTGCTCAAGATATCTATCCTTCGGGGATCAGAAACACGTGGTAAGTGATTGTGTAGAAGGTTGATGCAAGCCATTAAATACCCAAATACCAGGATGCAATGCCTGTAAATGTTTAGTGATCTTATACATATGATCAAGTTTAGTAAGCGTCTCAACAAGTTATGCTTCTCACCAAACGCACCACCCCGAATCGCTATTGAGTAGAGAAATTGCACAAGTAGACAGAGGAAGATGCTATCTACTCCATCAAACTGCTCTCTGGAACAGTTCTGATAAAGAAAACAGATAGCTTACAAAAATTAAAAAGTGTATAAAAAACAAGCTGAAAAAGACTGCAGGACCCAAAGATTACCACATTAATTCACAGAAGAAATAAATTATGACGTAGATTTGTGTGCCAACGAACTTTCACTTGGAAGTGTATGGTGATCTGATTCACAATTTAAAAAAAATCCAACATTTTCATCAAAACATTCTGGATATATGAGCAATGGATTTGAATTGCTTCGTATTGGTTGTTTTTATTTTTTTTTCAACTTTCAGTCTTAGCTCCTGCCTCTTGCAGTTCACTGGAATCAACTGTGGTTCCACCACAAACATAACGTGGGAGGTCCTTCCATATCTGTGACAGGACAAACATTTAACTACTTTCCCTTCATTGATCCCTCCGATTTGGGTCATTCAAAATGGTGGCATTTCGCCTGCTCCCAATGTGTTAGTTTAACTTTGTTTTGTTTGGGCATATTTTCCTTCAGATACATTTCATTTTTATTTGGGGGGGGGGGTCTTTGGATGCAATTTGAGTACTAAATTGTTCCATTGCACTCCTGTATCGATGCTTTGATCCAAAGAGTTGGTTGCAGGTTAGCTTCCCATTTTTATTTACTAGTCTGGATTCATGTGTTTAGGAACTGCCACTTATTGCATCTTATGGCATCCCTTATTTTTAAATCATAGCCATTAATTCTTGATTCACCCACACAAAGAAACATCCTCTCCACATCTATTCTGTTGAGGTCTCCCTAGGTATCTTGGGTGCTTCAATCAAATTATCTTTGTCTCTTGTAAAAAGCAGAAGGTATAAGCCTGAACTGTCCTATCTATCCTTACAAGACAGCTCAACCATTCCAGATATTAGAGTCTGAAGAAGTGTTCCAACCCGAAATGTCACCTATTTTTCCCCAGAAATGCTACCTGACCTGCTGAGTTACTCCAGCATTTTGTGTCCATTCCAGATATTAGTCCTGCAATATTTTTCATTGAACAATTTCTATTAATCTCCATCCTTAAATAAGAAGACTAATACTGTGCATAGTACTTCAGCTCCGATCTCACCAATGGTCTCCATAGCACTACCATGGCTAACTTGCAATTTTAGCACACGTTCTGGTAAGATTCAATCTCTTCACGAATGTTCCAATAAATAACTTAAATTGTGAGGCATCACTTGAGCCAAGTGAACAATAACAGTCAAATATTTTGATCCATTTCAAGTATTTTCTCCCTTGAACTGAACAGGGAACTAGAACATACAGCTAGACTCAAAATGTTGGAGTAACTCAGCGGGACAGGCAGCATCTCTGGAGAGAAGGAATGGGCATTTTGTGTCCATCCATTCCTTCTCTCCAGAGATGCTGCCTGTCCCGCTGAGTTACTCCAGCATTTTGTGTCCACCTTCGATCTAAACAAGCATCTGCAGTTCCTTCCTGGAACATCCAGCTTTCAGTGACAATACTCTCATCCATGGCACATGGTTTTGTGGAGAATGATTAATATAAAAACTATCCATATGAAAATTCTGATCTTGCCTAATTATAAGCATTACTTATTTTTCTTGTACAAAGATCAAAATAAATAATAAAAAAGCCTTCTTAATCTGTCCCTTTAAACTGGGTATAGTTCGAAAGGCTGTTGCCACAGTTACAACTGAGAATATTGTTCTCCTTTTTACTTTGGTCAGTAATCTTGGAGGCAACAATAAGAATTTCTAATTGGTTTAATATTCTTCATCAATTTATGATCTGGTGAATGCACTAATGTAATTACAATATATATTTTTAGAAATTCATTTGCTGTTGCCACGGTGCAGTTATGATTCTCAAGATAAGTAAATAAATGCAAGTGGAAGCGATGGCTTTCTGAATGTTCACAGTGAGCGGAGAGGTTCACCTTTTGGGAGCAAGGATTGGAAAATTACCAGCATGCTCCCTATAATTTTGCAAGCAGAAAACCATGGCAACTGGTGATTTCTCGATATCTGTTACCAACGGACAAGGCACCCAGTTGGCACAGATATTCGGAAAAATGACCTCCTTTTAGAAGACTATTACCGTACCTAGCACTCCAGCTCTGATCTCACCAAAGGTCTCTAAATTACCTTGGCTAACTCGCAATTTTCGCACATGTACTGGTATCTACACAACATCTCAATAATATCAGCCCATAAACACGAAACTGGGAAGGTATGCTTAAAAATTGCATTTTAGGGTGTAATATTTACCTTTTTGGGTAATATTTTATGGTAATTTAACATTTTACATCTTTTTCTGCTACCAAGATTGTGCATTATGAAATTAACAGCAAGCAAATCTAGCCCTCTATTATAATATAGCCCTGTAATATAATATAGGGCTAGGTTTGCTTGCTGTTTATTTCATAATGCCACAATCTTGGTAGCTGAAAAAGAGACAGAAAGGATTCAATTATATATTTACTTCAAACAAATTGTGGTTGAACTTTTACGAACTAACAGGGACATAAAAATTGCATTGTATGCTGAATAATATATTTTCAGTGTGCTATTTTTGTTCTCTAATTGTATTTATAAAACACAAGCTAGGACACTTTTGAGCAAAAACCAAAGTGCTGGAGGAACTCAATGGGTCAATAAGCATCTGTGGAGGGAAATAGATAGTCGATGTTTTAGATCCATACCCCTTCTTTTCAACTAATAAGAATAGAGGGCAAAGCGCTGGAAAAGAGGGGTGGGGGTTGGAGTGGGACCTAGCCATGTAATGATAGATGGAAGGGGAGAGGGGGTGGGTTGATGGGTGGCGTGAGTAACAAAGGCTTGAGGTGAAAAGTTGACAAATGGATGTTTGATAAGGAAAGAACAGGAGTGAAAAGCAAAGCTGGAGGGGGGGATAAGGGTGAAGGGGCAGGGATGAGGGGAAAGAGTGGGTTAAAAAGGAAATAGAATACGATTGAGTGGCTTAGCAAGTTCGGCATGTCCCCAACAACTCTCACTAACTTCTACAGATGCGCCAAAGAAAGCCCTTTACAGTATCAGGATGCATCACTGCGTGGCGTGGGAACAGCTCCATCGATGACCCATGAGAGATTGCAGAGAATTGTGAACGCAGCCCAGACCATCAGACAAACCAACATCCCTTCCATTTACTCCATTTACACCTCACGCTGCCTCGGCAAGGCCAGCAGGATAATCAATGATGAGTCGCATCCTGGCCACACCCTATTCTCCGCTCTCCCATCAGGCAAAAGGTTTAGAAGTTTGAAAACGCACACCTCCAGATTCAGGTTCAGTTTCTTCCCAGCTGTTATCAGGCAGCTGAACCATCCTACCAATAACTAGGGAGCAGTCCTGAGGGACTATCTACCTAATTGGAGACCCTCGGGCTATCTTTGATCGGAATTGACTGAACTTCATCTTGCACTAATTGTTATTCATGTTATTCCCTTTATCATGTATCTGTGCACTGTCAATGGTTCAATTTTAATGACGTATGGCCTTTCTGCTGCGGTTAGCAAGCAACAAAAGATTTTCACTTTACCTCGCTACACGTGACAATAAACTAAACCCAAACTTGAACTCAAACTTAAAAGGAGGATTTTGACTGGGGTGGTGGAAATTTGATAGAAGGTGCATTCCTTGAAATTAGAGCATTCAGCGTTCATATTATTTGGTTGCAAGCTACCCATGCTGAATCTGTGGTGCTGTTCCGCCTGTTTACATGTGGCCTCCCTCGGAATGATGGAGAATGGGAATGGAAAGGTTGTTATGGGAATGCGAATGGGAATTATAACAGTTAGCAACCAGGCAATCATAATCATAACCAGCATATTCAAGGAAGAGTATCATCTTGGTTGCTCATTCTTATCCCCTCTCCCATCAGGGAAGAGGTACAGACGCTTGGTACAGACACTATTTTGAGTGCTCCAGATTCCTCTCACATGCCAAGGATATGTGGGTTGGCAGATTAATTAGCAACTGTAAATTCTCCCTTGCAGGCAAGTGATTGAATCTGGGGGAGATGATGAGAATGTGGGGAGAATAAGGAATGGGATTAATGAAACATAGAAAATACAAACAGAAAAGAGTTAAAGAGTCAAAAGAGTCAAAAGAATTTATTGTCATGTGTCCCTGACAGGACAATGAAAATCTTTCTTTGCATAGCACAACAGAACATAGAGGCATTGACTACAATTCTATACATAAATACACCCATGAATTAATAAATTAATAAAGTGCAAATAACAGATGGAGGGATATTAATGTTCAGAGTTCCGAGCCAGGTTTAATAGCCTGATGGCTAAAATAGGTGCAGGAAGAGGCCATTTGGCCCTTCGAGTCAGCACCGCCATTCATTGTGTTCATCCACAATCAGTAACCTGTGCCTGCCTTCTCCCCATATCCCTTGATTCCGCTAGCCCCTAGAGCTCTATCTGAAGGGGCAGTCCCACTTGGGCAACCTAATCCGCGAGTTCTGGCGAGTTTGCCCTCAACTCATACTCGCAGCATGGTCGACATGAGGTCTTAGGATGTCTTTGTAACTCTCCTTCATGCTCGAGTGGTCTCCGCGTACTCGAGGCCTCAGCTATGTCGCGGCGTATTTTTCAACATGTTGAAAAATGCCCGCGAGTAAAAAAGGTCGCCATGGAAAAAAATCAATACTTTTTTTAATCGTAGGTTTTGTCGTAGTAGGCCATAGTAGGTCATAGTAGGTCGGCATGTTAGTCATAGGTAATCAAGGGTAGTTGAAGGTAGTCGAAGGTAGTCGTAGATAGTCACCATCATAGTCGAAGGAGATCGAAGGAGATCGAAGGAGGTCATCTTCACTCTCCACTTCGCTCTCCACATCGTCCATGTTTCCTGAAGTTAGTTATAGCTAGTCGTAGCTAGCCGAAGCTGGTCTTCAACATAGTCGAAGGAGGTCTTCAACATGACATTTTTTAAAACTTTCCTAAACTCTTCTAAACTCGCCAATTAGATCGCCCAAGTGGGACAGCCCCTTAACTCTCTTTTAAATTCATCCAGTGAATTGGCCTCTACTGCCTTCTGTGGCAGAGAATTCCACAAATTCACAATTCCCTGGGTGAAAAAGTTTGTTTTCATCTCAGTTTTAAATGGCCTCCACTTTACTCTCAGACTGTGGCCCCTGGTTCTGGATTCCCCCAACATTGGGACCATTTTTCCTGCACCTAGGTGGTCCAGTCCTTTTATGATTTTATAGCTTTCTATAAGGATTAGTGTAAATGGGTTGGCCCAGACTCAGTGTGCTACTGGACCTGTTTTCATGTTGTCACTCTCTCTGACCCTATTGGAGGTCTGGCAACAGCAATG
Organism: Raja brachyura; assembly: GCA_963514005.1. The sequence continues at coordinate 15,681,778 of OY740802.1, forward strand.
AAGTGCATGAGAAACCAATCTGCAGAACACTGAACAATTTGGCTGAACACTGGGAGAATTCCCTTCTCTCCTTTAAATACTGCAAAGGGGGTTTTGAAATGCCCCCTGACCCGGTAGAGGGGACTAGGTTTCCATTTCACCTGAAAGCCCGTATCTCCAGTAGCAGCACAAGCTCAGTGGCAACCAAGGCTTCATGTTCAATTTGCAACTCAAGCTCTGAACACTGGGACTTGTGTTGCATGATCAAGTGAAGCTTCTCAGCTGTGGAAGGCATTGTACCGTGATGAGGAAGAGAACAATAATTTTGGAGGTTAGAATAGTGATATCATCCATTTGACTTAGTTTGTTAAAACTTTGCAATTTGTGCAGCTAACATTGTTAAAAACATTTGTTGCGATAATGATTAATGTGTTCAAGAGCTTAATTAAAGCTGATTGCTTAGTAATCTGTAATGTAACAGGGAGTTACTTGTCGCATGACAAGCACTTGTTTAATCATGTGTATCAAAAGAGATGTTCACAGTGGAATGAATTTCTCCTCTGGACCTGGACTGTGTGCGGTGACAAGGACCAGAAACAGAGTCTGAAAAAGGGTCAAGAGTGTTTTATTGTCATATGTCCCGGACGGGACAATGAAATTCTTACTTGCTGCAGCACAACAGAATATGTGAATATGTAAACGTTATATAAAATGGGAAAAAAAAAGAAAAAGTTAAATAAATAACAAATATAGTGCAAATAACAAATAATAATATAGTCTTTTGCAGTTCAGAGCTCATAGCTTATTCGTTGTGTCTAATAGCCTGATGGCTGTGGGGAAGAAGCTGTTCCTGAACCTGGACATTACAGTCTTCAGGCTCCTGTACCTTCTTCCTGATGGCAGTGGTGAGATAAATGTGTGGCCAGGATGGTATGGGTCCTTGATGATTTTGGCTGTCTTTTTGAGGCAGCTACTACGATTGACCCCTTCCGCGGTGGGGAGGTGAAAGTCGGTGATGGACTGGGCAGTGGTCACAACTTTTTATTGTCTTTTTCACACCTGGACATTCAAGTTGCCGAACCAGGCCAAGATGCAACCAGTCAGAATGCTCTCTACCATGCACCTGTAGAGGTTTAGGAGAATCATCTTCGGCATGCCGAATCTCTGTAATCTTCTCAGGAAGTAGAGTCGCTGATGTGCCTCCTTTACAATTACATCGTAGGGATGTAAGGGATGATAGGGATGGTGGTTTGCAGTGGTTTGTTGGGTCCAGGAAAGATCTTCTGAAATATGCACACCCAGGAATTTGAAGTTATTAACCCTCTCCACCATCGTCCCGTTGATATAAACAAGATTGTGGGTCCTTCCCCTACTAAAGTCCACAATCAATTCCTTAGTCTTACTGATGTTGAGAGCTAGGTTGTTGTGCTGGCACCATTTGGTCAGTCGGTCAATCTCACTTCTATTCTCTGACTCGTCCCCATCTGTGATTCGTCGAACCACAGTGGTGTCATCAGCAAACTTGATGATGGAGTTCGCACTATGATTGGCTACGCATTCATGGGTATAGAGTGAGTAAAGCAGGGGGCTGAACACGCAGCCTTGAGGTGTACCTGTACTAATTGTTACTGAGGATGAAGTGGTTCCTCCAATTCAAACAGACTGTGGACCGTGGATGAGGAACCAGATTCCTTTCACCCATTCCTTGTTGAGCTTCAGTCACCAGTGGTGTCAAGGACTATTGAGGACCCTTGTATTTGCTGTCCTGGGGATCTTCCTCCAGCAGAAAGGCTGTAAAGGATATGTCTACATTTTTTTTCTTGTTACCCTTTGTTTAATAGGAATAGAGGAATAGATTGGGTAGATGCACAGTCTCTTGCCCAGAGTAGGTGAATCGAGGACCAGAGGACATAGGTTTAAGATGAAGGGGAAAAGATTTAATAGGAATTTGAGGGGTATCTTTTTCACACAAAGTGTGGTGGGTGTATGGAACAAGCTGCCAGAGGAGGTAGTTGGGGCAGGGGCTATCCCAATATTTAAGAAACAGTTAGACAGGTACATGGATAGGACAGGTTTGGAGGGATATGGGCCAAACGTGGGCAGCTGGGATTAGTCTAGCTGGGACATGTTGGCTAGTGTGGGAAAGTTGGGTCGAAGAGCCTGTTCGCACACTGTATCACTCTATGACTATGACTCCAGTAAAGCAATTTTGTTGAACATATCGATTGGATCAAAAGCATATTGTAATTAATCAACATTTTACATGGACAACACAACTGAGTCAGTCCGCAATCTCAACAAGTTGACATAGGTAATTGAGGAGATGCATGATAGGAGAGGGATGGTGGTTTGCGGGAAATGCTCCAGTATATCAAGCACGTGGGCTGACTGGACTTTAGGCTTTGAATAATGGTGCCAAAAATGGCAGCACCAGCATGTGTAAACTATTTACATCTGGTAATTCAGTTTAGACTAGAGTTTGGTACCTGGCTTTGGTTTAGCACTACAGACAGTAAAAAAAAGATGATATCAGAACATTTCAAAAAATATTTCAGTATATTTTTAGAGTTACAAAGTTCAAGTGATTAGTGTTCATCTGATTCATTATATGAAGAAGAAATATGTAGGAGGAAAGAGTTAATGCAATTTAACCCGAAGGAAATCTCTCTCCGTCCCTCTGTTGCACAGTGTAAAAACAAATTATGTTTTGAAACAAATGTGGAATGAATGTTTTCACTTCAATGCACAGTCTAGTAAATGATGAATACTTGCTGAAAATAAATTTTCTGTTATGAAAGTTACAATACCAAAGATTACATCTGAAATATTACAGAAATATCATGCATTATGTACCTACAGAATATATGGAAAGGGGTCAGTGGTGATAACTGCAGTATGATTTAGTGGATGTGAAGATCAGTGCAGGCAATTTTCAACAGAGGTTATTTGTTGCTTAGCAAGTACGGATTTTATTAACTCCCCTAAATTAACTTTATGTACACTGAAAACAGTTACATTTAGAGTTGGAATGAAAGCATCCTGGCAGCTCGTGGTGAAAGCCCTTCTGCCCATGTTTCTTGCCCTGCAATAGAACCATCCAACGTAGAAAGAGATTTCATAAATATTGGTGAAGATGGGCACAAAATGGTGGAGTAACTCAGCGGGTCAGGCAGCATATGTGGCGATTTCGGGTGGAGACCTTCCTTCAGACTAACTATTAGTGAAGTTCTTGTTCCACAGATTTAGAGATACAGCAAGGGGAAGATACAGCAAAGAGGAAATAGATCCTTTGGCCCACTGAGTCCATGCTGATCACCCCTTCACACCAGTTCTATGCAATGCCATTGTCAGCCACTCCCTACACATTAGAAGCAATTTACAGAGGCCAATTAACCTTAAACCCACATACAGTATGTTTGGGATGTGAGAGAAAACTGGAGTACCCAAAGGGAACCCATACTGTTACAGGGAGAGCGTGAAAACTCCGCACAGACAGCACCCTGGTTCAGGATCGAACCTGGGTCTCTGGCATTATGAAGCAGCTGCTCTACCAGATGAACCACTGTGCCACCCAGCAGCACCATTGAGAGCAGCATTTTTGTGTACTTTCTGAGAGTTAAATAGACTTTGCCCACCATGTTCATGCTGAGCTTTTTACCCACTGACACTAATCCTATTTACCTACAGTAGGACCATATCCTTCTCTGTCTTAAATATTAAAGTGTCTGTCTAAATCCCTGTTTAACAGAACTATCTGGTTCCAGCCCCTCCTCTGGTGGCACATTCCAAATATTCCAATTCCAATTCTATGCCTCAGAAGGCCGTGGAGGCCGGTTCTCTGGAAGCTTTCAAGAGACAGTTAGACAGAGCTCTTAAAGATAGCGGAGTCAGGGGATATGGGGAGAAGGCAGGAACGGGGTACTGATTGTGGATGATCAGCCATGATCACATTGAATGGCGGTGCTGGCTCGAAGGGCCGAATGGCCTACTCCTGCACCTATTGTCTATTCTCTATTTCAACCTCACGCTGTGTAAAAGAAAACCCCCGGATTCCCTTAAAAACTTTTAATCATGCCCCCTTGTTTTTGTTATCCCTTCCACAGGAAAATCAGCTTTTGTTTTTATGCACCCATTATGCCTTTCCTAATCCTATTTACTTCTATGAGGTATTTACCTCAGCCTCTGTTTCCTTCGGGAAAAACAAGCCCATTCTATCCAATCCATGAATGAGTAGGTTAACCTATGATGAGCGTTTGTCGGCACTGGGCCTGTACTCGCTGGAGTTTAGAAGAATGAGGCGGTGACCTCATTGAAACATACAAAATAGTGAAAGGTTTGGAAAGAGTGGATGTGGAGATGATGTTTTCATTACTGGGAGAGTCTAGAACTGGAGGTAATTGTCTCAGAATTAAAGGACGTTCTTTTAGGAAGG